>JAAGEH010000020.1:800389-867600 GCA_011751065.1 Lasiurus cinereus
GAGAGAGAGAGAGAGAGAGAGAGAGAGAGAGAGAGAGAGAGAGAGAGAAACATTAATGTGAGAGAAACACTTCCTATATGTACCCGAACTGGGACCTGGACTTGAACCTTCAACCCAATTATGTGCCCTTGACAGGGAATAGCGCTCACAACCCTTTGGTCTACAGGCAAACGCTCTAACCGCTGAGCACACTGACTAGAGCTCCTCTTTTTTCCTTAAGTATGATTTATAAAAATTTGGTAAAGTGTAACTTTGTAAACAAATACAAAAAATTACTTTTTCTCCCTACATGATCCCCCAGAATTTGGAAACCTAATTGATATTCCTTATGATAATACATTTATTTGCATAATTTTAATAAGAATCCATTCTCCTTATAACAGGACACAATTGGAAATGTTTATACTATAAAGGCTTTGACTGGAATGTCAGATTTGAGAATGTGAAGAGAATTAAGGAACTAAGGTGAACTTTATGGAGCCAATAAAGCCCTTAGAAAAACAGCCTGGTACCTGGTTTACATGGTCACTAACCTGATGAGTGAGGAGGGTCACTTTCTGGCAGGTGCAGGAACTTCAGGATATTTTGGGGATCTAAGAAGGGAGGGATTCGCCTAGATCTATGGGTATTAAAGCAAAATCTGATGATGAGTTCTTCTGGGGCTTCCTAGCCTTCAGAGATTCTTTATGGAAAGTTTCAGAAAAGCAGACTTAAAGGAGCCAGTCTGGTCAATCACTATTCTTGCTGCACTTGTATAAATAATCAGGCTGAGTTTATTGAAACTAGAATTATTTTGCAAAGAAATTAGAGTTAATTTGGCTGTCTTTGGTAGAAATGAGGGTGGCTTTAGGGGGAAAAATATGTTTCAGTAGCACATCTCTGTGGATATTAAATTCTAGTGCTGTTCATTGTCTTTGAGATTTTATTTTCTACATATAAATTTGACTGGATAATGAATTCTCATCGTTTCCTCCAAAAGCTGGCTATGATTCTAAAAATTAACATTTCTACTTTCCCCCCATTTTTTTGATTTGGAATCATTGGGGCTAAAACTGCCAAAGTAAAGCTATACAACTTCAGAAAAATCACCCCAACAGCTCATGTTTAGATAACCTTCATCATGTATGTTATTATATGGGCTACTCAGAAAGTTTAACCTATGATATTATCAAAGACATGCAACAGCAAACCACAAAAACCTGTCAGATGGCCCTGCCTGACCTCACTCTCTCTGAAGGGACTTAGAGCCTGACATCTGGACTGGCAGCTCTCAGGACTCAGACACTGCATTCCTCATTTGCTTCAACCTACCTCCTCTCTGAACTTCTGTCAAGATGATGGCATAGGTAAATGCTGTGCTTGCTTCCTCCCACAACCACATCAAAATTATATTTGAACTACAGAACAACCATCATTCAGAATAACCTGAAATAGAACTGAATGGAAATCCTACAACTACAGAATTAAGAAATCAGCCACTGCTAGGAGGAGTAAAGGAGTAGAACAGACTGGTCCCACCCCCATATGTGGCAGATAAAAATCAAGAGGGATACCTCAGCTGTGGAGGTTCCCCTGGGGAGAAAGGGGCCCCAGACCTATACTAGGTCCCCCAGCCCAGGGTTCCAGTGACAGAAAGAGAAGTCCCCATAACATCTGGCTGTAAAAATAAGCAGAGTTTGAGACTGAGGAAAGCTGAGGCTGTTGCAGACCCAGGCCGTTCCTCTTACAGGGTCAGTGCACAGACTCACTTCCTCAGCTCCAGAATGAGGGCAACAGCACTGGAGACATATAGGGAGGAACTGAATTGTTTGGCATCAGGATGAGAACTGGGGATGGAGGGCACCTTTCTCCCAGACTGCAGTGCTGGCAGAAGCACTATTCCTTTGATGAGCCCTTCCCCTGCAGATCCAACAGGTGGGTGCCATATTTGATACTCCATCAACTTGGCTTACACTATTTGCCTCACCCTGGTGATTCCCTGAGGTCCAGCCCCACTCAGCTTTCAGGCCTGTTCAAACTGTTTCCAGTGACTTTAACATAGGACCAATTTGTCTTGGCCCATGCTTTACATTTTCCTAAAATCTCTCAAATGAGCAGCATCCCGCCTCAGCAAATTCATACCTCTAACTAAGTGGGCCAAGGCCTGGCTTGGCTCATTGCTTCTCCTGGGTACTTCCAACACAAGAACCAGCCAACAGTAGATGGCAAAATGCAGGCAGTTCACCCAGTGGACAGTTTTAGACCACATGGAAGCACTGCCACCCAAACACCTCCATAGTGACACACTCAAGGGTGGACTCAGAGGTACCAGAGACCTGCTGAAAAGTTAAGCCCTGCTCTGTGTAGTGGGTCCCTGCACAGCAGATACTTCAAGGTGGCTGGAGATCAGTGGTCAGTGGTTATAGCTAGTGCTTACATTGATTGGCTTGGATAAATCTCTCCCATTGATATGCCAACAGAAATGAAGACTCAACCACAATAGGAGGGTGTTTAGCCCAAGGAAAGGGTGCATCTTGAGTGCCCAGCTGAGGTGATAAGAGAGGTTGTGTCACTGGATGCTACAAGACATTGTGGCATGCTACCAAGCTTCAGAGATATAGTGGCTCTACCTAATACATAGAAACAAACATAGGGAGGCAGTTAAAATGAGGAGACAAAGAAGCGTGGCCTAGATGAAACAGCAGAACAAAACTCCAGGAGATAAGCAATCTGCTAGATGCTTATAAGGATCCCCACTTGAGAAACTTATTGAGAACCTCAACATCATAAACAAGAACCAGTTAGAAATGAAGGATACCATAATGAAATAAAGAATACTTTGTAGAGAATCAAGAGTACAGTAGATGAAGCTGAGAATAAAATCAGAAATTTGAAATATAAAGAAGCAAAAACACCTAATCAGGACAGCAAAAAGAAAAAAGAATACTAAAAAAAAATGAGGATAGAGCCTCTGGGACAACTTTAAGCATACCAACATTCACATCATGGGGGTACCAAAAGAAGAGAGAGAGTAAGAAATTGAAAACTTATTTGAAAAATAATGACAGAAAATTTCCCTAACTTGGTGAAAGAAACAGATTTACAAGTTCAGGAAGCACAGAGAATCTCAAGCAGGATGAACCCAAAGAGGCCCACACCAACACATTATAATTAAAATGCAAAAGGTGAAACACAGAGAATCTTAAAATCATCAAGAGAAAAGCAGTTATTTTTTGTTGTTGTTGTTGATGGTTTCTTTTGCTGTGCAAAAGCTTTTTATTTTGATGTAGTTCCATTTGTTTATTTTTTCTTTAGCTTCCATTGCCTTTGGAGCAGTATCATTGAAAAAGTTCTTTCAGCATATGTCTGAGATTGTGCTGCCTGTGGATTCCTCTAGTATTTTTATGGTTTCCCTTCTAATGTTTAAGTCCTGTATCCACTTTGAGTTTATTTTTGTATTTGGTGTAAGTTGGTGGTCCATTTTCATTTTTTTGCATGTATCTGTCCAATTTTCCCAACACCATTTGTTGAAGAGGCTATCTTGACTCCATTGTATGTTCATGCCTCCTTTGTCAAATATTAGTTAAGCATAGAGGTTTGGGTGGATATCTGGGTTCTCTATTCTATACCATTGGTCTATATGTCTGTTCTTGTGCCAGTACCAGGCTGTTTTGAGAACAGTTGCTTTGTAATATAGCTTGAAATCTGGTATTGAGATCCCACCTACTTTATTCTTCTTTCTCAGAATTGCTGTGGCTATTCGTGGTCTTTTTTTGTTCCAGATAAATCAATGAAGAATTCTTTCTAGGTCTGTGAAGTATGTCTTTGGTATTTTAATGGGTAATGCGTTGAATCTGTAGATTGCTTTGGGTAGTATGGACATTCTAATGATGTTGATTCTCCCAATCCATGAGCATGGTATGCTCTTCCATCTGTTAACATCTTTCTCTATCTCTTTTTTCAGTGTCCTATAGCTTTCTATATATAGGTCTTTTACCTCTGTATGGGAGAACATATTTGCAAATGTTATCACTGATAAAGGCTTAATCTCCAACATCTATAGCCAACTTATACAACTTAATAAAAGGAAGATAAATGACCGAATAAAAAAATGGGCAATGGACCTAAATAGAACCTTTTCGAAAGATGACAGAAGGAAGTCCAAGAGACACATGAAAACATGTTCAAAATCACTAATTATCCGAGAGATGCAAATCAAAACGACAATGTGATACCATCTTACACCTGTCAGAATGGCAATCATCAACAAATCAACAAATGACAAGTGTTGGCAAGGATGCGGAGAAAAAGGAAGCCTTGTTCACTGTTGGTAGGAATGCAGACTGGTGCAGCCACTGTGGAGTACAGTATGGAGTTTCTTAAAAAACTAAAAATGGATCTTCCATTTGACCCAGCAATCCCACTCTTAGGAATTTATCCTAAGAAATTACAAACACCAATCAGAAAAGATTTATGCACCCCTATGTTCATAGCAGCACAATTTACAATAGCTACAATTTGGAAACAGCCTAGGTGCCCATCAGCAGATGAGTGGATCAGAAAACTGTGGTACATCTACACAATGGAATTCTATGCTGCCGTTAAAAAGAAGGAACTCTTACCATTTGCAGCAACCTGGTTGGAACTGGAGAGCCTTATGCTTCGTGAAATAAGCCAGTCAATGAAGGAGAAGGACCACATGCTCTCCCTCATTTGTGGATAATAAAGAACATTGTAAACTGATGAACAAAAGGATAGATACGGAGACACTAAAGCATCAAACAGACTGTGATATTATAGCAGGAAGATTAAGGAGAGGTGGGGTAGATAAGAGATCAACCAAAGGACTTGTATCTATGCATACAAGCATAACCAATGAACATAGACACTGGGGAGTGGGGGTATGCCTGGGAGGGAGGCGGGCAATGGGGAAATATGTATACATGTAACACAATAAAAAAAAAGAAAGAGAAAAGCAGATAGTTACATACAAAGAAGCTTCCGTAAGACTGTCAGCTGATTTCTCAATAGAAATTTTGCAGGACAGAAGGGAATGGCAAGAAATATTCAAAGTGATGAAATGCAAAGCCCTATAATCAAGATTACTCTCCCTTGCAAAACTATCATTTAGAATCAAAGGAGAGATAAAGAGCTTCCAAGAAATGTTAAAGGGTCTTATTTAAGAAGAAAAGAAGATTAAAAATATGAACAATAAGATGACAATAAATATATATCAACAATTGAATCTATAAACAAAATAAACCAATAGAATAGAAATGGACTCAGATGAGAAATTTTTTGGTTGCCAGATAAAAGGGGGACTGGGAGTGGTTATCAAAGTTAAAGGGATTAGGAAGTACAAATTGGTTGTTACAAAATATTCATAGGATATAAAGTACAGCATGGGGAATATAGTCCATATTCTTTTTTAAAAAATTAAATCTTTATTATTCAGATTATTACATTTGTTTCTTTTTCCCCTCCATAGCTCCCCTCCATCCAGCTCCCACCACTCCCTCTACTCTTATCTCCCTCCCATTGACCTCATCCATAAGTGTATAATTTTTGTCCAGTCTCTCCCTGTACACCCCTCACCCCTTTCCCCCTGAGAATTGTCAGTCCATTTCCTTTCTGTGCTCCTGATTCAATTATATTCACCAGTTTATTCTGTTGATCAAATTTTTAATTTACTTAATTTTTAGATTCACTTATTAATAGATATGTATTTGTTATTCATAATTTTTATCTTTTACCTTTTTCTTCTTCCTCTTCTAAAAGAGTACCTTTCAGCATTTCATATAATACTGGTTTGGAGTTGATGAACTTCTTTAGCTTTTTCTTATCTGTGAAGATCTTTATCTACCCTTCAATTCTGAATGATAGCTTTGCTGGATAGAGTATTCTTGGTTGTAGGTTCTTGCTGTTCATCACATTGAATATTTCTTGCCACTCCCATCTGGCCTGCATCGTTTCTGTTGAGAAATCAGCTGACAATCGTATGGGTGCTCTCTTGTAGGTAATGAACTGTTTTTCTCTTGCTGCTTTTAATATTCTCTCTTTGTCTTTTGCTCTTGGTATTTTAATTATGATGTGTCTTAGTGTAGTCCTCTTTAGATTCCTTTTATATGGGTTCTGGGTGCTTCCTGGACTTGTAAGTCTATTTCTTTTACCAGATGGGGGAAGTTTTCAGTCATTATTTCTTTAAATAGGTTTTCAGTATCTTGCTCTCTCTCATCTTCTGGCACCCCCACAATTCTGATGTTGGTACTCTTGAAGCTGTCCCAGAGGCTCCTTACATTATCTTCACATTTTTGGATTCTTTTTTCTTCTTGCTTTTCCAGTTGAGTGTTTTCTGATTCTTTATATTTCAATGTTTTGACTTGATTCTTGCCTTCTTCTAGTCTGCTGTTAGGTCTCTGTATAATATTTTTTATTTCAGTCAGTGTATGTTTAATTTCTAGTTGGTCCTTTTCCATCTCTAGTTGGTCCTTTTCCATCTGTAGTTGGTTCTTTTTCATCTCCTCTTGGGTGTCACTAACTTTATCCATCTTTTCTAGGATATTCTTGAAAAACCTTATAACAGTGGTTTTGAACTCTATATCCAGTTGTCTGTTTTACTCCATTTCTTTTGTTTGTGATCTCTTCCTTTGTCTCCGCATTTTCACTATGTTGGGAGAACTTCTGTGTTGGATTCAGCCTTATGATACAAGACTTGCAAAACTGCAAATGCCTCTCTGTTGAGCTTCGGATGGGTGGAGTCTCAGAGCTTAACTGACTGCCTGGCCTTCCAGTCGGCCCTACCCTCCATGGCCCCTGAGTCTCACGTGACTGGGTAATTGCTGGAGCGATCCCCGTGTGCACGCTTGCACACTCTCGCAGTGCCTCTAGACTGCTGCCTTTCCAACACCCTGCGCTCTGGGACCATATGAATCTGGGTCCTCAGGGTTTTGCTCAAAATTGGGGTTTAGTGGAGTTTAGAAGTGGTGCAGTTAGGAGGCTCTATGGCACAATCAGCACTCAGTCTTCTGCATGCAGTGCTGTGAGTGCCACCAGACTTCTTCCCTTTTGCGACTCCCCTAAGTTTCTGTGCACTTCTCCCTTTTCACAGTCCAAACTCCCCCAGTATGAGTTTTGGCTGGACCTAAGCTTTAGTGTCGTAGGATAAGGGGTTCAATGCCATTGGGAGTCTCCGTCTCTCTCCCGCCAGAGAAAGCCAGCCAGGTACTTTGGCACCCTCTTTGGCACCCTCTCTCTCCATGTGCACGTCTCTGTACCTCAGCTTTTTGCAGCTCCTCTGGGTCTCTGTGAGCCCCTCTCTTTCCTTATAGTTGAAGAATTTCTACTCAGTCAGCTTTCCTGTGGTTCTGGATGATGTCCATTCTGCCCTTTAGTTGTAGTTTTGAAATTGTTGTGCGAGGCGGCAGTGTAGGTGTTTACCTATGCCACCATCTTGGATTCAGTCTAGTCCATATTCTAACAACTAGGTGTGGCATAGGTGCAGGATTTATTGGAATTATCACATATTAAATTATGTAATTTCTGGTCATGAGGGTATACAAAAAATAGAAATATATAATAGATAGTAATAATTTGCTCCAACAATTGACATTTGTTTTTCTTCTTATTTTTTTTTTCTAGAAATGCCTCTTATTTGTTACCTGATTGCTTGGCCAGTATAGGCCTACCTTTGGGAGCCCACCTGCAAGATCACCTTCTAAATGAGACACACTGTTTAACTGGACTGACTTATTCTCAATATTGTGACTGGCTTAATGACATGTAGAGCAACTTACCAACTTAACTTCAGGACCGTGAGACTTATCTTAATTTTTAAAGGTGAGCATAAAGGAAAGCAGTATTTGTCACCCCTAAGTGCACCACTTTGGCCTGGGATTACTCTGAGCTAAGGAAATGAAAATCCTACAGATTCTGGAGAACTCTTCACCTTCCCCTCTGCTGCCTAAACTAATACTGAAAAGGGGGCTGTGTCGAGAAGGGAGCTCTTACCAAAGATACCTGGTCCTAAGAAACTCATCCAACTAATAGGGCAGCCACTGTTTTCCTTATAGTTGAAGAGAACCAAGATGACATCTCCTTTCACTTTCCAGTGACTGGCCCTTCTCCCTATGGTATCTCAAAACTCCTAGTCCTTTTCTTAGTTCAGTATGTTATTATATAAGCCTCAACTACCTGGTGCCTTTTGAACCCTGTATCTTTGGGGTTACCATATGTACAAGTCATTTGTTTTTCTTCTGTTAATATGTCTTATGTCATTTTAGTTGTTTATGAGCCAAAAACTTAATAGGATAGGAGGACAATTTTTCTACTCCTACATGCTTCAACATAGAAATTTGAGGGGAACACAATTTAGCCCATAACAAAGAGGATGAGAAAATGTACATTTGTGTATCTTTTGGAACTGGGAAGATAATTTCTCTTTCTGAGAAGAGAAGATTGACTTCTGTGGTCCTTAAATATTTTCTGGTTTGAAGTGTTCTAAATCAAGGGGAGTTACTAGTAAGAACCGACCTTCATCCCCTTTTGGCTTTCTGAGCAGCACTGTGGTGAATGAGCTGATGGATATGAGCTCCCAGTCAAGAATCTGTTCAAAATTCATATATTTAATGGTGACAAATAAAAAATTTCATTTGTAAGAGAACCAAGATGGCAGCATAAGGTAAACACCTGTATGTGCTGCCTCTCACAACCACACCAAAACTACAACTAAAAGACAAAGCAACTATCCCCCAGAACCATGGAAAACTGGCAGAGTGGAAGTTCTACAACTAGAATGAAAGAAAAAAGTGCATTGAGACCTGGTAGGATGTGCAGAGGCTCAGAAAGGAAGAGGTATGGAGATGCACATGAATCAGACTGGTGTGTGCTGTTTTTTTTTGTGTGTGTGTGTTTTTTTTCATTTGGGAGGGAGTTACAAATTCCTGACTCTCTGAACTTCAGTTTCCAGTGAGATTCTGGGGCCCCAGACTCATACAGGGAGGGACTGGACTGTTGACTATTGTGTCGGAAAGGGAGGGTGGCTCTCTCACAGAGGTGCACACAGGAATCATTGTTTACTGCACTGGGGTGCGGGATGCAGGACACTGAACATAATGTGGCAGAGAGGGCTGACTGGCAGCCATTGCTGTTTGCCACACCCTAGCCTAGTGATTCCCTGAGACCCTATTCTGCCCAATTTACAAACCCACTGAGCTGTGCACAGCAGCTTTTGCATATGAGTGGCCTTCCCTCTCAGGGCATAACCTAACAAATTGCAACTGGGTCAGACAACTCCAAAACTTCCAACTCCAAGCAAAGAGAAGAAATCTGCAGATCTCCCTGTAGCTCCTGCTGGGCGGCCTCAGACACTAGCTGACTTGCACCTCTTTGGAGATCTAGGAACTAGTGTACCTAGAGGTCAGTGTGAGACGAGGCAGATTTCAACTCCTCACATACATAAGTGACATACTCAAGAGGCAGAGTCGGTGAGCACCAAAGCCCCACTGAAACAAGTCCTGCCCCATAGGGGTGTCTCCAGCACAGCAGTTCTTTTTTTTAAAATATATTTTATTGATTTTTCATAGAGAGGAAGGGAGAGGGACAGAGAGCTAGCAACATCGATGAGAGAGACATCGATCAGCCGCCTCCTGCACGCCCCATACCGGAGATGTGCTCACAACCAAGGTACATGCCCTTAAGCGGAATCGAACCTGGGACCTTTCAGTCCACAGGCCAATGCTCTATCCACTGAGCTAAACCGGTTTTGGCAGCACAGCAGTTCTTCCATTAATAAACACAGCTGATCCTCACAGCCAACTGGCCTGAAGGTTAATTCCTCCCAGTGTACCAATAGCTATCAAGGCTTAACTACAACAAGACTGTGTACCCAGCCCACAAAGGGGTACACCAAGAGTGTCCACCTCAGGTGATTGGGGAGGCGGAGCTACTGGGCCCTGAAGGGCAACTAGCACATAAAGCCACTTCATGAATACAGGGGAGCAGCCAAAATGCGGAGACAAAAAAAAAACCATGTCACAAATGAAAGAAATGGAGGAAAGCAAACTACTGGACATAGAGCTCAAAACCACATTTATAAGGTTACTCAAGAATCTTCTACAAACCTCTGATAAACATAGTAAGGCTCTGAGAAACTTAGTGAGACCTTTAAAGATCTTAATGAGAATTCCAAAAAAAAAAAACAGAAAAGGAACAGTCAGAAATTAAGTGTACACTGTTTGAAATAAAGAATAATATACAGAAATCCAACAGCAGACTAGAGGACCCCAAGTATCAAACCAAAGATCTGAGATATGAGAAAGCAAAAACACCCAACCAGAAAAACAAAAAGAAAAAAGAGTCCAAAAATGTGAAGATAGTGTAAGGAGTCTCTGGGACAACTTCAAGCACACCAACATCAGAATTATGGGGGTGCTGGAAGAAGAGAGAGAGCAAGATATAAAAAAACCTATTTGAAGAAATAATGACTGAAAACTTTCCCTACCTGGTGAAAGAAATGGACTTAAAAGTCCAGGAAGTGCAGAGAACCCTAAACAAAAAGAATCCAAAGAGGACTACACCAAGTCACATCATAATTAAAATGCCAAGGGCAAAAGACAAAGAGAGAATATTAAAAGCAGCAAGGGAAGAACAGTTAGTTGCCTACAAGGGAGTACGCATACGACTGTCAGCTGATTTCCCAACAGAAACTATGCAGGCCAGAAGGGAGTAGCAGGAATTATTCAAAGTGATGAATAGCAAGAACCTATAACCAAGATTACTCTACCCAGCAAAGCTAACATTCAGAATTGAAGGTCAGATAAAGAGCTTCATAGACAAGAAAAAGCTAAAGGAGTTCATCACCACCAAACCAGGATTATATGAAATGCTGAAGAGTATTCTTTAAAAAAGAGGAAGAAGAAGCAAAAGGTAAAGATAAAAATTATGAACAACAAAATGATAACAAATAATGATTCACCTATCAACAAGTGAATCTAAAAATCAAGTGAATAAAAAATCCGATGAACAGAATAAATTGGTGAATATAATAGAATCAGGGGCATAGAAAGGAAATGGACTGACAATTCTCCACAGGAGGGGGGTGTAAGGGATGCAGGAAAACATTGGACAAAAATCTTACACCTATGGATGAGGAGAATGGCGGGGGGTAAGGGCATGGGATGGGTGGTGGGGAATCAGGTCAAGGGGAGATATGGGGGGAAATAAAGAGGAACATCTGTAATAACTTGAACAATAAAGATTTATATTAAAAAAAATTCTTCTTGGAAAAAAAATGACCTTCACTCAGTTGTACAGCGCTCAAGTGATACCCAGCTGGTGACAGTCACCTCCCTCTAACACCAATTTGTCAGATTTTGAACTTATACTCTTGCATTATCAGACATGGGTTTCAATTCTGTCATCTCAGCTGTATGATCTTGGATAAGGAACTTGGCCTTGCCATCTGTAAAATGGTGGCAATGGTGGAGAGGCAGTAATAACACTCCAGACCACAAAGGTTTATGACAAGAAGATAATTCAAGTAAAGTACTCAATGAATGCTAACTATCATCGTCATTAAAGAGCATCCACACTAGTATCTAAAATTGTTAGGTAAGGAATCCAAAGCCTGATGCCTGACTCTGTTCTGCTGACAGTTTTTTCAAAATTCCTTCCTCATTTCAGGCAGCTTTTTCTTTGAATCATTGAGCCCCCAGAATACTAGCCTATAGATTCATCTTGAAGCCATGGCAGGTGTTGGAAGGTCTCCCACATTTACAATCCATTTGACTTTGTCTAAAAGAAAGTGTATAGCAAAGGAATTATAGGAACAGTAATCCTGTTTCTTACTTTATAAAAGTAGTAATTACAGTGATTGCAGTACCACCTGAACACTCAACATGGTCACAGCTAATTTAAAAACAAGAAAGAACTCAAACTCAAACATTCATAGGGTGATTTTAACAGCAAACAGCACCAGAATGTTAAAACTTGGTCCTTGAATTTTGGCTACAAAAGAATTAAAACCAAGACTCAAATACAAGAAAAAAGTACTTTTAGTCACAGAGGTAAAGTGAGCATGGAAGAAGTGAGCCAGCTGGGCTGCTTGGGCTCAGGAAATGAGTTACAGAGGCTAAGGAAGGGCCTAGGAGCCAAGGAGAAAGAGGCAGAAGAGAATGTGCCTGAGGAAAGGAGACAGGAGAGAAAGCCCTGGTGAAAGGTGGGAGTGGAAAAAGTTTCCACATGCTCCAGAAAGAAAGCTGTGCATGCTGGGTCCTCTGTCCTAAGGGTTTTTATCTAGATGGCTGAAGGGAGATCTTAATAGAATATTCATCACATTTTCAGGGGTGTCCTTCAGAGGCATGGCCTATATTGATTGGTTGGCGCCCTGGTAGGAGATCACTGGCCACTGCAGCTGGCACTGGCAACAGCCATGGTCACCCAGGCTTTTCTGAGCCTTATGGGAACCCCTTTCACGTCCTGCGTGGTTCAGGGTTTCAGTTCAGGGTTCAGGTTCCAGAGAGGCCTCACACAAATAAAAAGAGACTAGAAAAGTATTAATTTGGGAATACTGGGGGGCCAGGCAGGAGCCCACCTCTAGTGAGAAGACAACTCACTACTCTGGCCTTGCTATCCCTTTTATTAAGACTATGGATATACCCATAGCCTTTAGACAGGAAATTCCAATAACAGAAATTTATATAAGACAAACAGGTGGAGGCTGCTTCAGCTAACAATGTTAGCTAACATTGAGTGATTCAGCTAACAGTGAGTGATTAGCTCTGACCTTTCAGAGCAAGTAAGGTTGACCAGCCTTCTGGTTTCCTGACCACATCTTTCTTTAGTGAGACAATGTTCAGTTTTCAGTATCTCCCCCATTTCTTTCCTCTAAAAAATCTTGCATCTGCAGACTAGAAATAAACATATAAGAACAAAAAATGAGACAAGCAACAATGGCTATGCTGAGAGGTAAATGAAACAATCTATTGTAAGTTTCTTTCTGGGCCAACAGTTTTTTGAGTGTACATGTCAGCAATGATATTTCAATTCTGGATGGTGGACAAATGGTGGCAATGCAGATCCGACCCTCTCTGGTTTGGTCCTGGGCAACCTGCATTGATGCACAACTGCTGACTGCTAGTATGGAAAGGCATCATCAGCATCTTCCATCTGTGGACATTTCTCTTCCTGTCTTCATAGTTGGAGCTTTACAATAGAAATTTTAGTTAATACTTTAGGAACAACTTTTTTCCAGTACAATTAAATTTTCTTGAATATTCCCTTATTTCAATTCGCCAATTTAAATTAATCTGAAAACTTGACTACTATTTTACTGTCAAATTTAATACTCTACCAACAACCTTAGTTTACCCTGTAAATATTAGTGGAAAAGATTATTTGCATTCTTGAGCAGGTTCTGAGCATTCCTGGTGCTAGGCTGGATTTAGATAAAGGGCAGCTGCTGTGGGCCAAGTGTCTGTCTGTTACCTGGGTCCCCATATGAGCTGGACATGGGAAGCGAAACAGCCAAGGGGGCAGGAGACCTCCCTCAGAAGGGCCGAAGATTCAAGCACCTGCAATGTTGAGGGGTGAGGGTCTGTTGATCCCCAAGTTCTCTCCTGATGGTCCCTCTGAAAACTGTGCCTGTCTTAGGTTGTTCCTTCCCTGAGGAATCCTACCTGTCTCTGGCTAACCAGCCATCCTCCAGGACCAAGCAGGGTGTTGTGAGGTTCAGTTCTGTCTCCTTGGTAGCCCATGCCTCCTTGGCCTCTATGCCCAGTACCTGTCTTGGGATCTCCTCGCCTGCTGGTGGGGTCCCAGCACTGATCACAGATCTTGAGGAACTCAGGTTTCTTCTCCAAGGAGGGCCCAGCTCACACCAATGGGTGAGAGACAGATCCATGGTACTAGCCACCAAGAGGCTTCAACCTCAGCATGAACAGAAAGCTCAGGCAACAGCTATGGGCAATTGGATGTGAGAAGAGGGTCCTTCTTGGCAAAAAGGGCAAGAAGGGCCAATGTAGAATGCTCAAGTGCCTTCTCATTGCCTTAATTCCTTTCATGTTCTTTTTTAAATTGCTGCCAAACATTCAAAGAATTAGATTGTAAGTTTGTTTGGGATAATTGTACAATATGCTGTTGTAAAATATCAAAAATTATAATGACATTGTAGAATAATATAATGTAAAGATATTTTTTGTTCTGGGCCTTGGCAATTCAATTTCAAACTGGCTGTCAATTTCTTTTTGTATAGACAAGGTCTTAGCTACTTTATTAGAATACTTAAATTGCTTACGAAGACACTGGCTTTTCATTTAGCTGAAAACCTTGATTTTAATTTAAAAAGCCAATTTATTTAAGTAATTAAAGTAGGTATCTTCATTTAAAAAGCAAAGCAAATTTAGTAAATGTTTACATCTGATTCACAAGCCACAAATGTTGCCAAGCCTCTAGCTTAATTAAGAATACAGGCAGCTATGGGCTTTTTGTTATTTTAAATTCTGCTGTTAGAATTTTAAGAAATATTTAGTTATTTCATTTTGCCCTTCTTAGAGGCCAAAACCTTCATAACATTTAAAATATAGTTATTAATTTTTATTTGATAAAGTTTTCATGCAATTTCAAGTATATTAGATCGGTTAAATTTAAAAAGCTTTCCTTTAAGAAGAGAGAACAAATTTTTTGTATTCCTCTGGGCCCATGGAGCTTCCCAAGAATCATCTCTGTTAAAGCCTTGAAATTTTAACATGGAAAAAAAATCAAATATATATATATATGTATGTGTGTATGTGTGTATATATATATATATATATATATATTATTTAAAGATTATAATACTTTTTATAATTATCTTAAGATATCAATTAGATTTTAAACTGGTGTTTATATTAAAATTTTTCAGTTGGAAATCACAGAATTAATCCTTCTTTTTTTAATTAGACCAATAAACAACATATTTTGAATTCCTATTAGAGAAAACACATTTTCTCAAAGATACATTTTTGTACTTTAGGTATTTAATTACCACAACCACATTTTCTCCCAATTTAATTTGAATCTCGAACTTTTCAAGCTGGCAAGTCAAGTATTTAGCAGTTCATAGATTAATAACACAAAATACAAGACATACTCTTTCATGGTGAGAAAAGAGACTTTAAATTAGCATACTAGGAAAGTGGGCTTTCATATTGGATTGCCACCTGTCTCTCCCTTCCCCCACATCCTGCTTATTTTGGGGGAAGTTTCAGTAACAGATCTGGCTGAATTTCTTTTCATGCTTAAAAGATAAAGACAGATCTTAATTTTTTTCTGTCTTTATTGCTTTCCAAAGTAATTACTAGCACCTAATTTGGCCAAGATTTGCATTTCCCTGCGAGTTCTTCTATAATTTTTAAAGAAAGCATTGAGTAATCTCATTGCCGGAGAGCAGATAGCCTTGCCCTCTCCTGCCACCTTTGAATTTCTCTGCACCAGAGGCAGTTTCAACAGTGGAGTTACAGTTATTACAGATTTTAAATTCCAAATTAAGATTTTAATTTGAACAAGGAACCACATTATTTAAGCATACAAACAAAAAGTCTATAATAAAGTTTACTTTATATTTATGACTTAATTCTTCCCCATTAGCCTGGCTGAAAAAGACGTTCCCACCTACTTACAGATTGGGACTGTACAGTTAGTCCGTGGGCTTTGTGTACAGTAAATTTTCCTCACCATTTTCTCGGTGAATTTTTCCTCTTTCGCTCTTAGGCGAAAAATATCATCTCCTTCAGACATCCCTTGATCAGGCACCAGATGTGGGAACCCCTTTCACGTCCTACGTGGTTCAGGGTTCTGGTTCAGTGTTCAAGTTCTGGAGGAGGCCTCACACAAATGAAAAAAGACTAGAAAAGTATTAATTTGGGAATATTGGAGGGCCAGGCAGGAGCCCACCTCTAGTTGGGAGGACTACTCACTGCTCTGGCCTTGCAATCCCTTTTATTAAGACTATGGATACACCCATAGCCTTTAGACAGGAAATTCCAACAAAAGAAATTTATATAAGACAGACAGGTAAAGGCTGCTTCGGCTAACAATGTTTCAACTAAACAGTGACCTTTCAGAGCAAGTAAGGTTGACCAGCCTTCTGGTTTCTTGTCCACATCTTTCTATTAGTGAGACAATGTTCAGTTTCTGGCAGGGCCTGGAGTTGAAACATAGCTGAGGCCTTGATGTCATCTCTAATTTGACCAAAACTCTGACTATGGTCAGAGGACCTAAGGCTTTGTTCTTAGGATAATTTGATGCATTGTCCTGAGGATTTAATACTTAAGGGCTGTATGGAAGTTATACTGGACTATTCTCCAGGCCCTTAGTTCCTCCTCTATAGGCATTTACCACATATGTGACTAGCAACATGCCAGGGGAGGACAGGTTGGGGAGGGTCTGAACCTCATGACCAGCGATATGAAAGGTCAGGGGGCCTAAACCACATGATCAGTAATATGCTAGGGAACAAAGTTCATCCTGGGGGCGAGAACCTACCTACACTTATCTGTTGCTAGGCATCTGGGACTTTCCCCGCTGGTGACCTTGCATCTGGCCTATCATCCTTGCTCTGCTCATGCCTGTCTAACTGCCTACTGTATCAAAGCCACTTTTCTCTTTTGAAATTCAAGGCCAGTTGCTTTATTCCCTAGGCCCTCGTCTAGGAATGAGAGGCTCATTAATTATCTTCTTGACTGCAGAATGGATGATGTACAATTTTATTTTCACAATGGATGAGTCAGCTAGAAGAGGTCTCACTGCTGGCAACCAGGGATCACAATTTCTTATTTGTTTCTCCTCAGTTAGGAATAGCTTACACATACCCCTCCAAAGAATCATGCTTATCCTCCTAATTGCACTTTCCTTGTTTTTTAATTCTCATAATTTGGTACATTTTGGTCAAATGTGAGATGTTTGGATGTAACTTCATCAGAAACATCATCTACATCCTTTGTCAAAAAAGCATGCCAGGTTTACGCTGCACACACATCAAATAACATGGTCTATGAAAAACACTGACTCCATTCTTTTTACCACACAGACATTTAGAGTTAAAACAACTTTTCCAATAAAAAGAACATGACATCTGCCCTTATTCTTAGGTATTAGAAGAAAGCAGTTTGCAAATATTCTCTGGAAAAAGTTTTTCTATGCAATTTAATGTGCAAATTACACACACCTGAGCTTTTTTCTTTTTCACTCTAAAAAGCTGATTCAGCCGAAACCGGTTTGGCTCAGTGGATAGAGCGTTGGTCTGCGGACTGAGGGGTTCCAGGTTCAATTCCGGTTAAGGGCAAGTACCTTCGTTGCAGGCACATCCCCAGTAGGGGGCGTGCAAGAGGCAGCTGATGGATGTTTCTCTGTCATCAATGTTTCTAACTCTATCCCTCTCTCTTACTCTCTGTAAAAAATCAGTAAAATATATTAAAAACAAATAAAAAATAAAAAGCTGATTCATAGGGTTATTTTTTAAAAATTATAGCTAATTAAAAGAATGGCTTCTATGAAAGCTGCAAAATACAGGAAAAAGGCCAAACCTAGACTTTCTGTCTTATGAAGAGCACCCCTCCTGCCCTTCTTTTTCAGGAGGAAATGACACATTCTTTAGCAGTGGGCATGATTGTTTACCATTTATTTTATCTCGTTCTAAAATGCTTTTGCCCTCTTTTGTATAATCATTGTAGTTTTTAAAGGTCTTTCCTAAACAGAATTGGCATACTTTTTCTAACAAAAGCTTTCTCTTGCTTTTTGTCCCCCTTTCAATGGAGCCAGTTAAACATTGGCAGTAAAAGAAAAGTAATTTTTATAGGGTATACACCTCTGAATGAATTAGCCCAATTCCACATCGTCATACAACAAAAGCACTTAAATGAATTCATTATAATAAAATGGAGTGAGCCTGTAAAAGAAGAATATCCAAACAATGGGACTAGATTAACTCTTTAAGGTATGGATGAGAAAACACATTTCCAAATAACTTGTAAATATAGGATCATACAAGATCAGATGGTGAATCTGAGGAAGCATCTCATTACAGTCGTGGGTAGTTTTTCAATGATTGATATATTTAGGAATATTTTTGCATTTGAATGGAAACACCCTTATATAAACAAACACAAAATTCCCAAAATGATGAACAAAGAATTCTGAAGAAACAAAGCCTGTGACAGTAAGACCCTGGAAAAATGAGAACTGATGGAATGAACAATGCAGGGAACTGGAAACAGCAGGACATAGCCAAGCCCCACCATTCTCCCTGTGTCCTCCCCTCCCCTGGAGGTCTCCCATCATCTCTGGGCTCCTGCAAATCAGCAGACTCTGTGAGCATGCACATCCCTCTTAGGCCTGCTGGGCTGTAGAGGAAAAAAAGAAAGAGATAGGATTAGGCAAAAGGAAGTTTGCTAATGCACACGTACAAGAAAGCTTCTTTGATAGTCATCTGAAGATGGCAGCGATGTGACAGACTGGCAGAGAGCAAATGAAATAAATTAAAGTTAATTAGCTTTGCTGCATTGTAGTAATCACATAATGGTTTTACATTTTTAAAAGCTCAAAATGATAGTTTATTTCTTAATCCCCACAGACCAACCAGTCATGTCCATTTTTGTCATTTTCATTATAAAGGTCCAAGCCAACCCTTGTTAATTCCAGAGAAAATCTTTATACTCTGGAAGCTGTTTTCTGCTGTGTTTGGTCACTGGGTTTTGCTTTAAACCAGTTTTTGATTCCCCAAAAGCTGCCATGTGGTAATGCCATCTCCTGATAGCTCCCTCAAACAAGGGCTTCCAGATTCCTCTCATAGAAATACAAGATGCCAGTTAAATTTGAATTTCACATCAACAAGGAACAGTTTTTTAGCATAAGAATATCCCAAAGGCTTCATGAACTCACTTATGTGAACACATGTGTTATTGACCTAAAGTTTAAATGTAACCGGTGGCCTGGATTTACTCTGGCAGCCCCCTCGAAGCTGGGCCTGTCTTGCAGGGTACTCTGCACCCCAGGAAGAAGCAGCTCTGAGTTAATCCCACTTAAGAACCTGAGGGAAGAAGAAGTCCCAGATATTCCTGGAATGGGGACAGAACAGGGCTGCTGGAGGCAAGGGATAGGAGTGGGCCTTTCTTCAAGGCACCGCGAGTGGAAGTGTTTCCTCATCCAAGGACTTAAAGAGATCTGTTTAAAGGAAGCCCACTGTCCATATGTTCAAGTTTCATGCACCTTTGCATTTAAAACTAATGAGCAGCAAGAAGTAGTCAAGCCAAGACCGGTTTGGCTCAGTAGATGGAGCATCGGCCTTCGGACTGAGGGGTCCCAGGTTCGATTCCGGTCAAGGGCATGTACCTTGCTTGCGGGCACAACTCCAGTGGGGGGGGCGTGCAGGAGGCGGCTGATCGATGTCTCTCATCGATGTTTCTGACTTTCTATTCCTCTCCCTTCTTCTCTGTGAAAAATCAATAAAATATATTAAAAAAAGAAGAAGTAGTAGTCAAACACAGCGTCTTCACACTGCGGTCAATATGTGACCATCTGAAAAGAGCATATTCCTTTCAGGGATGCAACTCGAAGATACTTTCTTTTACCTTAAAGCTCTTTGCAATAAATAAAGCTGCTGTTTGAATTAGATAAGTATGTTTATTTTTCTTTTATATTTTTCTTGCCTTTTCTGTCTGTACTAGTCTCTGGTTTTAATTCTGCATTATCTCTATAATAAAGAGTCGGGTGTGACTACTGATCACTACCAAAGGCTAACCAACTGGAAGTCAGGGCTGTGTTGCCCTGAGGACCCAGCGCTGACTACTGTGGTTGCAGGGCCAGTGACCCAGCAGTGACTGCTGAGGGGGCTGCAAATCAAGCTTGGAAAGAGACCTGAAGAGAGAAGCAGGGGCTGATCTGTAGCATCTGTGGCAGCTTTTGACCAGCACTTGCCTCTCTCTTTCTCTCCGAGCTTGGCCAGCAGACCTGTGCCCATTTCTCTTAAAGCCTCCACTGGGGCTGCTGATCAGCCCTGCCTCGCTGATCAGCCCTGCCTCTCTGATCAGGCTCTGTTGATAGGCCCAGACACACTGACTAACCTAGAAATTGGCCAGTCATAACCAAATCTGAATCAACTGTGAGGAGGCAGTGGCTGCCTAGGAGACAGAGCTTTTGACACTGACTGGCATAGAAACTGACCAATTAGAACCAAATATGGGTCATCTGTGAGGAGCCAATAGCTACCTGGGAAGTGAAGCTTTTGACACTGACTGGCACAGAAACTGACCAATTAGAACCAGATTGGTCACCAGAGGAGGGCAGTTGGGAGGGAGATCAGGCCAGTAAAGGAAGGGCAATTGGGGGCAACAAGGCCAGCAAGGGGAGTACAGTTGGGGTTAAGATCAGGCTGGCAAGGGAGGACAATTAGGGGTGATCAGGAAGGCAGGAAGGTGAGTAGTTAGGAGCCAGCAGTCCCAGATTGGAAAGGGTGCAGGCTGGGCTGAGGGAATTGCCCCCTCTGTGCACGAATTTTGTGCACTGGGCCACTAGTCTTTAGGATAAGAAGTGATAAGCACTATGTAGCTCAGGTAGCCCTATCTAAATTCTTGTCAAAATACTAGTTGTCATTTGTCACAATCTGTATCTGATACATTTTAATTTGGTGTCTATATAATTTGAACAGTCAGTTGTAAATTGAGTCTCTAATGTTATAAACAATGTTATTTCAAAGATTAATTATTAAAAGTTATGTGGAAAAATGTTTGGAATATATTACCAGTTTATTCTATTTTTCAAAAATCAATTTAGGGTCATAAACAAAATTATGTAGGGAAAGCTCTCTTAGTGGTTCTATCTGATAGAGAATAAAGCCAACACTAGAGCACATTTGTAAATAACATTACTAATGTTATCATTTATTAAATAGAAATCATTTCATTTTTTATAAAACTTGAGAGTAACAAAATTATGTCATTTTTTTATCAAAGAAAAATTCTCATTTGGCATTATGCTAAAGTAATGATAAGTATATTTCTTAACTTTGACCATTTCAAAGCTGTCTCAAATTCTATTTAAATGTTTAAAATAAAAAATTAATAAATATTTAATATTATAACCATATTAAGGAGGAGCATATGGTATAACAAATCTCAAAGGTAATTTAGAATATATTAATTCTAATTCTCCTGGCAACCTTGTAAGCTAAGCGCTATTGTTTCATCGTTCACAGGAAAAAATTGAGGCTCAGAGATGCAGGGTGATTTGACTAAGAGCCTGACACTAGTGAAGGCAGAGCTGAGGGTTGAAGCCTCATTGGCTGTGCTAACCTGTGCTCTTTCTCTGGACTTTTTTTTAAATTAAATCTTTATTATTCAGATTATTACATTTGTTTCCCTTTTATGCCCTCCATAGCACTCCTCCACCCAACTCCCACCTTTCCCTCTGCCCTTACCTCCCACCCATCGACCTCGTCCTTAGGTGTATGATTTTTGTCCAGTCTCTCCCTGTACACCCCTCACCCTTTTCCCCCTAAGAATTATCAGTCCACTTCCTTTATGTGCTCCTGATTCTATTATATTCACCAGTTTATTCTGTTGACCAAATTTTTAATTCACTTAATTTTTAGATTCACTTGTTGATATGTATTTGTTCATAATTTTTTGGCTTTTACCTTTTTCTTCTTCCTCTTCTAAAAGAGTACCTTTCAGCATTTCATATAATACTGGTTTGGAGTTGATGAACTCCATTAGTTTTTTCTTATCTGTGAAGCTCTTTATCTGCCCTTCAATTCTGAATGATAGCTTTGCTGGATAGAGTATTCTTGGTTGTAGGTTCTTGCTGTTCATCACATTGAATATTTCTTGCCACTCCCATCTGGCCTGCATCGTTTCTGTTGAGAAATCAGCTGATAGTCGTATGGGTGCTCCCTTGTAGGTAATGAACTGTTTTTCTCTTGCTGCTTTAATATTCTCTCTTTGTCTTTTGCTCTTGGTATTTTAATTATGATGTGTTTTGGTGTAGTCCTCTTTGGATTCCTTTTATATGGGGTTCTGTGTGCTTCCTGGACTTGTAAGTCTATTTCTTTTACCAGATGTGGGAAGTTTTCAGTCATTATTCCTTTCAATAGGTTTTCAGTATCTTGCTCTCTCTCTTCTTCTGGCACCCCCACAATTCTGATGTTGGTACGCTTGAAGCTGTCCCAGAGGTTCCTTATATTATCTTCACATTTTTGGATTCTTTTCTCTTTTTGCTTTTCCAGTTGAGTGTTTTCTGCTTCTTTATATTTCAAATTTTTGACTTGATTCTTGCCTTTCTCTAGTCTGCTGTTAGGACTCTGTATATTTTTTATTTCAGTCAGTGTTTGCTTAATTTCTAGTTGGTCCTTTTTCATCTCTAGTTGGACCTTTTCCATCTTTAGTTGGATCTTTTGCATCTCTAGTTGGTCCTTTTTCATGTCCTCTTGGCTCTCGCCAACTTTATCCAACTTTTCTAGGATATTCTTGAAAAACCTTATAAACGTGGTTTTGAACTCTATATCCAGTCGTTTGTTTTCCTCCATTTCTTTTGTTTGTGATCTCTTCCCTTGTCTCGACATTTTCACTATGCTGGGAGAACTTCTGTGTTGGATTCAGCCTTATGATACCAGACTTGCAAAACCGAAGAAGCCTCTCTGTTCAGCTTGGGATGGGTGGAGTCTCAGGGCTTAAGGGACTGCCTTGCCTTCCAGTCGGCCCTGCCCTCCAAGGCCCCTGAGTCTCACTTGACTGAGTTATCGCTGGAGCGGTCCTTGTGCGCGTGCACCCGCAGTACCTCTAGCCCGCTGCCTTTCCGGCTCCCCTGTGCTACAGGACCACAGGAGTCTAGGTCCCCAGGTTTTCACCTGAAACAGGGGCTTAGTGGAGTCAGAAGTGGCACAGTCGGGAGGGTCTGTCTCCCACCCACTCACAAAAGCCAGCGGCACAATCAGCAGTCTGTCCTCTGAGCAGTGCTGTGCCTGCCACTAGACCTCTGATATTTATTTCCGTGCACCTCTCCCTTTTCACAGTCCAAACTTCCCCCGTATGAGTTTCGGCTGGATCTGGGGTGTAGTATCGTAGGATAAGGGGTTCAATGCCTTTGAGAGTCTCCCTTTCCCTCCTGCCAGTGAAAACCAGCCAGGTACTCTGGCACCCGCTCTCCGTGCACGTCTCTATACCTCAGCTTTTTGCAGCTCCTCTGGGTCTCTGTGAGCCCCTCTCTTTTCCTGTAGAATTTCCACTCAGCCAGCTTTCCTGTGGTTCTGGATGATGTCCGTTCTGTCTTTTAGTTGTAGTTTTGAAATTGTTGTGCGAGGCAGCAGTGTAGGTGTTTACTTATGCCGCCATCTTGGATTCTCCCTTTCTCTGCAATATTGCTGTAGGTGGGAGGCCCACTGATGATGTGATAATATCAGATTTATAAGCTTACCCCTTTCAAAAAGGAATAGAGGCAATCTAACAAGCAAAAACAAGACATTTAAAAATAAGAACAAAACAAAGGACGATTTAGGAGAGTTGACGTTATAATGGAACAGAAATTATTTTAGGTGAGTCTGAATCTAGCTAAGTGTCCTCATAGGCAAAGTAATAGAGGAAGTTGAATACAAAGTTCTGTTTGTCCTAACAAGTCAATGAATTAGCTCATTTGCAAGATAACTCTTTTATTTTTATTTTTTTGTGTGTACAAAAGTCTTTTTTTAACTGTTTAAAATATTACATATATTAGTACATATATCTCCCTTTTTTTCATCATTGACTTTCCCTCAGCCTCCCCTACCGCATGTCCCATGCCTTCATCCCACCCCACCCCCAGTGTCTTGTGTCCATTGGTGTGCTTATATGATTGCATACAAGTCCTTTGGTTGATATATTTCCCTCCCTCCTCAACACCCCCCCCCAGCCTTTCTGCTGTAATTTGATAGTCTGTTCAGTGCTCTACTACCTCCGTATCTATCTTTTTATTATTAGGTTATAATGTCCTTTATTTTCCATAAATGAGTGAGATCATGTGGTATTTTTCTTTCATTGCCTGGATTATTTCACTTAACATAATGCTCTCCAGGTTCATCCATGCTGCTACAAATGGTAAGAATTCCTTCTTTTTTATAGTGGCATAGTATTCCATTGTGTAGATATATCACAGTTTTTTAATCTGCTCATCTGCTGTTGGGCATTTAGGCTGTTTCCAAATCTTAACTATGGTGAATTGTGCTGCTATGAACGTAGGAGTGCATATATCCTTTCTGATTGGTGTTTCTAGTTTCTTAGGCTATATTCCTAGGAGTGGGATTACTGGGTCAAATGGGAGCTCCATTTTTAGTTTTTTGAGGAAACTCCATACTGTTCTCCACAGTGGCTGCACCAGTCTGCATTCCCACCAGCAGTGCACGAGGGTTCCTTTTTCTCTGCATTCTCACCAGCACATGTTGTGTGTTGATTTGTTGATGGTTGCCATTCTGACAGGTGCAAGTTGGTACCACATTATCATTTGGATTTGCATCTCTCAGGTAATTAGTGACTTTGAGCATGTTTTCATGTGTCTCTTGGCCTTCCTTCTGTCTTCTTTCAAAAAGATTCTATTTAGGTTCATTGCCAATTTTTTCATTGGGTCATTTATCTTCCTTTTATTAAATTGTATAAATTGCCTGTAGATGTTAGAGATTAAACTTTTATCAGTGATAACATTTACAAATATGTTCTCCTATATAGTAGGCTTTCTTGTGTTTTTTGTTTGTTTGTTTTCTGTTTTTTTTCTTTTGTTTTTGTTTTGTATTGTTTTGTTTTTTTGGTGATGGTTTCTTTTGCTGTGCAAAAGCATTTTATTTTGATGTTGTCCCATTTGTTTATTTTCTCTTAGCTTCCATTGCCCTAGGAGCAGTATTGGTGAAGAAACTGCTTTAGCATATGTCTGAGATTTCTCTGCCTGTGGATTCCTTTAGTATATTTATGGTTTCCCATCTTAGGTTTATGCCCTGTATCCATTTTGTGTTGATTTTTGTGTGTGGTGTAAGTTGGTGGTCTAGTTTCATTTTTTATTTTTTGCATGTATCTGTCCAATTTTCCCAACACCATTTATTGAAGAGACTGTCTTTTTTAAAAATATGTTTTATTGAGTTTTTACAGACAGGAAGGGAAAAGAATAGAGAGTTAAAAACATCAATGAGAGAGAAATATTGATCATCTGCCTCTGCACACCTTTTACTGGGGATGTGGCCGCAACCAAGGTTCATGCCCTTGACCAGAATCAAACCTCAGACCTTTCAGTCCACAGGCTGATGCTCTATCCACTGAGCCAAACCGGTTTTGGCTGAAGAGACTGTCTTGACTCCATTGTATGTTCATGCCTCCTTTGTCAAATATTAGTTGAGCATAGTGGTTTGGGTAAATATCTGGATTCTTTTTTTATTACATTGGCCTATATATCTGTTCTTGTGCCAGTATGAGAACAGTGACTTTGCAGTACAGCTTGAAATCTGGTATTGAGATCCCACCTACTTTGTTGTTCTTCCTCAGGATTGCTGTGGCTATTCAGGATCTTTTTTAATATCAGATGAATTTTTGGAGCATTCTTTCTAGGTCTGTGAAATATGACATTGGTATTTTAATAGGGAGTACATTGAATCTATAAATTGCTTTGGTAGTATGGACATTTTAATGAAGTTGATTCTACCAATCCATGAACATGAGTAGATTTACTGCTAACCTGAGCTCAACTGTGTGATAAACAGATGTTCTTTTCCATATGTTTACATCTTCCTCTATCTCTTTTTTCAGTGTCCTGTAGTTAAGTTTATTCCTAGGTATCTTAATTTTTTTGGTGCAAGGGTAAATGGGATTGATTTTTTAGTCTCTATTTCTGTAAGTTCACTATTTGTGTATAGAAATGCCATAGATTTCTTGGTATTGATTTTATATCCTGCTACATTGCCAAATTCATTTATTAAGTCTTAGTTTTTTGGTGGAGTCTTTCAGGGTTTTTATGTACAGTATAATGTCATCTGCAAATAAGGACAGCTTTACGTCTTCTTTACCAATTTGGATGCCTTTTATTTCTTCTTCTTGTCTAATTGCAATGGCTAATACTTTCAGTACTATGTTGAACAGGAGTGGTGAGAGTGGGCATCCCTGTCTTGTTCCTGTTCTTAGGTTAGATGGTTTTAGTGTTTGCCCATTGAGTATGATGTTAGCTGTGGGTTTATCATATATTATAGCTTTTATTATGTTGAGGTCTGATCCTTCTATTCCCATCTTGTTGAGAGTTTTTATCAAGAAAGGGTATTTGATTTTGTGAAATGCTTTTTCTGCATCAATTAATATGACTATGTGATTTTTATCTCTCAATTTGTTTATATGATGTATCATGTTTATTGATTTGCAGATATTGCACCATCCTTGCATTCCTAGGATAAATCCTACTTGGTCATGGTGTATGATCTTTCTGATATACTGCTGGATCTGATTTGCTAGAATTTTGTTGACGATTTTAGCATCTATGTTCATGAGGGATATTGGCCTATAATTCTCTTTCGTTGTGTTGTCTTTATCTGGTTTTGGTATTAGGATGATGTTGGCTTGATAGAAGGAGCTTGGAACTGTTCTTTCTTCTTGAATTTTTTGAATAGACTGAGGAGAATAGGGTTTAGTTGTTCATGTTGTGAAGACATGGAACTCACAGCTGCAGGCTGTGCCCCTAAAGGCCACAGCATGGGCCTCAGGAGGTGCAGCCTCCATTCTGCTGCTTCCGCTGGAGGCGGGCTTATTTCTGATTTGGCTATTGGGAGGGATGTCTCTTTCTAGTTCCTATGCAGGCTGTGTGTGCTGACAGAGGCCTGTGCAGCCTAAGGGCATGACTCACACCTTTCTCACTTTCATGGGCAGCCACTCAGAAGCAAGCTGTGAATAGTTTTTGAAGAGGAACTAGGTGGAAGCCTGGGTTTGGTGCCATATTTCAGGAAGAAGACACTTGGGGTCTGAGAAATATTAAGGGTAACTTAACAATTAACACAATTGACTTTTTTAACCAGAACACCTAAGGAAATTGCATAATTGATAGAATGGGCTGTGACCCTCATGGAGCCCAATGTGGACTCTGATGACAGAGGGTGGGAAAGGTTCAGAGTCTGTGCTTGTTTTCTGAGTAGATTTACTGCTAACCTGAGCTCAACTGTGTGATAAATATGTTCAAAACGTGCTTGTTCTTCATGACATTGATGAAACCTGGGCTGTGATTTTTTTTAAGAAGGATGCTGTCATAGGCATCTTTTGTGTACCTAATTGAGTTAATTTTATTATTTTGATTATTAAAACTAGAGGCCTAGTGCATGAAAATTGTGCACGGGGGGAGAGAAGGGTAGCCTGCTCCCTCTCCAATCTGGGACCCCTTGAGGGATTTCTGACTGCCTGTTTAGGCCCAATCCTGGATCAGGCCTAAACAGGCAGTCAGACATCTCTCTCACAATCCAGGACTGCTGGCTCCCAACTGCTCACCTGCCTGCCTTCCTGATTGCCCTTAACCACGTCTGCCTGCCAGCCTGATCACCTCCTAACTACTCCCCTGCCAGCCTGATTGATGCCAAACTGCTCCCCTACCTGCCTGTTTGCCCCTAACTGCCCTACCTTGTGGGCCTGGTCACCCCTAACTGCCCTTCCCTGCTGATCTGGTTGCCCCCAACTGCCCTACCCTTCAGGCCTCGTCATCCCCAACTTCCCTCCTCTGCTGACCTGGTCCCCTCTAATTGCCCTCCCCTGCAGGCTTGATCACCCCCAACTCTGCTCCTTTGCAGGCCTGGTCCCTGCCAACTGCCCTGCCCTGCTGATCATCTTGTGGTGGCCATCGTGTGTCCACATGGGGACAGGATCTTTTGACTACATGGGGACAGGATCTTGTGTGTTGGAATGATGGTCAATCTGCATATTACTCTTTTATTAGATAGGAGAGAGGCCTGTTGCATAGGTGGGGGCCAGCTGGTTTGCCCAGAAGGGTGTCCTGGATCAGGGGCATGGGGTGGCCTGAGCCAGGGGCCTGTAGTGGTTTGCAGGCCAGCCACGCCCCTCCAGCAACCCAAGCAGAGGCCCTGGTATCTGGGATTAATTTATCTTCTACAATTGAAACTTTGTAGCCTGGAGCAGAGCCAAGCCTTCTGTTCACACAGCCATTGAAACTTTGTTGCTTTAGGCTTTGCATAAAGCTTGGCTTTCTCATCTTCAGGGGCAACCCAGGCCTCTGTCCCGCACTCTCTGTGGCCATAGCCATCTTGGTTGTGTTAATTTGCATACTCGCTCTCATTGGCTGGTGGGTGTGGCTGGTGGGTGTGGCTTGTGAGTGTAGTGAAGGTATGGTCAATTTGCATATTATTCTTTTATTAGATAGAATTTCTCATAGAAATTAAAATGATCCTAGCCGAGACCGGTTTGGCTCAGTGGATAGAGCGTTGGCCTGCGGACTGGAAGGTCCCGCGTTCGATTCCGGTTGGGGGCATGTACCTTGCTTGCGGACACATCTCCAGTGTGGGGTGTGCAGGAGGCGGCTGATCGATGTCTCTCTCTCATCGATGTTTCTGACTTTCTATCCCTCTCCCTTCCTCTCTGTGAAAAATCAATAAAATATATTTTAAAAAAATGATCCTAAAATATAGAACAGAAAAGCAGAGGCATCCTGTGCTTCCTGGCATCTGGGCAGTGCTGAGGGAGGAGAGCCCAGGGTGACTCTAAAACATATTCTCTGGATTTCTTCCTAGTAGGGTTTTCCTTTTTTAATTTTAATTTTAATTTTTTGTTAACCCTTACCTGAGGGTAGAGAGTGGAAGGGAGAGGGAGAGACAGAGAGAGAGAAACATCCTCCCACACTTGCTCCAACCAGAGCCAGGATAGAGCCTGCAGCCGAGGTATGTGCCCTTGACCAGAATCGAACCCAGAACTGTCAGTCCATGGGCTGACCGACTATCTACAGGCCCAGGCTTGTTTTATTTTTGTATTTAAATCTTTAGTCTGGCTTGCATATGCTTTGAATGTATTGTGAGATGTGAATTTGATTTTCATCTGTTGAGTGGCCAGTGTTTACAATAATGAACAACTCCATCGTATGTAAATATGCAGCCCAGGTGCCTCATGGGATTGTCTTCCGTGTCATACAGACAGTGACAGGGTGGAACTTTAATCAAATGACTTTTTCCTGCTTCATCAGGATATTCATAAATGAAATTGGCATTTTTTTTTTGTTTTGTTTAAATTAGTTTGTTTGTTTTTTACTGAAGTGCATGTTGGGGTGAAAAGGACACTCCCACAGCGTGGGCCCTGCTTTGGTTTGTGCCAGGTCCCAGACGTGATGCCCATCATGTCGCTGGCTTTTATCATGGAGCAAATGTGCATCAGGGGAAGCCAACCGCCTTTGGCTATATTATACAAATAACCCTGATCTTGCCGATCTTCCCAAAAAGGTCTCAGAGGTCCCAAAAATAGGCTGTGATTTCTGAGAGAGTAAGAATTCTGGCCATCTTGCTTGTTGTTCATTGCACTGCAGTCTAGCATATAGCAGTACCTCAACAGATATCTCCTGAATGAATGCTTGTTACCACCTGGATGGTATCTTTCATTGTAATGACACAAGAGGATAAACAGCACCAGTCTCAGCAGCATCATGACAGCATTTTCTACGAACCTCTGCCACTGCCTGGTCCCGCTGATCCAGGCAGAACTCGCCTGGGCTCTGTGGGCATGGTGCCTCTGTCCCACACCTCTCGTTGCTCCATGGGCCTAGAGCATTTTTATGGAGGAGACAGAAGAGAGAGGCCAGAAACATGCAAGACCTATTAAACTTAGAAGAGGCATTCTGCTTCTACCCCTATATTTTTGCCCAAACAAGTCACATGGCCAAACCCCAAGTCAAAGAACAGAGGCACACATTGCCCATAGTGAGCTCATGGCAGAAATGTAGTGGCAGAGAGGGAGGAGAGAGGAATTGAGGCCAAACTGATAATGGAGGTATCAACTCATCCCAGCTTGCCTCAGATTCTCCTGGTTTTAGCACTGAAAGTCCCAGATCCCAGGACCCTCTCAGTCTCTGGCAAATTGGGACAGTGTCCATCCAGTATACATTGAGCCATATGTAGGTATGGGAGTTGGTTGCATTTTAATTTTTTTCTCTTTTTTCAAGCATTATAACTTTAGGAGCAAATATTCAATAAAAACTTTTGTTTATAATTGGGTGGGGAATGGCAAAAATAAATCTTTCATAATGATTTCACTCTTCATAAAAAAGACATACTCTGTGTATATAGAATCATTGGGTCTCACATTAAAATAATGATTTTACTCAAACACAGTTTGAACCATCTACTAAGAAAATTCTATTTTAAATATATATATATATATATATATATATATATATATATATATTATATCATTTATATGTTATAAATTATGGTAGAAATCTCTTATATTTTGTAAATATCTTTTAACATTTTCCTCAATTTCCGTTTTATATCTTTAATCATAAAGCTATAAAAACAAGAGGATATTGTTACCGACACCATGTAATTATGTAACAACTCATTGGGCAAGAAAAGGAACACTTAAAGGACTGATGTAAGCAAAGAATATTTTGGAGGTGTAAATGACCTTGGGTATTGAAGCTAAGAGACTGAAACAAATTTATGGGGTTACATTGCATCTTTAGCAGTTAAAATGCAAGAGGGAAATAAAAAATCAACTGAATTGTTGTAAGAAAATTGAGACGTGAGATTAACAGAACTACACAAGAATTGAGAGACATATGTGCCTGTTGCTAGGAATGAAAATGAGAATATAAAAAATAAATAATTTCCTACTATCCTTGAAATATCATTACTGTTGTTCAAAAAAGTCCCTTCTCACTTGTAGTTTTCCTTAATACAATATATATGTTTGCATCTTGCTCGAGGAAATTGTTTGAAATACATCAGAAATGGTCTCTAATTCCAGTTGAAAAGAACAATGTTTCAAGAGCTCAAAAGAGACTTTTAAAAAGTCACTGGTGCTTAAAAATAGGCTCTTTTTAAAGTGTAATATAAACACCAATAAATCCACTGTTGCTCTCAAATGAAAAGGAGTATTTATTTAAAAGATTGACTTCTGCTATAAAAGGCATTGACCGAAATGTATCAAAAATAAATTAAATGTACATTATATTTTGAGACTATTTTATTCACTATCATTCTTAGCACAAGCAAGTAAATATTTAATGCAAAATAGAGCCTTATATATACCTCCAGTCAACACAGATCTTTGTACAATGAAGGGAAGTCAGCTGCCAATATCCTGTTTATTTGGAGCAGCTTGAATACCACAAAAACTGAGATCAGCAAAATATGTGAATGGTTATAGCATTTATCATCCCTACGTCCCTACATCACTGATAGAACCACCTTGTTTTAGATGAAGAAAGAAGCTCAGAGTGGTTAGTAATCAGTAAGCACACGCTTGTAAGTGTCAGCGTTAGCATTGACACCAACAACACAGTCCAGTGTTCTTGCCTCTGATTTCAGCAGGTTCAGATGGAGGCAAAGCACACCTCTGGTGGAGGCTTCCACCATATCCGTCCAGCCTGCACATCGTGGTTTTGTCTGTTCAGTCTTCTGATGGGAAACCCCTCTCCATGCCATGCAGTGCTGGTGGGGTTGCCACCCCACAGTGCCCCTGCCCACAAGCATATCTCCTGCTCCCCATCAAGCAGGGTTATGCTATCACCAGGCTGAGCCACTCATAGAACCTTTTATTGTTCAGTTGGTATCCTTTCCATGAGTTTTCTAAACTGGGATAAAATCTCTCTCTCTCTCTCTCTCTCTCTCTCTCTCTCTCTCTCTCTCTCTTCCTGTAAGAAATTAGTCCTTGGAATATCAGCTCTCATCTCCCCATCATCCCCATCCCCAATCTCTCAACACTGCCATCCATCTAGAGAGCACCTGTTTGCACAGATATAATCAGTCCCAGCAAAGAGAAGCAAAGGTGAGAGATGAATGGAGAGAGACCTGATGAGCCGAGGTCCAGACTTGGGGTACATTCCACTGACGTGAGTCAATGAATCTTCTCTTTGATTGAGATAGCTTGCATGAGTTTCCATCATTTTCAACTGAAGGCTCTTGAGTATTACCCGTCTCCCTTCAGTGTCCCCCGGCCCTCGGAGCTTGGCTTTTGTTTCTGTGTCCGTGTGTGCATTGTTCTTCAACCCACACTGAGAAGCATGACGGCGAGGCTGTGCCTCATTGCTCTGCAGGCCCAGCACTTAGCATGGTGCTGAACCAATGCCCACTCAGGCAGGACTAGAATCTGGGCAGACAAATAGACACCAAGCAGGTGAACACCCCATTGGAATGCAGTCATCTGCATGTTCATGGAGGTCACAGGGGTCTTGAAATATGTTCAGTACTCAAGGAATGCAACTGAAACCACAGAAATGTCATTTGACAGGCCTCAAGATGAGTGAGATGGTTAATTATGACAATAGCAAGTGTTGATGAAAATGTGGGCAAACACCCATAGGCTCTTTGGGTTGAGTGTAATTTGTTGTAACCATTTGGAGAGCAATTGTGCAAAAGGTAGTAAAATTCAAAGTGTGCATATCGTCTGATTCTCTAATTCCACCTGTAAAGAAACCATTGTGCATGTGACCAGGGAAATGTGTACAAGAGTCCTCATTAAAACCTTGTTGAAAAATTGGGAAAGCACCTAAAATGGCAGCATCATTCCAGAAGAAAGCCTGTGCCTCGTTGCATGATGGAATGTCTTAGAGCAGTAGCAATGCATCAGCCTGCACCACACAGAGCGCTGGTGCGTGGAAGCACCAAGAAGACTGAGGCTATGATACCATTTTACCAGATGTTAACCCCCCAGAGGACATATACTACTCCCTCTAGTTTTGTTTGTTTAAAAAATTCCATAATATTTTTTCATTAGGTTATTTGACTGAAAACTTAGACACTCCCCCAGTCCAGGAGGAATGGATGGGCTCAGCCCTCAACCTCCTCCTCCCCTCCCCATCTCCCTGACCTCCTCTTCTCTTACCCTTCACCTGGGCCACCTGGTAGGACCAAGGGAGAAATCCCTGCATATCTGGAAGCCAAGGTGGACACTTAGGGACCCTGATGTGGCACTGGCAAGGCAGCAAGGGCATGGCAGGTAGCCTTGGCCAAGCCCAGCTCAAAGAACTGGGCCCTCCACCTTCAGGACCAGGCCAGAATCCAGTTCATCTCCCCTGTCAGCAGCTGGCATCGCCTGGACAATCACTGTGGTCCCTCTGGCCAGTGTCAGCATTTTCAGGGTGAGTCTGACCCTCCATACCTCACCTCTGTCAGACCACACCTGCTGAGCAGTGTCAGCTGGTGGTGGAGGTGGGAATTCCCCAGCGAGTCACTCACATGGATTCCCAGGGGCCCAACTCTGGGCCCCGGGAGGTCCCTCTGATTGTCTGTCAGTGCCTAAGCTCAGCCCAGCTGACTGAGAAAGAACCATAATAAAAATGCAAATGATACTTTATGTTGTTTATTGTTACACGGAATGCAGTGAAGATAAAAACAGATGAGAAGAATATGGCTTCAATGCACCAGTGTCCCTGGGGGAAGGTAGAAGACTACAAAAGGAGCTTCCACTGAATCTATGTTTTATTTATTTATTGTTATTTTTAGAGAGAGTGAAAGGGAGGAGGGAGTGAAAGAGAGAGAGAAACATCAATGTGAAAGACACATGGATGGGTTGCCTCGCCCACACACCCTGACCAGGCTGGGGATTAAACCTGTCCCTAGGCACATGCCCTTGACCAGTACTTGAACCTGGAATTTCCTTCAGTGCACAGGCCAGTGCTTTAACCACTGTACCACACAAGCCACGGCTATAGTTTTATTTCTTTGGGGGGAAATTCATCTGAAGGAAATATAGCAAAATACAGTGGTACGAGTTTAATTCGTTCCATAACCTTGAGGTGTGGGAAACTATGAGACACTCCAGTCGAGGTAAACTGGTGGGTCGTGTGCAGCCGGCTGATCCGCGCGATTACTCCTATCTCAAATGTTGCTCGTATTTCAAAGCAAAAATCGCTTGCTCGATGGCTCGTATCTCAAAAATCTCGTATGTTAGGGCACTCGTATCTCGAGGTACCACTGTATTAAGAATTATTGATCTAAGAGGTAGGTAGATGCTTGTGTGCTAGGAAAAAGTAAATACAATAACAATTAGAAAAACATTACAACAAAAACATCTAAATTGGTAATCAATGTTCAATTAATTAGGTATTGAGCCCTTTGCTCCCAGAAGAGGCTGCCTGCTGCCTGCCCGAAGGGACCCGGACAGGAGGCGGGTGCCGCAGACATCTCTTGGCCCTGGGGTTCTGCTTCCCTGCAGTGTCCACAGTTTGGCTCAGATAAACTCAAAAGTTCTCAGGTTTGACTTTTTAGTGACCACCTGCCAGAAAGAAATCAAGAGGGCCCTTCTCAGCCAAGAGGGGGGCGGGCGGGTGGGAGAGGGGTTCTGGGGCTCCTTGAATAGCATGGCCATGGTGAGGGCTCTGGGGTGACCAGGACCAGAGCAGATGGAGAGGAGAGGGCCTCACTTTGGAGGAGTGAGAGAGCGAGCACCTGCCCGTGAGGATGCCATCTAGGTGGGGTGTGGCCAGAAGGGGCCCCCAGAGTGGATGGGGGGACATGCAGGGCGTGGGCGGAAGAGGTGCGGTCCGCAACCTCACTGAGTAACTCGCAGCGTGTAGGTCAGAAGCTTCCATCTGTCACCTGGAGCCCCACTTTCTGCCTCTGGTCACTGTTAGGTACTAGAGGAAGGGACACTCGTGGCCTCCCCTGGTTCTGCCTGCTCCTCTGCTTGGCCATGGCTCTGCTCCCATGGCCCCAAAATAACAGGGTTGGAGGGGAGTATTGGGAGCATTAGGTCCTTGAGGTTTGGCCAGGGAATCTTTTTAAAAACTTACTTCATCATGTTCCCCTCTGATCAGCACCCTCTGGTGACACCTCATCTCATCTCATTCAGAGCAAAATCCCAAATCCAGGCACCAGCCTCCAAACTGCAACAGAACCCCACTCCCACTGCAGGCTCCTCACCCTCAGCCTCTTCTTGCCCCTCCACACTAGGCTAGGCCTCCTTGTTCCGGGGCAGGCTCAGCCCAGAATGTGGCTCCCTGGAGCTGGCCCTTCCTCTGCATTTTCTTCAAGGCTGAGGGCTGCCCACTCTTCCTGACCTCTACATTTGCTCAGTCCAGCCCCACCCACACCTTTCCCTTCTCTGCGCTGCTTTCTGCAAGGGCTATACCAACTCTTGACTTGCTGCATGTTTTAACCATTTTCTGAATATCTCTCTCCTCCCCACACTGAGCAAAGAATTTGGCCTGTCTTGGTCATTACTATATTCTCAGGAAGAAGAAAAATGCTCAATAAAAATTTATTAGATCCTTGAAGTACCAGAATGAAAGATATTCAGTGAACACAGAGGATGGAGCGAAATATCATCTTACCCATGACCTCACCTCCTATAGCTCTTCTGGAAGCCTGCTCTCTCTCTGGGCTCCCTCCTCACCTGTCCTTCTCTACCGCCTGCTCCTCAAGGCTCCTCTTCATCCCCAGGGGCCTATCCTCCTCAGACTATTCAAAAACATAAAAGAAGAAGGAACACTTCCACACACCTTCTATGAAGCCAGCATCACCCTAATACCAAAACCAGATAAAGACAACACAATGAAAGAGAATTATAGGCCAATATCTCTCATGAACATAGATGCCAAAATCCTCAACACAATTCTAGCAAACCAGATCCAGCAGTACATCAGAAAGATCATGCACCATGACCTAGCAGGATTCATCCCAGGAATGCAGGGATGGTACAATATCCGCAAATCAATAAATGTGATACATCACATAAACAAATTGAGAGATAAAAATCACATAGTCATATCAATTGATGCAGAAAAATCATTTGACAAAATCCAACACCCTTTCTTGATAAAAAACTCTCAGCAAAGTGGGAATAGAAGGATCATACCTCAACATCATAAAAGCCATATATGATAAACCCACAGCTAACATCATACTCAATGGGCAAAAACTAAAACCATTTCCCCTAAGAACAGGAACAAGACAGGGATGCCCACTCTCACCTCTCCTGTTCGACATAGTACTGGAAGTATTAGCCATTGCAATTAGACAAGAAGAAGAAACAAAAGGCATCCAAATTGGAAAAGAAGAAGTAAATTGTCCTTATTTGCAGATGACATGATATTGTACATAAAAAACCCAAAGGACTCCATTCCAAAACTAATTGACTTAGTTAATGAATTCGGCAATGTAGCAGGATACAAATTAATGCTAAGAAGTCTGTGGCATTTCTATACACTAATAGTGAATTTATAGAAAGAGAAACTAAAAAAGCAATCCCATTTACCATCGCACCAAAAAAATAAAGATACCTAGGAATAAACCTAACAAAGAGGTAAAACACCTTTATGCAGAAAACTACAGGACACTGAAAAAAGAGATAGAGGAAGATGTTAACAGATGGAAGAGCATACCATGCTCATGGATTGGGAGAATCAACATCATTAAAATGTCCATACTACCCAAAGCAATATACAGATTCAACGCACTACCCATTAAAATACCAACGACATATTTCACAGACCTAGAAAGAATTCTTCATAGATTCATCTGGAACAAAAAAAGACCACGGATAGCTACAGCAATTCTGAGAAGGAAGAATAAAGTAGGTGGGATCTCAATACCAGACTTCAAGCTATACTACAAAGCAACTGTTCTCAAAACAGCCTGGTACTGGCACAAGAACAGACATATAGACCAATGGAATAGAATAGAGCACCCAGATATCCACCCAAACCACTATACTCAATTCATATTTGACAAAGGAGGCATGAACATTCAATGGAGCCAAGATAGCCTCCTCAATAAATGGTGTTGGGAAAATTGGACAGATACATGCAAAAAATTGAAACTGAACCACCAACTTACACCAAATACAAAAATAAACTCAAAATGGATACAGGACTTAAACTTTAGAAGGGAAACCATGAAAATACTAGAGGAATCCACAGGCAGCACAATCTCAGATATATGCCGAAAGAACTTCTTCACTGATACTGCTTCAAAGGCAGTGGAAGCTAAAGAAAAAATAAACAAATGGGACTACATCAAAATAAAAAGCTTTTGCACAGCAAAAGAAACCATCAACAAAACAACAAGAAAGATCACTGTATGGGAGAACATATTTGCAAATGTTATCACTGATAAAGGTTTAATCTCCAAAATCTACAGCCAACTTATACAACTTAATAAAAGGAAGATGAAGGATCCAATAAAAAAAATGGGCAACGGACCTAAATAGAACCTTTTCAAAAGACGACAGAAGGAAGGCCAAGAGACACATGAAAACATGTTCAAAGTAATTAATCATCCGAGAGATGCAAATCAAAATGACAATGCGATACCATCTTACACCTGTCAGAATGTCAATCATCAACAAATAAACAAACAACAAGTGTTGGCGAGGATGCGGAGAAAAAGGAACCCTTGTGCACTGTTGGTGGGAATGCAGACTGGTGCAGCCACTGTGGAGAACAGTATGGAGTTTCCTCAAAAAACTAAAAATGGATCTCCCATTTGACCCTGTAATCCCACTCTTAGGAATTTATCCTAAGAAATTACAAACACCAATCAGAAAGGATTTATGCACACCTATGTTCATAGCAGCACAATTTACAATAGTTACAATTTGGAAACAGCCTGGGTGCCCATCAGCAGATGAGTGGATCAGAAAACTGTGGTACATCTACACAATGGAATTATATGCTGCCATTAAAAAGAAGGAATTCTTACCATTTGCAGCAACCTGGTTGGAACTGGAGAGCCTTATGCTTCGTGAAATAAGCCAGTCAATGAAGGAGAAGTATCACATAATCGCACTCATGGGAGGATAATAAAGAACATTATAAACTGAAGAACAAAAGGATAGATACAGAGACAATAAGGCTTCAAACATACTGTGAAATTACAGCAGGAAGATTAAAGTTAGGTGAGGTAGATAAGAGATCAATCAAAGGACTTGTATACATGCATATAAGCATAACCAATGAACATAGACACTGGGGGGTTGGGGTATGCCTGGGAGGGAATGGGAGCAATGGGGAGATATGTATAAAAAATTAATAAAAAAATAAAAATGAAAATGAAAAAAAAATACAGTCTTATTTACATCATTTTCTTTACTAACCCCACAATTCCTATATAATAAAAAGGTAATATGCAAATTGCTGAATTGAGGAACTACCAGTCAGTGGGGGGAGGGGCTGGTATTAAAGTCTCCTACTATGATTGTATTGCTGTCAATCTCTCCCTTAATATCCTCCAAGAGTTTTTTTATGTATTTAGGTGCTCCTATATTGGATGCATATATGTTTACCAGAGTTATTTCTTCTTGTTAGATTGTTCCCTTTAGTATTATGAAGTGTCCTTCTTTATCTCTTGTTATGTCCTTCACTTTGAGATCTAATTTGTCAGATATAAGTATTGCAACCCCAGCTTTTTTTTCATTTCCATTTGCCTGAAATACCATGTTCCATCCCTTCACCCTCAATCTGTGTGCATCTCTTTTCCTAAGGTGGGTTTCTTGCAGACAGCAGATATATGGATCATGTTTTCTTATCCAATCGGTTACCCTATGTCTTTTCATTGGAGCATTTAATCCGTTTGCATTTAAAGTTATTATTGATAAGTACTTATCTGTTGCCATTTTTAGTCCTTACCCCCGAGTTCCTTCTTCGCTTCCTCTTTCTTTTTATTACAGCAGACCTTTTAACATTTCTTGCATTGCTGGTTTGGTGGTAATATATTCCCTTAGTCCTTTTTTGTCTGTGAAGCTTTTGATTTCACCTTCAATTTTGATTAAGAGTCTTGCAGGGTACAGTATTCTTGGATTCAGACCCTTCATTTGCGTGACTTTGTATATTTCATTCCATTCCCTTCTGGCCTGACGAGTTTCTGTTGAGAAGTCAGTAGCTAGTCTTATGGGGGTTCCTTTGTAGGTAATTTTCTGTTTCTTTCTGGCTGCTTTTAAGATTCTTACATTGTCGTCGGTGTTTGCCAATTTAATTGTAATGTGCCTCAGTGTCGGTTTGTTGGGGTTCATTTTGCTTGGGACTCTGTGAGCTTCTTGGGTTTTTTCTTTTCTATATTGGGGAAATTTTCTGTCATTATTTCTTCAAATACGTTCTCTAATCCTTGTTCAGTTTCCACTCTTTCTGGAACCCCAATTATGCGGATGTTGTTTTGTTTCATGTTATCCCAAAGTTCCCTTAGACTCTCCTATTGCTTTTTAACTTTTTTTTCTAGAAGCTGCTGTGCTTGGGTATTTTTTCCTACCGTGTCTTCTAGCTCACTGATGCGGTCCTCTGCTTCTTCTAGTCTACTTTTGAAGCTTTCTATTGAGTTCTTTATAGCAGTGATGTCACTTTTCATTTCTTCTTGTTTATTCTGCACCTCCTCTAGGTTCTTCTGCATTTCTTCTTGCTTCTTCTTCATCTCCTCTTGTGTCTTCTTCATTTCCTCTTGGCTCTTACTTATATTGTCAAATTTGTCTTCCATTCTTTTCAACCACATTATGATCATTTCTCTAAATTCTTTCTCTGGTAGGCTTATTTCTGGTTCTATTTCGTTTACTTCCTTTTTGGTGAGACCTGCCTTTCTGTCTTATGTGGGCTGTTTTTTTTTTCTGCCCATGGTCTTTCTTCTCTGGGTGTCTGGTTATGTAGTTCTCTCTCCTACGTTGATTGAAAGGCACAAACTAGAACACAACCAGGTACAGCACACAAGGCACTGAGTAGAAATGTATTCAAGATATTAATAATCACAAATAAGGTGGACCATCAATGAAAGACAAATTAGGCGTAAATAGAGAAAGAAGAAGAGGAAAATGCAGAAAAAAGAAAAGAAAGGAATGCCAAAATTAAATTGGGAGAGTGAGAAAAAAAAGATAAATAAATGAGCAATAAAATAAAATAAAATAAGAAAATAAAAAGGAGAAGAAGGAGTAGGAAAGAGGAAGAGAAAAAAGTCAGAGAGAAAGGAAAGTGTATAAGAGAGAAAAGAGGAACAAAATATAGATGTCAGGACACAACTCCAATAGAACAGTCACTAATCCCAACAAAGGCCAGCAACCAGTACCTAGAGATTAAGGCAAATTGCAAATAGCAACTGGTATCGAGGGAGGTGAGGGAAAAGAGAGGTAGAAAACAAAGCAAGCAAAAACCAAAATAAAACAAGTAGAATAAACTAAAACAATCTCACAAAAAAATTTCAAAAAAAAATTAATATAATCACTTTTCAGGGAAATAGCAACAAAAGGACATAGAGAAAAAACAACTTTTGGCTAGTGAAGACAAGAAGAGAGAGGTTTGTGTGGACTTGTAGTAGGGGATTTGAAATTAGATATATAAATGGGGTGAAATTTTAACCAGGTAAAGAAAAAAATAGGGAGAATCTAAAGTTGGAAAAGGGAAAGAGAAACAAGACAACAAAATGGGGAAAGTTAGGAGCAAAGTGTTGGCACAAAGGTAGAGTTGAGTTGGAGTAAAATTATGCTAAAGGAAAGATGAAAACAGAATGTAGAACTCCAATCCCAAAATAAAATAAAGAGAAAACAAAATGACACTTGTTTTTTTTTCCAAAACGGTTAAGTACTAGTAGTAATTAATAATACTAGTTTAAAACAAAAATGTAATAATTATAAAGGTAAAATCAATTGAGGTGGAAAGAAAAAAAATATTCTTTTAATTAAAATATGTGAAAATGAAAAATGAAAAATGAAAAATTAAAAAAAACAGAAAAAAGGAAAAATAAAAGAAAAGAAGAAAAATAGAACGGTCCTTCACTTCCACTATTATTCTGCTTGGCACTGCTGTTTCCCAGCAGGGAAGGCACTGCAGCTCCCTGTGTTCCCCTCTTGGTGTTTTAATCTCTTTCAAGACTGTATTCTTTAGACTTTTTATTTCCAAGAGAAAGAGATTGCACTGTACATTTTGAGATATTGTAGTAGAATAAAAACAATTATGGTACCAGATAAAATATTAAATAAATGGAATATTTCTTTACCATATGAGCAATTTCCAAAGCCTGTATTCCTGTGAATGTGTCACTGGATGGCTTTTATTTTCTACTTAGTGAATTTACTGAGCTTCTCTCCTTTTTCACTCTCCCTGCCCTCTCTCTTTCTCTACCTTTCCCTTTTTCTCCCTTACTACCCCCCACCATACACACACACACATGCCCACACACTCATGCACACATTTTACCTACTCCAAGTCTCAGAACTCAGCCACCACATAGCAGTAGGACTCACTCTAATTTTCTGTAATCTAAATACCAATCACTGGAAAAGTAAGCTCTTTAGTTAAAGAGTGGCTAAGCTTTTGAAAAAATGTTCAAGAGCTGGGGAACACATGGCAAGTGGACAGTATTACATTGCACTGTGCACACAGCCAAGTGCCGGCCTTGGAACTGCAGCTCAGCTTGAGTGAGATTTCACAAAGGACTTCCTGGCTCTAAAGGCCAGGTGGGGTTGTCCTGGTCCACTGGCCAGGACCGCCTTACAGTGATGGTGGAGGGAGTAGGACAGATGTAGTAACTCCTAACATGCACTGTGGAAACGACTTTCCAGGCAGATTGTCCTGTCCCCCTTCTCAAGGGTAGGAAACAGCCCAGCCCAGGGCTGGGCTTAGCAGCTGCCTCCTGGGGCTGCAGGCAGCACAGAGCCAGTCAGGGGACTTGTCTGAGCATATGTGTGCCATGAAATATTATCCAGCTACTTTAAATCTGAACAATGGCCTAGTTTTAAAACTCCTCAGAAAAGCAAGTTGGAGAATAATATGTATAGTATAATATCATTTTTATTTAAAAAGAAAGGAACACATTGTATTTGAGAGAAATTACTTGTAGGTGTTCATAGGAGGTTGGTCAAAAATATAGACAGATATATACTAAATGATTACTATTCATTGGTGAAGTGATATGGGCTATAATGGTTGTTAAAATAATTGGCTATTTCATTGTACAGAATGGAGCAAAAGTAGGTTTACAGTTGTTTGCATGGAAAATCCTATCTAATAAAGGAGTAATATGCAAAGTGACTGTACCTCCACTACACCCACAAGCCACACCCATCAGTCATGCCCACCAGCTAATCAGAGTGAGTATGCAAATTAACCCAACCAACATGGCTATGACCACAGAGAGAGCAGAAGGGAGGCTTGGGTGGCCTCTGGTGATGGAGGAAGCCAAGTTTTCCACACACCCTGGCTCACCCAGGCCTCTGCTTAAGGCAGCAAAGTTTCAATGGCTGTGCAGTAGAAGTCTTGGCTCCGATCCAGGCTACAAAGTTTCAATTGTAGAAGATAAATTAATCCCAGATACAAGGGCCTCTGCCTGGGTTGTTGGAGGGGCGTGGTCAACCTGCAAACCACCACAGGCCCCTCGCTCAGGCCACCCCATGCCCCAAGCGAACACCCACCCTGATCCGGGACACCCTTCAGGGCAAACCAGCCAGCCCCACCCATGCAACAGGCCTCTATCCTATCTAATAAAAGAGTAATATGCAGATTGACCATCACTCCAACCCACAAGATGACTGCCTCCATGTAGTCACAAGATTCTGCCCTCATGTGGACACAAGATGGCCACCACAAGATGGCCAGCAGGGCAGTTGGCAGGGACCAGGCCTGCAAGGGGTGGCAGTTGTGGGTGATCATTCCAGTAGGGGAGGGCTGTTGGGAGGGATCAGGGCTGCAAGAGAGGATAGTTGAGGGTGATTAAGCCTGCAGGGGAGGGCAGTTAGGAGTGACCAGGCCTGCAGGGGAGAGCAATTAGGAGTGACCAGACCCACAGGGTAGGGCAGTTAGGGGCGAACATGCTGGCAGGAGAGCAGTTAGGCATCAATCACGCTGGCAGGGGAGTGGTTAGAGGGTGATCAGGCTGGCAGGCAGAAGCAGTTAGGAGCAATCAGGAATATAGGCAGGAGAGCAGTTGGGAGCCAGCAGTCCTGGATCGGGCCTAAATGAGCAGTCGGACATCACTCACGGGGACCCAGATTTGAGAGGGAGCAGGCTAGGCTGAAGGATACCCCCCCACCTTGTGCACGAATTTTGTGCGCCAGGCCTTTAGTAATACAATAATTAATAAATAATATAAGAATAAACTGTTTTGCATATTCACAACTACAAACCTACTTTGCCTCACCCTGTATAATTTTATTTATTTCAAAAAACAAGATTTATCTCAATAAAATTTAACAAAGCATATTTAAAATAATAAGAGATCATTAATTTTTTCAGCTCTCTTTTAAGTAAAGTGACCTTCCCAAGCCCACCTGAGCCAAAAGGGGCTGCTGGGACAGATCACATGTTTTCACCCAGCGCTGCCCTCTCTTCCACGCTGCAGCTGCCTCTCCTGCATCCAATGTGTGCGAAACTTTATGCCTTTAAAATAGCATTGGGAGAACACAATAGTAAAGAACAGAATAACGCATGTGAAAACCCAGCCTAAATTGTTGTTACCAACAGTTTTTAATGCAAATGTAAGCCTGCAAGTCAGGTCACCATAGCAGCTGAAGAAATGTAATGAACCAGCAAATTAGACTTTTCTACCTCTTTATTTAACATCAGTTCTATGAATTTATCAGAGTTCACTACAAAGGTGAAAATTTAAAGAAATATTCCTAAATTCATTTATAATTAGAACTAATGATTTTGAAAAAGACTTCTCATATTTTTAGAGACGGCCATTATTTATTATTGAATTTATATGATTTTGGGTAATAAATGTCCAATCTTTTCTCACTGACTTCTGTTACTTATAGTTTAGATTCTATAAAAGGACCATTAAAAAAACCTCATGTAAATAAATAAATTTTCTTTCCCAAACACTGCAATGACATTCAGAAAAGCAATGGCAAGCCATCTGTCAGTGGTTTCAGTAAGGGAGTTGCATTGAAGGCTACATTTAGCGATATCTGAAGACACATTGGGTTGTCACAACTGGGGGAGGCTCTACTGCTATCTGGTAGATAGAGACCATGAATGCTGCTCAACCTCCCACAATGCCCAGGACAGCCCCAGGACAAAGGGTTATCCAGCCCAAAATATCAATAGCACTAACACTGAGGACCCCTGACTTGTATAAATGTGTCTCATGTAAAAAATGCTCTATTGAATTCAAGGGTTTTAAAACATCATTTTTTATCATGTCACGTAAATTTAGGACAAAACCAACTATAAGCATGAATCTGGCCCAAATGATTTTCCCCCCTGAATAATTAAAGTAAAAATTACTTTGGCATCTGTAATAAAGATGACAGAGTGCTAAAATTGAACCCTTAAGTATGAATTAGACAGAGAACTTTAATTTGTCCAAGTATTAATATTATTTTCAAGGAGATATCTTGCCCATTTTAAACAAAAAAACAAAAACATCTAATTACCTAATAGGATTCAAGATGTTTGCATTTTTGTTCAAAGTGTTTAAAAGAAATCTGCTTGGGGTTCTGATTTAGACAAGAAGAGTCTATTTCCAGAGTCAAGAATGATGGCAAACAATGGGGATGGGGAGGTATGCTTCTCTGTGACCTGTATTTGCCTAAAATGTTATGTATGGTCAGCTTCAAGGTAGAGGTTCCATTCTTGATAGAGATGGTTTGATGTCGCTACTGGGGAGCTTCTCCTTTAGGATTCTAGAGGAGGCTCTTGTTTTGTCTGTCTCTCCTATGCCTATCTGGGGACTCTGGCTCATTTAACTTAATTTGCTTGCTACTGGGCCTTATTTGTTCAAAGGAAAATCTAATCATTGTAAAATGGCCCAATGAAGGAATATGAAAGAAACTGAAATTTTTCTCATCCAAAAGAAAATAATAAACAAGTGTTGCAATGTATAAAATTATCCCAATTTGTTCAACTTCTTGAGAACAAGGATGTTCCGAAGGAAAGTTGGTAAATTTCTACGATATGTTAATATCCTCTTTGATCTCATTTAGTGGGGTGAGTATAACTGAAGTTTTCATAATTTAAGGATTGTGGAATAGTGAGGAAAATGGCTTAATGGTTATGTGCTTATTATCATGTAATTTTTGGGAAATAAATGTTACTAGCACATCAAATGTTACTAATATTTCACTAATGTCACTAATTAGTAACATCAAATGTTACTAATATTTCTCAAAAATAGTGAAGTAAATCCAATTCAATTTAAAGACAAACATTAAGGGAATAACAGTTGCAGTGACACTGGATGTAGCAAACATTGTGCTCCCACCAGGAGAAGGGAGTCTTTGGACCAGCAGCTGTCTTTGGACTTAACTCTTCCCCGATCTCCCGCTTGCTGGCCTCTCAGCAGATTTTGGATTTGCCACCTTCCACAATCATATAAGCCAATTCCTTAAAGTAACTCTATCTTCTATCCATCATCTATCTATCTATCTATCTATCTATCTATCTATCTATCTATCTATCTATCTATCACCTATCTATCTTTATCTCTGCCTTTACCTGCCTATGCCACACACACATTTCATTGGCTGTTTCTCTGGAAATCTCTGACTAACACACTGTGGATAATGGTAGGTAGCATTTATGAAGCCCTTCCCACATACTATTCAACACTTCAGATTTAACCACACTTGTTCTTCATGAAAGCCCTATTACTCCTTTATACAAACTGAGCCTAAAAGAGGCAAGTGACTTGCCGGAGGTCATCGCTGTATGGACAGAGACAGGAGCCAATGCCCTTCCAAGTCAATGTGGCCTTTGTTTACTGTGGGGTCCAAGACTGGGCCGCTTGCTGGGAGAGTGCTTTGTCTTCTTCTCCTCCTCACAGCGGGTAATGTGGGAGTTTTATGTGGCTATTAGGGCACCACTGATCCAGGCAGAACCCATGGAGGAGACAGAGGCAAGGAGTTCTGTGAGCATAGGAAGGGGACAATTACAGCAGCAGAAGGAAAGCACTGCTTTGGTGCAGAAAACAAAAGACAGTGACCCTAGTTCTAAACAGTAGTTTTAATTTTCACTCAGTAGTTGTCAATCCAGTAGTCATGATATCTGCTTTCCAGTGTTCCTGGCAAACAGTTCTTTGGGATTCAGCATTGCATTAGGCTCAGTCTCTGACTTAATGTTCCAAAGGTATGAGGCATGCATCATTATATAATAATAATGATGTTATTATTTTTTACACAACCCAAATCCAACTCATTCCATTGATGATGCTTTCAATGAGGACACCAAAAACATTGTTTTCAAATCCATCAAACACTTCTTACTCTTTTTCTAAATTGCTCCTCTGTGGCATCTGACACTGCTCTTCCCACTTCCTTGACAAACTCTCCTGCCCCGGGGACAGCCCCAATCATGCTTTCCCAGCTTCCCCGGGAGTCTCCTCTTCGCTTGACTGCCCAGTCACCTGTCCAGTCATTAGACATGCACCCTGTGGGACTGCAAGGGCTGGGTCCTCAACTCTCTTTTTTCTTTTCTTCCATGTTCTCCTTCATCTATTTCATGCACCCCACACCTGTTTCATTATCCACACATAGTCCAATGACTCAAAACTCTGTGTCCCAGCTGAGATACAGCTCCCAAACTCCAGACTAGTGTCACCACTGCCTTATGACTCAGGCTTCTCAAATTTGGTATTTTCAAAACAAAATTCACCATCCCTGCATCTTCCCTACCAACCCCACCTCCAAACTGCTCCTACCTATGCATTTCCCATCTCAGGAAATGGCATTGCCATCTAATTCTTAGCTGCCCAAGCCAGAAAGCTGGGTGCCATCTTCTCTCTCATCCTGACCCTTCACATCTACTTGATAGAAAAATACCATCCAATTGACTGCTTAGTATTGCTCACATCTATGCCCCTGGCTTCATGCTCACTCCCACCCCACTGGGCTACAGCATTGTCTGTACACCCTCAGACTCACCCTTTCTAGTCCACCCTGAACTCTGCCCAGATGGACTTTCTAAACAGTAGTCTGACTGTGACTGTTCAAGGCTTGAGTTTCTTCTTAGCTTCTTTCAGGAGAAAGGCTGTATTGGACACAAACCTCTGCAGCTTCACAGAACTTCTCAACTCCCTTCTCCAGAAGTAGCTCAGTTTGTTGCTGGGCTGAAGAGGTCCATTGGCCTGTGCACATCAAAGTTTAGCAAGACATGAATAGGAGTTTGCAGCCAAGAATGTAAGGATTCATTAAGGAGATGGTACCATGTCACTCAGGCTCAAAGATCTGGCTCTCGGATGGCTTGCAGGGAGGGATGGTTGATAGGGTTGGGAAACAATAGGGTTGGGATAACTGATCATTGCATCTGGTCCTGATGTCAGCATGGAGTTGTTCTGTCCAACTTCAGCAGGATCTGTTCTGTGGGATTGGTCCTGCTAACATCAGGACCAGATGCAATGATCAGTTATCCCAACCCTATTGTTTCTGGATCTGGAGCTAAAACACAACTGAGGCCAAGATGCTTTCTTTAGTTTGATTGAAAACTCTGTCTCAATAGTCAATAGACCCAGGACCTTACTCCTAACACTACATACAGAATGCTGAACAGAACTTCCTTGTCCTGATTCTTAATGATTAAGCAGGGGACAGGGAGATAGATGAGTCAGCGCCCCAAATGAGACCAGTTTGAATCCAAGGGGGGAAAAATCAAAATGAAAGGATAGATTAAAGGAAATAATGTTCTTCATGATTATCTGTTCCACTGGCTGGGGATCACATTGAAGTGTTCGGCCTGCATGTCCTTCAAGTCTCACCTCTAACCTCTGTTGTGAACCATCCTCAACTGTCAGAATTGCATCATGGCCATGAGTCTGGCTTCCTGGGAAGCCCAAGGGTGAGATGATGCAACAGAAGTGTGGAGAAGAAACTCCCAATGGATGGGGCTTAACTAATGGGAAACAGGAGATGAGCAGATTTGTTTCTCCTTTTTCTGTCTTTGTGAACTACAAGGAGTTTCTTCTTACACCTTTCTGGAGAAGTCCTTTGTCCCACACAGTTTTGCCGGCTGAGTTACCTCCCCTGCCTCTTTCTAGTTCAAGTTAACATGGTGGCCACCAAGGCGAGGCACCACGGTTTCCTCACACTACTTTGTTTCTTCATTTGCCTCACTTCCCTTTTGAACTTACCTTCACTTCCCTAGGATTGCATCTCCCAAACTAAGTGTCAGCACTTCAGCGCTTGCCTCAGAGGCCCCGGACTCAGGCAGCACCCATACTTCCCTCCCTGCCTGGCTGGGGAACTCAGCTTGCTTCATCTGTCTAGTCATGTTCTGACCCCACACTTTGCAGTTCCAGAAACACACCACTCTCTCCTGTAGCACTTTGTCAGTCCTCTCATCGCTTCCTGAGGTATCAGTCCCCTCTGGAAAGCATCTCTTTTTTTAGTTGAATTTATTGGGGTAACATTGGTTCACAAAACCACTGGTTCTTGGCATGATTTTTGCATCAAACTGCCTATGTCTCACATTGGCAGGCTTCATTGTGCTGCCCTGTGTGGCTTCTCACTCGGCTTGGGGCTGCCATTTGCTGGTCTGGCTTCCCTACCGGTCGGGAAGTTACTCACTATTTTACATTTAGCACCTGGCACCATGGCTGACAAAGGGACCAAAAAGTATTTGATGAGTGATTGAATACATGAACACAAGTGTTCAAAAGAACACAAAGTCCATGGAAAAGAGTACACCAGCAAAGAATTGTGAAAGTGTTGGTAAAACAGTGGAGAGAATAGTAGAATGAACCACCAGGTACTTTACACTCAGCTTTAACAATGATCAATCAGGGCTAATTTTGTTTCACCTATACCCTATTTACTTATTTTATATAGTTTAAAGCAAATTTCATTTACCGTATTACTTCACCTGTCACTATCTCAGTGTCTATTATTTCTTAAGAAAGATTTGGTATGCTTAAAATTTTTCTGGTTGTTGTTTCCTCATTGTGAACCTTCATAGTGAAAGGAATTTTAGGGAGAGGACAGGGAGTTTTAGGGAATAAGGGAGGTCCACATGAGAGGAATGCATATGTGAAGGGCAGAAACAACTCCTCGTCACCAAAGTGCTTATCATACTTTCACAGAGAATAGGGGAAAATCACAAGATACGGAAGGGAAGAAGGTAACATATATTCACAGAGGATAGAGAAATATTGCAAGGTAAGAGGGAGGACAAAAGGGGGCACCAGTTGATCTTTGGACTTTGAAAGTGATACTATGGGGATCCTGAATTGAAAAAGGTTCCAATTAAAAAAGGTCATGTTCAGACAAAGAACTGCAGCATATATAAAGGGACACAAGACAAATATATATTTTTTTCCATTAGAGAGAGTGAGTGCAGGTTTTCCTATTTGGGGACCCCTACCCAGTAGGTTCTCCTTTGAGGACCCCTTGTAGGGAGAGTTTGTATACACTTACAATAAACTTTTACATTTTTATTAAAGAAACATTTAGTCTGTGAATTTATTCTTCAACTACATTGAAAAGGATACACAGAAGAATCTGCACTCCAAATCCCACGTATCAATGGCAGTTAATACCATGTAGTTGAATGGTTAGGTTTTATGGCTAGGTACAGGTGGGGCTCAAGCCTAAGCTCCAATGTTTAAATCCCAGCACTGCCACTGACATGTTTTAGGGAGGGTGCATGTATCCTGGGCATATACCTGGACATAGGTTCCTCATCTGAAAAATGAAACTAATAATAGTCTACCTTATCAGACTGTTAGAATAGTAAATAAGAAAAATAGCTAAGGATGAAAAAATGGTGGCAGAATAGACAGACGTGTCCCAAGCCTTGTCCCTGTGAGACAGAGAGAACAGCTGGGGGTCACACCAGGTATCCCCCACTTCTGCTGGGTTCCCTCCCTGAGCCGCCAGCTAAGACGAGGAGACTGCACCATCTTGAAGGAGAAAGTGGAGGTTTATAGAATCCTGAAAGTCTATAGCTGCAGTACCCACCAAACAGCTGAGAGCCCTAAAACACCATCCCCAATTGGCGCAAACACTCAGATTCAGAGGAGCCCTACAGGACACACAGAAAGGTCAGATTTTGCCTGGGATAAGGTGAGGTCTCTGGTCTCACAGGATAGAGAAATGAGTGTACTGGGAACTGGAGGACTGGGAGAAATCTGCACCTAGAGAAATCCATGGCTCTTGGGCCTGGTATGATCCATGAATGTGGAGGGGTCCTCAGAACTGCTAAAAGAAGGAATCTCTAGAAAGCAACCCATTTTTATCTGACACAGAAGGACAGCCTGGGAGTTATTAAAGTGTGCCTGATGCTTGGACAAGAGCGGAGAAGAGGGACTGCACAGACTTGCACTCTTTCCTCTTCAGATCCTTGCTTCTGATTGCTAAGCCCAATACATAGGATCACTCACTTGGGGACACCCTGGGAGAATGCAGGAGAAAGTTGTTTTTCTGGAACCTGGGGATTGGAGATGGAATGAACATTGGAGAATGAGCTCTGGGGCACCACTCCCACAAACCAGTATTGAGTGCCACAGGGAAAGCAGGATCTAAGCACAGGCTAGAGAGGATCTATAGTCTTGGTGGTAAATCCAGAAACACTTCCACCCAGGGGCTGACTCACAAATTGACTCTTGTGTAATCACAAATAAAAGAATAAAGAGATTAAGACACACAACCTGCTTAAAAACCAGGACTGGCTTACAACATGAGCACCAGTGGAATGCAGGGAACTGCAATACTGTCCTGACTGGGAAACATGCATGCCAAACAGAACAGTAGAGGAAGTGAATGACCTTCACTACTGCAGATTTTATTTTTATTTTCAATGTTTTCATCTTTTACTAAAAAAAATAATTTCTTTCTTTTTCCTCACTTAATTTTACCTTTTTAATTATTGCATTTTTATTTTCAATCAGTATTATTACTACTATTTTACATTTTTGAAAAATGTCATTTTATTTTCTCTATTTTACTCTGAGATTAGAGTTCGACATTCTAATTTCATTTTTCCTTTAGCATTGTTTTACTCTATCTAAACTCTACCCTTATGCCATCACTCTCTTCCTAAATTTTCCCCTTTTATTGTCCTATTTCTCTTACCCTTTTCCTACTTTATGTTTTCCCTATTCTTTCTTTTTACCCCCTGTTAAAATTACACCCCACTTATATATCTAACTTCCAATCCCCTGCTCCAAGTCCATACACACCTCTCTCTTCTCTGTCTTCATTATCCAAAAAAATGTTTTTCTCTCTATCCTTTTGTTGACGTTTCCTTGAATGTTGATTCTATCAATTTTTATACTTTATTGTGAGATGGTTCTGCTTATTCTTCTTACTTTGTTTTGCTTTTTGTTTGCTTTGTTTTTGTTAGTTTTTTTTACTTCTGGTTTCCCTCGCCTCCCTTGATATTAGTTGTTATATGTAGTTTGCATTAATTTCCAGGTACTTGTTGCTAGCATTTGTTGGGATTAGTGGCTGTTCGATTGTAGTTTTCTCCCCATATATATAATTTGTTCCACTTCTTCTAATTCTCTTTCTTATCTCTCTTATTTTTTTCCTTTTCATTTTTCCCTTCTCCCCATTTCATTTTAGCACTCCTTTATTTTATTTTCTTCCTTTTTCTTCTTTTCTCTCTTCTTATTTCTCTTCTATTCCCTAATTTGTCTCTCTCGGGTGGTCACTTTTATTTGTGGCTATTAATAATGTGAATACATTTCTGATCAGTGCCTTGTGTGTTATACCTGGTATGTTGTATTTTGTGCTTTAAAATCAACATAGGAGAGAGAGAACTAATACCAGACACCTGGAGAAGAGAGACCATGGGCAGACCAAAAAACAGCCTGCATATGAAACAAAAGCAGACATCACCAGAAAAGGAAGTAAACAAAATGGAGGCAAGCAACTTGCCACAAAAAGAATTCAGAAAAATGGTCATAATGTGGCAGAAAGGAATGGAAGACAAATTCAACAATATGAGTAAGAACCATGAGAAAATGAAAAATCAAGAAGAAATGAAAAATGACATTGCTGCTGTAAAGAACTCAATAGAAAGCATTGAGAGTAGACTAGAAGAAGCAGAGGACCACATCAGTAAGCTAGAAGACAAGGTAGAAAAGAATACCCAGTAGAGCAGCTTCTAAGAAAAAAAAATTAAAAAGCAGAAGGAGAGCCTAAGGAAACTTTGGGAGAACACAAAACAAAACAACATCCACATAATAGGGGTTCCAGAAAGAGAAGAAACTGAGCAAGGATTAGAAAACCTGTTTGAAGAAATAATGACAGAAAACTTCCCTGATATGGGGAAGAAAAAACTTACACAAATCCAAGAATCTCACAGAGTCCCAAGCAAAATGAACCCCCAAAGACTGAAACCAAGGCACATTATAATTAAATTGGCAAAAACCAATGACAAACTAAGAATACTAAAAGTGGCCAGAGAGAGACAGAAAGTTATCTACAAAGGAACCCCCATCAGACTAGCGTCTGATTTCTCAACAGAATTTCATGAGGCCAGAAGGGAATGGAATGAATATACAAAGTTATGCAAAGGAAGAGTCTGAATCCAAGAATACTGTACTCAGCAAGGCTATCAATCAAAATTGAAGATGAAATCAGGAGTTTCACAGGCAAAAAAAGGACTAAATGAATTTATTACCACCAAACCAGCACTGCGAGAAATGATAAAGCATCTGTAGGAAAGGAAGAAAGAAAGAAAGAAAGAAAGAAAGAAAGAAAGAAAGAAAGAAAGAAAGAAAGAGGAAGCAAAGAAGGAACACAGGTATAAGAATAAAAAGGGTGAGAAAAAGTACCTATCAATAATAACTTTATTTGTTTAATTTTAATAAATCTTTATTGTCCAAATTATTACAATTGTCCCTCTATATCTCCCCTCCAACTGGTTCCCACTCCACCCTCTGCCCTTACCTCCCCTGCATTGTCCTTATCCATAGGTGTATGATTTTTGTCCAGTCTCTCCCTGCACACCCCCTCACCTATTTCCCCCTGAGAATTATCAGTCCACTCCCTTTCTATGCCCCTAATTCTATTATATTGACCATTTTATTCTGTTCATCAGATTTTCTTATTCACTTGATTTTTAGATTCACTTGTTGATAGATATGTATTTGTTGTTCATAATTTTTATCTTTACCATGTTCTTCTTCCTCTTCTTAAAAAATACCTTTAAGCATTTCATAAATACTGGTTTGGTGTTGATGAACTCCATTAGTTTTTTTCTTATCTATGAAGCTCTTTATCTACCCATCAATTCTGAATGATAGCTTTGCTAGGAAGAGTGATCTTGGTTGTAAGTTTGTGCTATTCATCACGTTGAATATTTCTTGCCACTCCCATCTGGTCTGCATAGTTTCTGTTGAGAAATCAGCTGACAGTCAAATGGGGGCTCCCCTGTAGTAATTAACTATTTTTCTCTTGCTACTCTATATTCTATCTTTGTCTTTTGCTCTTAGTATTTTAATTATGATGTGTCTTGGTTTGGTTCTCTTTGGATTCCTTTTGTTGGGGTTCTGTGTGCTTCCTGGACTTGTAAGTCTACTTCTTTCACCAGATGTGCGAAGTTTTCACTCCTTATTTCTTCAAATAGGTTTTCAGTATCTTGCTCTCTTTCTTCTTTTGGCATCCCCATAATACTGATGTTGGTACGCTTGAAGTTGTCACAGAGGCTCCTTACACTATCTTCACATTTTTAGATTCTTTTTGCTTTTTGCTTTTCCAGTGGAGTGTTTTTGCTTCTTTGTATTTCAAATCTTAGACTTCATTCTTGTGATCCTCTAGTCTACTATTAAGTTTCATATAATATTTTTTATTTCAGTCAGTGTATGTTTAATTTCTAGTTGGTTCTTTTTCATCTCTTCTTGAGTTTCGCTAAATTTATCCATTTTTTCCAGGATATACTTAAAAAACCTTATAACCATGGTTTTGAACTCTATATCCAGTCGATTGTTTTCCTCCATTTCTTTCATTTGTGATCTGTTCTTTAGTCTCCGCATATTTCGCTGCTTCCCTGAGTTGGTAGAGTAGCTTTGTGTGCTAGCTGTCCTATGTGGCCCAGTAGCTCTGCCTCCCCAGTTATCTGAGGTGGACACCCTTGATCACCCCTTTGTGAACAGTGTGTGTACAGTATTGCTGTAGTTAATTTTTTTTGCCTATAGAGAAAGCCAAATATTTTTTAATTAATTTTTTATACATATCTCCCCATGGCCCCCCACCCTCCCAGGCATACCCCAACCACCAGTGTCTATATTCATTGGTTATGCTTATATGCATGCACAAAAGTCCTTTGATTTATCTCTTATCTACCCCACCTAACTTTAATCTTCCTGCTGTACTTTCACAGTCTGTTTGAAGCTTTATTGTCTCTGTATCTATCCTTTTGTTCTTCAGTTTATAATGTTCTTTATTATCCCCCAATGAGTGCGATCATGTGATGCTTCTCCTTCATTGACTGGCTTATTTCACGAAGCATAAGGCTCTCCAGTTCCAACCAGGTTACTGCAAATGGTAAGAATTCCTTCTTTTTTAATGGCAGCATAGAATTCCATTGTGTAGATGTACCACAGTTTTCTGATCCACTCATCTACTGACGGGCACCCAGGCTGTTTCCAAATTGTAGCTATTGTAAATTGTGCTGCTATGAACATAGGTGTGCATAAATCCTTTCTGATTGGTGTTTGTAATTTCTTAGGATAAATTCCTAAGAGTGGGATTACAGGCTCAAATGGGAGATCCATTTTTAATTTTTTGAGGAAACTCCATACTGTTCTCCACAGTGGCTGCACCAGTCTGCATTCCCACCAACAGTGCACAAGGGTTCCTTTTTCTCCGCATCCTCGCCAACACTTGTCGTTTGTTGATTTGTTTATGATTGCCATTCTGACAGGTGTAAGATGGTATCGCATTGTCGTTTTGATTTGAATCTCTCGGATGATTAATGACTTTGAACATGTTTTCATGTGTCTCTAGGCCTTCCTTCTGTCCTCTTTTGAAAAGGTTCTATTTAGGTCCGTTGCCCATTTTTTTATTGGGTCATTTATCTTCCTTTTATTAAGTTGTATAAGTTGGCTGTAGGTTATGCAGATTAAACCTTTATCAGTGATAACATTTGCAAATATGTTCTCCCATACAGTGATCTTTCTTGTTGTTTTCTTGATGGTTTCTTTTGCTGTGTAAAGGCTTTTTATTTTGATGTAGTCCCATTTGTTCATTTTTTCTTTAGCTTCCATTGCCTTTGGAGCAGTATCAGTGAAGAAGTTCTTTCGGCATATTTCTGAGATTGTGCTGCTTGTGGATTCCTCTAGTATTCTTATGGTTTCCCTTCTAATGTTTAAGTCCTGTATCCATTTCGAGTTTATTTTTGTATTTGGTGTAAGTTGGTGGTTCAGTTTCAATTTTTTGCATGTATCTGTCCAATTTTCCCAACACCATTTATTGAGGAGGCTATCTTGGCTCCATTGAATGTTCATGCCCCCTTTGTCAAATATGAATTGAGCATAGTGGTTTGGGTGGATATCTGGGTGCTCTATTCTATTCCATTGGTCTACATGTCTGTTCTTGTGCCAGTACCAGGCGGTTTTGAGAACAGTTGTTTTGTAGTATAGCTTGAAGTCTGGTATTGAGATCCCACCTACTTTATTCTTCCTTCTCAGAATTCCTGTAGCTATCCATGGTCTTCTTTTGTTTCAGATGAATCTATGAAGAATTCTTTCTAGGTCTGTGAAATATGTCGTTGGTATTTTAATGGGTAGTGCATTGAATCTGTATATTGCTTTGGGTAGTATGGACATTTTAATGATGTTGATTCTCCCAATCCATGAGCATGGTATGCTCTTCCATCTGTTAACATCTTCCTCTATCTCTTTTTTCAGTGTCCTGTAGTTTTCTGCATAAAGGTCTTTTACCTCTTTAGTTAGGTTTATTCCTAGGTATCTTAATTTTTTTGGTGCGATGGTAAATGGGATTGCTTTTTTAGTTTCTCTTTCTATAAATTCACTATTAGTGTATAGAAATGCCACAGACTTCTTAGCATTAATTTGTATCCTGCTACATTGCCGAATTCATTAATTAAGTCAATTAGTTTTGGAATGGAGTCCTTTGGGTTTTTTATGTACAATATCATGTCATCTGCAAATAAGGACAATTTACTTCTTCTTTTCCAATTTGGATGCCTTTTATTTCTTCTTCTTGTCTAATTGCAATGGCTAATACTTCCAGTACTATGTCAAACATGAGAGGTGAGAGTGGGCATCCCTGTCTTGTTCCTGTTCTTAGAGGAAATGGTTTTAGTTTTTGCCCATTGAGTATGATGTTAGCTCTGGATTCATATATGGCTTTTATGATGTTGAGGTATGATCCTTCTATTCCCACTTTGCTGAGAGTTTTTATCAAGAAAGGGTGTTGGATTTTGTCAAATGCTTTTTCTTCATCAATTGATATGACTATGTGATTTTTATCTCTCAATTTGTTTATGTGATGTATCACATTTATTGATTTGCAGATATTGTACCATCCCTGCATTCCTGGGATGAATCCTGCTTGGTCATGGTGTATGATCTTTCTGATGTACTGCTGGATCTGGTTTGCTAGAATTTTGTTGAGGATTTTGGCATCTATGTTCATGAGAGATATTGGCCTATAATTCTCTTTCATTGTGTTGTCTTTATCTGGTTTTGGTATTAGGGTGATGCTGGCTTCATAGAAGGTGTTTGGAAGTGTTCCTTCTTCTTGCATGTTTTTGAATAGTCTGAGGAGGATAGGTTTTAATTCTTCCTTGAATGTTTGGTAAAACTCTCCTGTGTAGCCATCTGGACCCGGGCTTTTATTTGCTGGAAGCTTTTTGATTACTATTTCAATTTCTTCCATAATTATTGGACTACTGAGATCTTTGGTTTCCTCCTCATTGAGTTTTGGGAGGTTATATTTTTCTAGGAAAATGTCCATTTCTTGCAGGTTGTCAATTTATTGGAATAGAGTTGTTCATAGTATTTTTTAACAATCCTTTGTATTTCCAGAGGGTCTGTTGTTATTTCTCCTCTTTCATTTCTGATTTTGTTTATTTGTGTCTTCTCTCTCTGCTTCTTGGTGAGCCTGGCTAGGGGTCCATCAATCTTGTTTATCCTTTCAAAGAACCAGCTCTTTGTTTTATTGATCTTTTGAATTGTTTCTTTGGTCTCCAAGTTGTTTATCTCCGCTCTGATCTTCACTATTTCTTTCCTTCTGAGTACACTGGGCTTTTCTTGTTGCTCTCCTTCTAGCTCTTTGAGTTGTAGGTTTACGTAACTTATTACCATTGTTTCCTGTTTTTTGCAGTAGGGTTGTAGGGCTATGAACTTCCCTCTCAAGACTGCTTTCACTGTGTCCCATAAATTTTGTATTGTTGTGTTGTCATTGTCATTTGTTGCCATGATGTTTTTATTTCTTCCTTGATCTCTCTGGTTACCCAGACTTCGTTTAATAGCATGCTGTTTGCTCTCCATGTGTTTGATTTCTTTCTATTGTGTTTATTATAGTTGATTTCCAGTTTTATGCCACTGTGGTCTGAGCAAATGCTTGATATGATTTCTATCTTCTTGAATTTGAAGAGACTTTTCTTATGACCCAACATATGATCTATCTTTGAAAATGACCCATGTGCACTGCAGAAGAATGTATATTCTGTGGCTTTGGGTTGAAATGTTCAGAAGATGTCAATTAATTCCATCTGGTCTAGTGAGTCATTTAGGATTGATGTTTCTTTGCTGATTTTTTGTTTAGAGGATTTGTCCAATGGTGACAGTGGGGTATTAAAGTCTCCTACTATGATTGTATTGCTGTCAATCTCTCCCTTAATATCCTCCAAGAGTTTTTTTATGTATTTAGGTGCTCCTATATTGGGTGCATATATGTTTACCAGAGTTATTTCTTCTTGTTAGATTGTTCCCTTTAGTATTATGAAGTGTCCTTCTTTATCTCTTGTTATGTCCTTCACTTTGAGATCTAATTTGTCAGATATAAGTATTGCAACCCCAGCTTTTTTTTTCATTTCCATTTGCCTGAAATACCATGTTCCATCCCTTCACCCTCAATCTGTGTGCATCTCTTTTCCTAAGGTGGGTTTCTTGCAGACAGCAGATATATGGATCATGTTTTCTTATCCAATCGGTTACCCTATGTCTTTTCATTGGAGCATTTAATCTGTTTACATTTAAAGTTATTATTGATAAATACTTATCTGTTGCCATTTTTAGTCCTTACCCCCGAGTTCCTTCTTCGCTTCCTCTTTCTTTTTATTACAGCAGACCCTTTAACATTTCTTGCATTGCTGGTTTGGTGGTAATATATTCCCTTAGTCCTTTTTTGTCTGTGAAGCTTTTGATTTCCCCTCCACTTTTGATTGAAAGCCTTGCTGGGTACAGTATTCTTGGATTCAGAGCCTTCCTTTGTATAACTTTGTATATTTCATTCCATTGCCTTCTGGCCTGATGAGTTTCTGTTGAGAAATCAGTAGCTAGTCTTATGGGGGTTCTTTTGTAGGTAACTTTCTGTTTCTCTCTGGCCGCTTTTAAGATTCTTACTTTGTCGTCGGTGTTTGCCAATTTAATTATAATGTGCCTCAGTGTCGGTTTGTTGGGGTTCATTTTGCTTGGGACTCTGTGAGCTTCTTGGATTTGTGTGGGTTTTTTCTTTTCTATATTGGGGAAATTTTCTGTCATTATTTCTTCAAACACGTTCTCTAATCCTTGTTCAGTTTCCACTCTTTCTGGAACCCCAATTATGCGGATGTTGTTTTGTTTCATGTTATCCCAAAGTTCCCTTAGACTCTCCTATTGCTTTTTAACTTTTTTTTCTAGAAGCTGCTGTACTTGGGTATTTTTTCCTACCGTGTCTTCTAGCTCAATGATGCGGTCCTCTGCTTCTTCTAGTCTACTTTTGATGCTTTCTATTGAGTTCTTTATAGCAATGATGTCATTTTTAATTTCTTCTTGTTTATTCTGCACCTCCTCTAGGTTCTTCTGCATTTCTTCTTGCTGCTTCTTCATCTCCTCTTGTGTCTTCTTCATTTCCTCTTGGCTCTTACTCATATGTAGTTAATTTTTGATTGTTGTTGATATTACTTGGGGGGATTGACCTCCAAGCCAATTGGTTATGAGGATCAGCTGTGTCTGCACATGTGGGCTTGCCTCCAAACCTTTGCATTCCTTGCGTGCATGCACACACGTGAGCTTCTGGAACTTTGCCTTTCAGTTCCCCTGAGTTTCCGTGCACTCTATGGACCCGTATGATTCTGGTTTTCCAGGGTCTTGCCTGAAACTGGGGTTCAGTGAAGTTGGACCTGGATTTCAGTGCTGCTGTGACATTCTGTTTTCCTCCCGCTAGAGGAAGCCAGGCACAATCAACAGTCAGCGCTCTGTGTGTGCACTTTCACACGCACTTTCGCACTCACTTTTGCGAGCCCCCGGACTTCTATTTTTCGCGGCTCCCCTAAGTTTCTGTGCATGCCTTCCTTTTCACAATAGTCCAGACTCCTGCTATGACTCTTGCCTGAAGCTGGGGTTCCGTGTAGTTGGGATTTCTTTCTCCCTCCCGCTAGAGGAAAGCAGCCAGACCCTCCTCTCCCCATCCTCTCCACAAGCCTGTCTCCATACCTAAGCTTTTTACAGCTCATCTGAGTCTTCATGAGTCCCTCTCTTTACTTCTAGCTGTAGAATTTTCACTCAGCCAGCTTTCCTGTGATAATGGATGGTGTCCGTTCTTTTAGTTATAGTTTTGAAATTGTTGTGCGATGCAGCAAGTTAGGTGTTCACCTATGCCATCATCTTGGTTTCTCCTCTGAAATAACTCTAAATAATAATTTTAAATGTACATGAATTAAATGCTCCAATCGAAAGATATAGGGTAATGGATTGAATAAGAAAACATGACCCATATATCTGCTATTTACAAGAAACTCACCTCAGAATAAAAGATGCAAACAGACTGAGGGTGAAGAGATGGAAAACAGTTTTTCAGACAAATAGAAATGAAAACAAACAAAAAAGCTGGGATAACAATACTTATATCTTGCAAATTATATCTCAAAATAAAGGACATAACAAGGGATAAGGAAAGCCACTTCATAACACTAAAGGGAGCAATCTAACAAGAAGAAATAACTATGGTAAGCATATATGCACCCAATACAGGAGCACCTAAATACATAAAAAATGTCCTGGAGGATATTAAGGGAGAAGTTGACAGCAATACAATCATAGTAGGAGACTTTAATACCTCACTATCACTACTGGACAAATCCTCTAAACAAAAAATCAGCAAAGAAATATCAATCCTAAATGACTCATTAGACCAGATGGAATTAGTTGACATGTTCAGAACAGTTCACCACAAAGCCACAGAATATACATTCTTCTCAAGTACACATGGGTCATTTTCAAAGATAGACCATATGTTGGGTCATTGGCAAAGTCTCTTTAAATTCAAGAAGATAGAAATCATATCAAGCATCTTCTCAGATCACAGTGGCATAAAACTGGAAATCAACTACAATAAAAACAACCCAAAGAAATCAAACACATGGAGACTAGACAGCATGCTATTATACAAAAGCTAACCAGAGAGACCAAAGAAGAAATAAAAAACATCATGGCAAAAAATGACAATGAAAACACAACAATCCAAAATCTATGGGACACAGAGAAAGCATTTGTGAGAGGGAAGTTCATAACTCTACAAGGCTACTGCAAAAAAACAAGAAACAATGGTAATAAATTACCTAACTTTACAACTCAAAGAGTTAGAAAGAGAGCAACAAAAAAGCACAGTGTAAGCAGAAGGAAGGAAATAGTAAAGATTAGAGTGTAGATAAATGACATACAGATCAAAGAAACAATACAAAAGATCAACAAAACCAAGAGCTGGTTCTTTGAAAGGATAAACAAGATTGATGAACCTCTAGCTATGCTCACCAAGAAGGAAAGAGAGAAGATTCAAATAAAAAAATCAGAAATGAAAGAGGAGAAATAACAACAGGCCCCACTGAAATACAAAGGATTGTTAAAAAAAATACTATGAACTACTCTATTCCAACAAACTGGAGAATCTAGAGAAAATGGACATATTCCTAAAAAAATATAACCCTCCAAAACTCAATCAGGAAGAATCTAAATATCTCAATAGGCCAATAACTATGGAAGAAAATGAAGCATCAAAAAGCTTCCAGCAAACAAAAGCCAGAGGCCGGAAGACTACCCAGGGGAGTTTTATCAAACATTCAAGGAAGAATTAAAACCTATCCTCCTCAGACTATTCCAGAAAATTCAAGAGGAAGGAACAATTCTAAGCACCTTCAATGAAGTCAGAATCACCCAAATATCAAAACAGATAAAGACAACACAATGAAAGAGAATTGCAGGCCAATATCCCTCATGAACATAGATGCTAAAATCCTCAACAAAATTCTAGCAAATCGGATCCAGCAATACCAAGTAGGATTTATCCCAGGAATGCAAAGATGGTACAATATCCACAAATAAATAAACGTTATACATCACATAAACAAACTGAGAGATAAAAATCACATGGTCATATCAATTGATGCAGAAAAAACATTTGACAAAATCCAACACCCTTTCTTAATAAAAACTCTCAACAAGGTTGAAATACAAGGATAATACCTCAACAGAATAAAAGTCATATATGACAAACCCACAGCTAACATCATACTCAATGAGCAAACACTAAAACCATCTCCCCTAAGAACAAGAACAAGATAGGGATGTCCACTCTCACCACTCCTATTCAATTCAAAATCCTACTATATGGGAGAACATATTTGCAAATGCTATCACTGGAAGTATTAGCAATTGCAATTAGAGAAGAAGAAGAAATAAAAGGCATCCAAATTGGAAAAGAAGAAGTAAAGCTGTCCTTATTTGCAGATGAAATTACACTGTACATAAAAACCTGAAAGGCTCCATAAAAAAACTAATAGATTTAATAAATGATTTTGGCAATGTAGCAGGATACAAAATTAACACTAAGAAATCTATAGCATTTCTATACAATAATAGTGAACTTACAGAAAGAAAGACTAAAAAAGCAATCCCATTTACCATTGCACAAAAACAATTCAGAGACCTAGGAATAAACTTAACTCAGGAGGTAAAAGACCTATATGCAGAAAACTACAGGACACTGAAAAAAGAGGTAGAGGAAGACATAAAGAGATGGAAGAGCATACCATGCTCATGGATTGGGAGAATCAACATCATTAAAATGTCCATACTACCCAAAGCAATCTATAGATTCAATGCACTACCCATTAAAATACCAATAACGTATTTCACAGACCTAGAAAGAACTCTCCAAAGATTCATCTGGAACAAAAAAGACCTCAAATAGCCACAGCAATCCTGTGAAAGAAGAATAAAGTAGGTGGGATCTCAATACCAGATTTCAAGCTATATTACAAAGCCACTATTCTCAAAACAGCCTGGTACTGGTACAAGAACAGCCATATAGACCAATGGAATAGAATAGAGAATCCAGATATCCACCCAAACCACTATGTTCAATTAATATTTGACAAAGGAGGCATGAACATACAATGCAGTTAAGACAGTCTCTTCAATAAATGTGTTGGGAAAACTGGACAGACACATGCAAAAAAATGAAACTAGACCACCATCTTACACCAAACACAAAAATAAACTCAAAATGAATACAGGACTTAAACATACAATGGGAAACCATAAAACTACTAGAGGAATTCACAGGCAGCACAATCTCAGACATATGCCAAAGGAACTTATTCACTGATACTGCTCCTAGGGCAATGGAAGCTAAAGAGAAAATAAACAAAGGGGACTAGATCAAAAAGCTTTTGCACAGCAAAAGAAACCATCAACAAAACAATAAGAAAGCCCACTGTATGGAAGAACATATTTGCAAGTACTACCACTGATAAAGTTTTTATCTCCAACATCTACAGGCAATTTATACAACTTAATAAAAGGAAGATAAATGATCCAATAAAAAAATGGGCAACAAACCTAAATCGAATCTTTTTGAAAGAAAACAGAAGAAATCCAAGAGACACATGAAACCGTGCTCAATGTCTCTAATTACCTGAGAGATGCAAATCAAAATGACAATGTGGCACCATCTCACACCTGTCAGAATGGCAATCATCAACAAATCAACAAATGACAAGTGTTGATGAGGATGAGGAGAAAAAAGAACCCTCGTGCATTGCTGGTGAGAATATAGACTGGTGCAGCCACTGTGAAGAACACTATGGAGTTTCCTCAAAAAACTAAAAATGGAACTCCCATTTGACCCAGTAATTCCCCTCCTAGGAATATATTCCAATAAATTAGAAATGCAAATCAGAAAGGATATATGCACTCCTATCTTCATAGCAGCACAATTTACCATAGCTAAGATTTGGAAACAGCCTAGGTGCCCAGCAGCAAATGACTGGATCAGAAAACTATGGTACATTCAGTGGTACCTTGAGATACGAGTGCCCTAACATACGAGATTTTTGAGATACGAGCCGTTGAGCGAGCGATTTTTTGCTTTGAAATTCAAGCAACATTTGAGATAAGAGTAATTGCGCAGATCGGCCGACTGCATACGACCCACCAGTTTACCATGACTCGAGCATCTCATAGTTTCCCACGCCTCAGTCAGTGTGCTTGTTAACCTCATTGTCCAAGCATCTTTTGTGCATTTACATACTTTATCACGTTTCTTTTTATAACCATGGGTCCGAAGAAAGCGAGTGGAAAGGTCAGTGTCTATTGAATTAAAGCATGAAATCATAGAAAAATATGAGCAAGGTGTGCAAGTGGCTGACTTGCCAAGGCAATACGGGTGTAGTACTTCAACGATATACACTGTGCTTAAACAGAAGGAGTCGATAGAGGGTATAACGCCAGCTAAGGGCGTTACAATAATTTCTAAGCTCCGTAGCTCTCTCCATGAAAAGATGGAGAATCTACTGATGGTGTGGGTGAAGGACAAGCAGCTTAAAGGAGATACATTAACACAGGGCATCATATGCGAGAAGGCTCGAGCAATTTACAGTGATTTTCTGGAGCAGCCCTCATGCACTTCCACGGACGAAGCATCCAAAGACTCATTTAAAGCCTGTAGAGGCTGGTTTGATAACTTCAGGAAAAGGTACGGTATTCACTCCATCATGGGGCATGGTGAGGCAGCTGAGGATTACCTCAAAACTTTTTTCGAACTGATAGAAGCCAAAGGATATATCCCCCAGCAAGTCTTCAACTGTGATGAGACAAGGCTTTTCTGGAAGAAGATGCCGAATAGGACTTACATAATGGCAGAGGAGAAGGCGATCCCAGGCCACAAACCCATGAAGGATAGGCTAACTCTCGCACTGTGCGCCAATGCGAGTGGGACTGCAAGATCAAGCCTCTGCTCATATACCATTCGGAAAACCCCAGAGTCTTTAAGTCACATAAGATTTTAAAAGATAAACTGCAAGTTATGTGGAGGGCAAACCCAAAGGCATGTGTCACCAGGCAGTTCTTTGTGGAGTGGGTAAACCTGGTTTTCGGCCCTTCTGTTAAGAAATATCTACAGGAAAACAACCTAATCATGCAAGCCCTCCTCGCCCTCAACAATGCTCCTGCTCACCCACTGAACCTCGAAGATGAACTCCTCGAAGAGTTCAAATTTATAAAGGTTGTCTACCTACCTCCCAACACCACTCGTATCCTGCAGCCCATGGATCAGGAGGTGATTTCTAATTTTAAAAAGCTGTACATCAAGCACCTGTTCCGGCGCTGCTTTGAGGTGATGGAGAACACAAACCTCACCCTTCGAGAGTTCTGGAAGAACCACTTTAACATCATGATATGCCTCAGAATTATTGATCAGGCCTTGCTGGGTGTTAAAACGAGGACTTTGACCTCTGCATGGAAGAAGCTGTGGCCTGAGGCCGTAGCCGAAAGGACCTTCGAAGGATTCGAACCCGAGGTGCCAGTGGAGGAGGAGATAGTGTCTCTGGGAAAATCCATGGGCCTGGAGGTGGGTGAGACGAGAATGAGCTCGTCGAGGAGCACTCTCTGGAACTCACCATGGAGGAGCTACAAGAGTTGCAGTCTCAGCAATATGCGGATGTTCTCCAAGAAATTGGTTTCGAGGAGGAGCCAGAGGTGGAGGAGATCTCTACAAGTGAGATAAAGGAGATCTTAGAAATGTGGGAGAAGGTGTCACACTTCGTGGAAAAGAAACGCCCCGAAAAAGTTGCTACGGAGCTGTTCAATGAAACTTGCCTTACCCATTTCAGAAACATTCTGAAAGGGAGGAAGAGGCAAACCTCGTTGGACATGTTTTTTTTTTTTTTTAAATCGGACAAAAATGCAAAGACCAGTAGCAATTAAGTTCAGTGAAGATTAGTTAAGTTACATTCAGTTTAGGGATAAAGTGTAGCATTAAGAGTCTAACGAGTAGGTAAATACACTTTTTAAAAACCAGTTTATTCCTTTACATTCTCTTTTATTATGTTTTTATACACTATTTGTCATTTATAAATACATTTTTCTTATTCAAAAACAGGTAACAGGAACAACTGGGGTGGCATTTTGGGGGCTGGAATGGATTAACAGCATTTCAATTGATTTCAATGGGGAAATTTGCTTTGAGATATGAGCAACTTGAGATATGAGCAAGGTTATGGAACGAATTAAACGCGTATCTGGAGGTACCACTGTATACACAATGGAATAGTATGCTGCCATAAAAAAGAAGGGATTCTTACCTTTTGCAACAACATGAATGGAACTAGAGAGAATTATGCTACTTGAAATAAGCTAGTCAATGAAAGAAAAATACCACATGATCTCACTCATTTATGGATAATAAAGGACATTATAAACTAATGAACAAAATGATAGATACAGAGGCAGTAAAGCATCAAACAGACTGTCAAATTACAGTGGTAAGGTTAGGGAGAGGTGGGATAAATAAAAGATGAACCGAAGGACTTGTATAACAGATGAACACAAGACATTGGGGGATCAGGGCATGCATGGGAATGGGGGGGAGGTGCAATGGAAATATATGTACACAAGTAATACATTAATAAAAAGAAAGAAAAATAGCTAAAGGGCTTGGTACAAGGTTTGAAACCTTATGATGAGTGTTAGCTACCTTAACTACTATTATTTAAGAAGACATCTTTAGAATCACCTACTAAATAATTTGGAAGCCTATTTGGTTGGATGTTTCTGTCTGTAGAGTACTGAAAAGCCCAGCCTACATGACTAAGCAGGAAATGCAATATCTGACATCACTGGAGGAAGAAGGTCCATCAGTAGCTCAAAGATACCATCCAAACCCTGGCTCTCCCAATCTCTCAACAGCCTCTTTCTCATTATGTTTTAAGGCTCATTCTGGAGCACTTCATGACTCCCAGAGGGCCACCAGGGTGAATGCTACTATGTTCTCAATCCCCTGGTGAGAGGGAAAATCACACTCTCAAGCAAGGAATGTAAATCTTTCATTCTGATTGGGCCAAACTTATGTGAGCCATGGAAATAGTGGGATGGGGTAGTGAGGAGGAGCAGCATGTGATTGGCTCAGACTGCACAGGTCCACTTATTTGGCTTATGTTAGATGAGGGAGAAGCAGGGGTGAAGGGGGCCTGCTGGGCAAGTGGTGGCAGTTCCCACTTGTCTATTGTCAGAAACATGGAGATGCCTATTCATCAAGAGGAGGAATTCTAACTTGTTTCATTATGTTCAGAAACTATATTACCAGGTTTAAAACATAAAGCTAAAGTATATACATATATTATTACTTTACATATTTATAGTTAATATTCACTTAGGGGTTGCTTTGTGCCACCTTTACATTCACAAACACACCTACTGAATTCCAGACACTGTGTCCTCACTGGGAATAATAAAAGCCAAAAAGAGACCAAGAGCCCAGTGGTTGAGCATCCACCCAGAAACCAAGGGGTCACTGTTTCGATTCTCCATCAGGGTGCATGTTCGAGTTGTCAGCTCGACCCCTTGTGAGTGGCATGTAGGAGGTGGCCAGTTGATGATGTTTCTCTCTCATCATTGATGTTTCTATCTCTCCCTCTTCCTTTCTCTTTAAAATCAATAAAAACATGTTTGAGAGAGAGAGAGAGAGAGAGAGAGAGAGAGAGAGAGAGAGAGAGAG
>JAAGEH010000020.1:875946-915707 GCA_011751065.1 Lasiurus cinereus
GAAGGAAGGAAGGAAGGAAGGAAGGAAGGAAGGAAGGAAGGAAGGAAGGAGAGAAAAAGAGAAAAGAAAGGCCAATAATGTGGGACCCTATGAGCCTGTATTGTATTGTTCTTCACCAAACTTGTGTGTTTATAGTTTTAATAAATTCTGGTAACTAGGGGAAAAAAAGGAAAGAAAAGAAACTGTTGCTCTGGAAAGAAACATCTGGTAGCAACCTGCGGTGTGAACAGCACTTTCCCGAGCCCACAGGCACGCAGCCAGCCTGGAGCCGGGAATGGATGCCCGGCTCTCTGCACAGCCCTCAGTCTTGCCTGCATATTAAAGAAGCAGAAACGGGAAGAACTTTATCCTACAAGATTATAAAAACTCAGGCTTGAAACCTACTGGTTTACATAAATAGTATACTTATAAATCAGATGGGCATTTCTCTCTCTTTTTTTTAGAGCCAAAAATATGGGTTTTATTAAATACTAGAGACCCAATGCATGAAATCCGTGCAAGAGTAGGCCTTCCTTTCCCCAGCTGCCAGCACTGTCTTCTCTCTGCCACCTGGGACATGGGCTTCCCTCACAGACCCAGCTTCATCTGGAAGGATGTCTAGAAGGACATCTGGTCTAATTAGCATATTATGTTTTTATTATTATAGATATGTAGAAGGGACAAAACAAGAGTGATTAATACTCTTTTTTGAGACAAGACAAATGTGGGAAAGATTTAAAAGGAAGAATAGAGATTGGAATATTATACAGGCTAGTCATGAATCAGAGCAGTGGCAGTATCTGTAATAATTCTACACTGAGCATTTGCCACACAAATTTGACATGTGTTATATCCCAGCTTGAACAGCTCAAGCAACTTCAACAAAGAATGCTTCCTTGAGACTGGCAATTATTTAATTCTAGAATAACTGAATAACTGAAATCCCTTGGATAGGATTTTGGGGTCTTCATCAACTTTAAGGAGGACTGTGAGCCCCTCAATCAAAGCAGGCAGGGCTCTGGAGCCCTACCCACTGTGCAAGGAAAACACTTGGACTAAAGCATTTGAGGAAGCTCATGTCTTGACCTTCTGCCTCTTCCTCCTGCTCTATCTCTAGTTACTATGATGGGGATCTCTTATTAAACAGACAAACAAGAGAAAATGATGACAATGCTGCAATAAGATCAGGAAGGTATAGTTAATGTGGATCATTGGCCAGTTCTTGGAAATCTTCATTACAGTGAATTGCAGTTGTCAGCTTGAAAACATTTTAGAAGTAAACCAAAGAGGAGGTAGCAATTTACCACTCAAAGTGAGGATTTATCCCTCCAACCTCTCCCCCTCAAACCTATGCTATTCTTTTTGCTACTTCATAGGCCAAAGGTTGATATAATACTCCTGTATATGTTCAGCAAATCCAAACTCTGCCAAACTATATGAAGGGCAAATGACACCAGTGGGTAGAGAGCCAGGATGCTCTACCATTGCCCACACAATTTGGTGGCATCTTTCAGTGTAGGGACAGTGGAACCAGCAATTGCAATGACTCAACCTAGAGGGCAGGAGTCTCCATAAACTATTCTCCTGTTTTTGAAAAATGTGTTTATAATTATTTTGTAGATGGTCCCCATACCTCAAAGAAGTACACATATAGTAAAACAAAACAAAACAAAACAAACAAAAACACACAAAACAAACTAGAAGGCAGGAGAAACACAACTCAATTCCACCTATGTCTCCTTGTTCCTATGAGATGAAATATTTGATTCCTACTTTTCTCATTTGTAAAGCAAGTTTGATGAATTAGAATATCCCAACATTCCTTGTATTTGATCGATGAGCTCATCCAAGATTGGCTACATATTCAAAAACATCATCTAAATTTAGTAGGAATTTTGTTAAGGCTTGCATGTGGTCAAGATAAGGGATTTCAATTTCCCTAAAATTTTATCCCTGACACGTGCAAAGAGCGATCTGTGGCCAAATATTTTAGAAAATTTGGGATGCACCACATTGGGCTGGTTTCTTCCTACAGGACTTCTCAGGGCCTCTAACATGTTTTACAAATTATGTCTCCTTAAAAGGTCTTCAAAATTATTTGATCATAAAACTCAATATTCTTCCAAGAAGAAACATTCATTGGCAGATGCTCTGCTAGATCGCTTAGCCTCCTGCTAACTCTTCTGCCTACAGGGCGAGGAGGATGCCCTTGACAGGCTGCTTATCTTTTTAAGAGGGAGGTACCAGTCTTCTCTTAGAACTCGGACAAATGCACCCATAGAACAGAAATATTGATTGCCTGTTTCCCTTACAAAAAAACACAGTAGCTCTTCTGAACCTGTTCTTCAGAGGCTCTCTCCGGGAGGATGGGGGGTGAATCCCCCCAAACAAAAAGGCACATGTGTAGAATTGTATTTGTTCTCTGCTATTTTGTTTTTAAGTCTTGATCTCTGAGTTGCTGAGATAGAGATATAGAGATAGAGGTAAAGATAGTGGCAGTACCTGTAATAATTCAATCTCTTTCAGAGGCTCTTTCTGGGGAAAAAGAGAGAGAGATGTTGAGAAATGCTCACCTGTCCGAATTTCAAATGATGGGAACCAGAGCATGGTGAAAATGAAACTTTTAATAACACTCTCGGGAGCCAGCACCCATTGTACAGCATATGTGGGGCAGGGAACCCTGCCTATTTGCTTAGTCCCGCCTCCAGTTCCTCATTGGCTGAGTCTTATGAGGTCCCCTGTTTCCCCATACATTGCCTAAGTCTTGCTGTCTCCCAATGGACTTTTAAAATATTGGGCTGAGAACTTTCGAGCTTCCTCCACCTCCCTTTGTTTAGGGGAATCTTCCTGAAAATGTGCTATCGATCACCTGCACAGTTCTCACCCCCACATTCTGTTTGCTCTAGGGAAATTCAGTAATGGCCTGGTCACATGCCGTTTCTTTTTCTTGAAGATGAATCAGAGGTATGTTTCTTACAAGAAAGAGGTAGAGAGGGAGAGAGGAAGGGAAGGAGGGACGGAGAGAGGTTTGAAGATGAGTTTGAGGGAAATTCACACCAGTCATTATTTCTTGCTTCTGATTATTGGTTATCTAAATTTTTGTGGCAATATTTAAGTAAAGCACATAGATGGGAGGAGAAGCTTACACATTTAAGTTTTTGGCATCAGACTGAACCAGATTGAAGCCAGCTCTACTACACAGAAACTATTGTGATTCACAGTTGCACCACTTACATTGTATAAAATAATCTCTCCAAATCTCAGTTTCCTCATCTGTAAAATGGGGATTATGACAGTAGCTACCCCATAGGATAATTGGGAGTATTATACAATATCTAGTGGCCAGTGCATGAAGTTCATACATGGGGAGGGGGGTTCCTTCAGTCCAGCCTGCACCCTCTCCAATTTGGAACCCATTGGGGGATGTCCGACCACCAGCTTAGGCCAGATCCATGTGAGATTGGACCTAACCCAGTGGTGGACATCCCTCTCACAATCTGTGACTGCTGGCTCCTAACCATTCACCTGCCTGCCTGCCTGATCACCCCTAACTGCCTCTGCCTGCCTGCCTGATTGCCTCTAACCCCTCTGCCTGCCTGATCACTCCTAACTGCCCTTTCCTTCTGGCCTGGTTGTCCCAACTGCCTTCCCCTGCTGGCCTGATCTTGCCCCCAAAGGCCCTCCCCTGCCAGCCTGATCTCCCCTAATGGCTACTACCTTGGCCCTCACCACCATGGCTTTGTCTGAAAGGAAGTTGGATGTCCAGAAGATGGCCAGTTGACCTGATCTAATTAGCATATTACCCTTTTAGTACTATAAATAAATTATAAAGGATAGGATTGCTTAAATGGGGAGAGGGAGCCTTTTTCAGCAGGAAGAGATGTTCTTGGCAGACAAAAATACATAATCCCTATATCTGGGCATATTCACTATACTGCCAAACTGGTCATTAAAAAATTGAACCACTTTCTTACATCTTACACCAAACAGCTGTTGCCCTTAAAACTCTTCCTCAGTCCCCACCTTAGGTTCTGCCTAGGCAGCCTTTGGCTCCTAACACTTCACCCAGATTTGGTTCTGATTGATTGGTTTCTATGTCAGTCAGCATCTCTGGGCCTATCAACAGGCTTGATCAGAGAGGCAGGGCTGATCAGCAGCCCCAGTGGAGGCCAGAGAAAAAGAGAAGCACTGCTGCTGGCCAGGCCCAGAGTGAAAGAGAGAGGCAAGTGTTGATCAACAGCTGCCACAGATCAGATCCTGCTTCTCTCTCCTCAGGCCTCCCTCCAGACCTGATCCAAAGCCCCCTTGGCAGTCAGTGCTGGGTCCAGGCTCCCTCAGCTGAGGCAGTCAGTGCTGGGTCGCCATGGCAACCCAACACTGACTTTCAGTTGGTCGAGCCTCCACTTGTGGATAAAAACCCTGGCTTTTATATAGTAGGATTATTGAGATTTATTGAGCACCTATCATATGCAAAGCATAAACAGAACCAGGCTTTACATTTAGACATTGAGGTTATGTTAACTGGTTTGTGTCTATAAATTTCTATACCCAGATGCCTTATTATTTCAAGTCCTTTTCCTCTGTAGAAAAACAAATATGTTCCAAATTTCTGGGGAAGAAACAAATTGCTAAATGAAATTTATTTGTATGTGATACATAGTAAATGTTGATCTAAAAGAATAAAAATCTCTACACCTTAGCATAAAAAAAAGAATTTTTTATGCTAAGAAAATTCTTTACTACATGAGATTCTCTCTGAAAATTTACTAAGTATGCTACAGATTTGCATCACAGCCTCTTCCTCTTAGGGAAGTACATAATATAAGTCTTAGCCATGAAACTCATCTGCAATGCCAAAAATAAATATTAAATACATTCAGCATTATAATGAATAAAACATAAATGTTTTAGAACTCAATGGTCATCCTAGCCCCTCATATTATTTCAAATATATTTTAAACTATTTATTTTAAGGAAACTCTTTCTCCTTAATATTTCGACTATTAGAACTAGATAAGCTTTATTATATATCATCACTTGAATAGACCAAATAATTTTTTTGGTATCTTTATAAGTAATTGATTTTCAAACTGAAGCATGATAATTTACTTTTAAAAATTAAGAGAATCCCTAGCTGATTTGGCTCAGTGTATAGAGCAGTGGTTTTCAACCTTCTTAATGCCGCGACCCTTTAAAACAGCTCCTCATGTGGTGGTGACCCCCAACCAAAAAATTATTTCCGTTGCTACTTCATAACTGTAATTTTGCTACTGTTATGAACTGTAATATAAATATCTGATATGCAGGATGTATTTTCATTGTTACAAGTTGAACATAATTAAAGCATAGGGATTAATCACAAAAACAATATGTAATTATATATTGTGAAATATTTATTTCTAATTACAAATAAATGAAATTTTGTCTTGAATCATGGTGTAGCATGGGCAACAGTCTTCATATAACAACAGTAAACTACATTGCTACATTTTGCTACACCGAGGAGCACTGTGTTGGTTCCTAAGACCATGGGAAATAGGTGTTTTCCAATAGTCTTAGGCGACCCCCAAAGGGGTCGCGACCTACAGGTTGAGAACCGCTGGTATAGAGCATTGTCCTGCAGACTGAAGGGTCCTAGGTTTGATTCTGGTCAAGGGCACATGCCCCAGTTGTGGGCTTGACCACTTTTGGAGGCATGCAGACAGCAACCGATCAATGATTATCTTTCATCACTGATGTTTCTCTCTCTCTCTCTCTCTCTCTCTCTCTCTCTTTTCTCTCTCTCGTTCTCTCTCCCTAAAAATCAATAAAAATATATTAAAAATAAAGAGAAATCATCAGCATTAAAATAGATGCCTTATTTAGAATTTTAAAAAAAGCAATTCTATTTTTCATATGTCACATTTAAAGCATGATTATTATTTCAAAAATATATTTCAGACTAATATTATGGATTTGTTAATAAAAAAGCCACCGTGTAAGAGTATAGTGATAAAGAAAAAAAACGAAAATAAAGAAATAAAAGCATATCTATTTTAATTTTTTTAATCCATCTAAATGAAAATTATTTACACAAAGACAAATGGGATCAGATAAAAATTGCCAGGTCTACCTATCATGCAATAATCAGAAGTCATATGAAGACACACAAGAAAAGTCAGTCCTCAAATGTGCTGGAATCACTTTTAAAACAAGAGCTTCACATACAAGAAAAATAAAAGCTCTCTTTATTTATACGGTTGAGAAAGTATTTCAGGCTTCCAGGTCAAGATGACAGACCAAACATCCATGCATTGCCCTTCTTCCTCAAATCCCACTGGCAGGCACTATATATGTTGAAACACTACCATGTAACAGACAATTGACATGAAAGTACATACAACAAAGTGAACATGTTAGGGGCTATCTGGAAGCAGGCAAATGACTTATATATGAGAGTACAGCCCGTAATATACGTGGTGGAGACACATTTGACCTGAGGAGGAGTAGAGAAACTCCAGACTCCACTTCTTTGTCATCTAAAGCAAGCAGGAGTCCTGAATTATATAATCAACTAGAGGCCTGAAGCACAAAATTCATGCAAGAGTAGACCTTCTTTCCCTGGCTGCCAGCACAGGCTTCCTTCTGACACTCAGGACCCCAACTTCTCTCACAGCCCCAGCTTTGTCTGGAAGGTTGTCCCGAAGGATGTCCAGTCTAATTAGCATATTAAACTTTTATTATTATAGAATATTCATGCACTGGACGGCGGGGGGGGGGGTGTCTTTCAGCTCAGCTTACCCCCTCTCCCAGTCCATGAGCCCATACGGGTGGGAAGCAACCCAGAGATCATGGGAGGGCGACGCCCTGTCACACCTCTGCTGCAGCCACTTGTCAGCAGCACAAGCCTCAGCCACCCCTGGTTACCTGAGCCTCAGCCATCCCTGGATGGCTGGCAGCTGTCATCCAAGGATTGCCTGCACCTCAGTCTGGCCCTGGGTGGCTGGGCAGCTGCCATCCAAAGCTGGCTTTCACTTTGGGCCAGCCCTGGGCAGCGGGGCATCTGCCTTCCAAGGCTTGCCTGCACCTTAGCCAGGCCCTGGGCAGTTAGGGAGCTGAGGGGACTTGGGGACTCCAGAGGCAGGCGCATGGGACAGGCCTGGCCTTGCCACATGCCTGCTGCCCTGGCAGGCCTGAGGGGACTGGGCACCACCATCTTTGAGGGCATGGCAGTCAATTAGCTTATTCACTCCTTATTGGTTGTGGGCACTGTCATCTTTGTAATGGCTTGAGGGCCAATTAGCATATTCCCTCTATATTAGATAGAATTATTTGACTCATGCCCACTTTCAGAGAGCTGGCTTCATGTCCATATGCTCATCATTGTACCCCCAGTATCACACACAAAATCTGGTCATAGTAAGTACTCAGTTAAATGAATGAACAAATGATGGTTTACTACTCACCTAAAAGAAAATATCAGCTTAAGCATGTACTCTTTCAGAGTGTCTTTGTATAATTCTAGTATGAAGAATACTAAGCTAGAAAACAACAACACAAAGGAAACAATTAGCATTTACAATAATTATTAATATCATAAAAAGTTTATTACCCTCATTAAGAAGTCTAAGCCATGATTGATCCCTTTCCTCTAAAATGTGGTGCTAGTCATTACATTTCTGATTCTCAGAAATCAGAGTGCCTTGTAGACTTGCACTGTCCATCTCCTTGAAGATAAACTAGGCATGTGACTTGTTTAGCTATTAAAACCTGAGCAGAAGTGATTGCTTCAATTCCAGGCAGAGGCATTTGAACAGTGCTGAGCTACCCTCCAGCTCCACCCGCCTGCTGTGGCCTGTGTTAGGCTGCTGTATCCTGTATTAGCGTGCTGTGGCCTGTGTTAGCGTGCTGTGGCTACCATAAGAAATTACTGCAACAGGTAGCTTAAAATAGACAGGGTGTTTCCCATGGCTCCAGAGGCTAAAAGTCTGTGATCAAGGGTGTGCTCTTCCTGAAGGCTCTCAGAAGGGAGGACCTTTCCTTTCCTCTTCCAACTCTAGAGCTGCTGGCAATCCTGGGCATCCCATGGCTTGTAGATATCTCTCTCCAGTCTTGGCTTCTAACTGCACAAGTGCGCTTCCGTGTATGCATCTCCTTTTATCTGTGTCCATCTTCCTCAATTTTCTTATCACATTGCTGTCATTGAATTGAGGCCACCCTAATCTAGTATGACCTCATCTTAAATTGATTACATCCAGCATGTCCAACTCATGACCAGCGGGTTTTAAATAAATGAGGCATGTGGCCTGCAGGCCTCGAGTTGGACATGCTTGAATTACATCTTTAAAGACCTTCCCACCAAATAAGTCATATTCACAGATACGGTACTTGGAATTGGCAATTGAAAATAGCTTTTGGGCGGATGGAATGTGACCCCCTGCACAACCCTCCACTGGCATTATGAAGCACATGTTGAGATGGATCCTTCAACAGCCTGGGGCCCAGATGGTTTTCCCTGTGTTCCTCATTTCAGTCACTTGTCCATTGAGTAGAATGGTGGCTGAATCACCTGCACAAGGGAAAGAATCTATACCTCTAGCTTTTTGGTGACTGCAGTTCATGTCAATGAAATGCATCTACTGTACATCACTTGCTTGTGACCTGCCTCTATACTGTCCTCTGAAGGATATATTCCTGCTGATCATCAGTCACTTAGGGAGAGGCCTGGAACATGTCTATCCTTGTGCTTTGTGCCCACAGGGTGTGCGGGAAATCAGACACAGGATCCCAATGGGGTGTAATCTAATCTGGTGGAAAGGCAAAAATGATGCTATCAGTATTGAATGAAATGTAGAGGACACCAAGCAACAAAAGGTCACTCAAACGAGGCTCCTCCTCTGCCCTAGGCACTGTGCTGACCACATCACAGGCATTATGCTCTTTAAACCAAGGAGGCTGTAATTAATGAGGTTGGTATTTTCTATCCATTTTATAGGTGAGGAAATAGAGGTTTAAAAGGTTACTAGTAAGTAACTTGTCCAATAGCCACTCAGGATTCCAAACCAGCTCAAATGTGGAATCCAGTGGCCTCCTTGAGCTGCCCATAGATTCAGCCAGGCCTTGATGTTCCGATGCAAAATGCAGTCTATACCCTCAACTACACAGACTGGAGTGCTCCTCATGCAGGCATCCTGGGCAGAATCGCTTCTGTGGCCAGATAACAGGCTGCAGTGAGACATAGAACAGAATAGGCAAGCTACTCTTCCATTTCTATTCCAATGTGGGTAGGCTGGCCTCCTTACCTCACTTATTTTATGAATTAACCCAAATTCCACCTTTCATTTTTCCATTTATAAAATGGAGCTAACTTTCAGACTGTTTTCTAACTTGGCTATACATGCAAAGATTTGTCATGCCAGGGCCTTCATTTCTCCTCTAGAGCATTAGACCAATAAACAGAAACAATACAATCAAAAGAAATATGAGACCAAACCAACCCTATTTTTAAGTGTTTTTAACCTTGTTTCAAAACAGCCTATGAGGATTGTTTTCCAAACAGCCACGTAGGAAGCACAGCTGTGTAGATGTTTCCTGTTTTCTGTGCTCGGAGAAGGAGGCACTACCCAACCTGGCATTCAATAGTGGCAAATATGAAAGAAAGCATTTCTTTAAAAAGTTGTAGGAATGTTAAAGTCCATGTTGAATGGTTTACCCATTTACCCAACGGCATTCCCAGGCTAGCGTTGGCATGGAGACTGGAAAAGGAAACTTTCCACCATTCTGTCACTTGCTACTGTTTCCACATTTTACTGAGCCCGATTTTAACATTTTTAAAAAAAGTTTAATACTTTTAATATTTGTATTCATTGTTTTATTCTGAAACATAAAACAGGTGAAAAGGTTTTTAAAATCAGGCAAAGATTTGGTTTTCCAAATATTCAGCTGTTTAACATTCGGATAATTGCCTGCTTTTTTCCTTCTTTCCACATTGGTCTAAATGCTTTGGCATGGGGGAGCCCCAGGGTCTGGCAGTGACTGCCAGGCTCTCCTCATTGTTTTTATTAACGATGCTGAAGGCGCATCTGCTTCTCAAAATTCTTCGGTCCTGAAGGGGCAGGGAAAACCCTCGGTTCTGGAGCTTTAGGGAGAATTCGAGTCCCAAAATCGAGGCGCTCCACTTTGGCGTGGTCATGCCTAGTCCTCTTGCCACCCTGCTTTCGGAGGGAGGACAGGCTGTGATTCTCGGCGCGGGTCCGAGACGGAGGGCAAGTCCGCCACTCGTGGCCTGGAGCCCAAAGCCCGAGCGGGAACGTGGCGTGGCCTCCCTGGAGCCCGAGGCGGTGTGCCTGGCTGGGGAGAGATGGGCGCTGCATTCGGCCTGGGGCCCAGACGCCGGCGCCCCATCTCCCCTCCAGGGCTTCCAGAACTTCGGGCCGAGCTGGTGCGGCCTCGGAGGACGGCGGCTCCTGGGAACCCGGGAGGGGAGCGAGGTGGGACAGCCGCGGGCGCACGGGAGGGCGTGTGCGGTGACAGAACCACGCCAGACTCCCACCACGGCTGCGGGCGGGTGACTTTGCTCTCCCTTTGTTCTCCCCACCCCCGTCCAGGTTCCCGCGCAGGTGCGGCCGCCTCTTGGGTGATTGGACCCCAGGCCAGTACCTGGGCGGCGCGCCGTGCGGACCTGTGGACCAGCGGGCACGTGAGCCCCCCGCCCCCTCCACGTGTCCACAGTGCGCGGCACGTAGTAGGCGCCCTCACATCTGGAGAGCACATGCGCTGCAGCAGTCGCGCTGGGCACGTGTCGCTGGGAAACGAGGACAGCAGTGAGGGAGGCTCAGCCCACGGCAGCCGCTCGGCCCGCACGAATAGCCGCGGCGCGAGTCGGGCGCGGGGCGCGGGGCGCGGGGCTGCCTGCGTGGCGTCCGAGGCGGGGCACGGGGTGCGGGCGCCGGCGGGGGGCTGGAGTGAGAGTGGGGGCGGGGTGTGCCCGCAGCACCCGCGGCTGAGTCACGGTCGCGCTCGCCTTTATATCCGCCCGGAGGCTCGCGGCGCCACCAGCCCGCCCCTCTGCGCCCAGCGAGCGGCCGCCCCGTGCCCAAGCGCCCCAACGGCCGCCAGCCCCGAGGGCGCCATGAGGCACTCGCCTTGCGCCCGGATGCTGCTCCTGCTGCTGCTGTGGCCGCTACTGCTCGCTCCCCGCTCCGGGGATGCCGCCGTCATCACCGGGGTAAGCAGCCCCGCACCTGTCGGCGGTGGGTGCCCTCGGGCCGGAGAAGGGCTACGCAAGGGCTGCAGGGGCGCGGGGATAGGGACCCCGGCCTGGGCCGCCCCGTGGCGCACTTAGGAGAGTGCCTGGCAGCAGGGACACGGGGCGCGCCCGGAAGAAAAGAGACCCAAGTGCTGCTCTCAGCGCCTGCACCCCACTTTCCCCGCCTGGGTCCCTTCTCCCCTCATCTCTCCTGGGGTTCAGTCTTTCTCTCTGTTCCGCTGGAAGATGCTCTTCAGTCTCCTCAAGCACTATCCCAGGACGTGCCAGCCAGGACCTGCCCCCCTGAACCTGAACTCTAGGCCCTTCCTGAAATGCCAAGGGGCCTGGCGCATCCCCCTCTGGGCCCTAATCCTCTGCAGCGGGCACTTTGCTCCCAGGCGTCCCCCCACAGAATCGCTTGAAAAGACATTGGTCCAAGGCCACATGTGTGCTTTGAAAAGCAATGTGGGTGCTTCTTTCTGGATCCCAAGGTTTTCTGGTGTGTTGGGGGCGCGTTTCCAGGTCTTGAGAATCTCACTGTGAAAGTTTTCCTTTCCAGTTGCTGATGAAGCACCTCCATGCTCCTGCATAATTATGGAAAAGGGGGCCATATAAATGTTCAACTTAGAGAGGACACCTGCACTGGGAAGCAGGAACTAATTCGCCTTTCTCCCTGCCCAGAGTGCTTCCTGTGGGTCTGAGGGTGAATTCTAGCACAGAATCCACAGGTCCAGTCCACTTCACAGCAACAATGCCAATCCACTGTCACTTCCTGGCTGTTCACTGAGCACTCCTTTCCTCCAAGTCTGACATTATTTTACACCTCCATTAAACTTCTCCTAATGTCTGAGTGCATGTTCTAGGATTTAGATAAAACTTCTGCATTGGAAATGAAAATGAAGTAACATTTAAGTTTAAGGAAAATGTAATTGTCTTGAGAAAATAAAGCTCTGTTGTCTCTATGCTAATGCGTAGGCTCAGAGCACATTGTGAGCCCTGGGACACAGCAGTATTTGCTTCCACCCAGGAGATACGAAAGTGTATGAGTTGGGATATTTATTAGAGTCATTTAGAGATTTTTTTTCACAACATCTATTTGAATAGCTTTGTCAGTAGTCAGCTGGTGTGGCTGAAAAATGTCTTTATGGGTCTTTCTAATACATGAGAATTGAAACATGATTTCCCCCTTGTTCTCCCACTGGCTCATTTAAAATTTCTGCTAATCCTCTGAGCCCAAAATTCTTTTGCAATATAAGTATCTTTTTGTTCCATTCATGGGACAACACAGTTTGAATAGATCTGCAGTGGCTTAAGGCCGAAGGGCATTAGGAAACAGCTGTCTAATTAAAAATATGTAAACTTATACAAGTCTTTGTAAATATTTCCAGGAACTGAAGCTTCTTGTTACAAAATGAACTCTTTATCGCTTTGGATGTTTATCTATAGAGAGATTTAGACGAGCTTGTTCTGTAGTGTGTGTGCTGTTTGTAATTTTAACTCTGTGTTACAAAAAGAGAATTCTTTTATCAGTCTCTAAAGCTGCACAGCAATAAAGAAATGAAGTTATGTCTCCATGACAGGAACCATCTGGAGTCAAATGAAAAACTAAATAACTTATCTGGAGATATTGTCTATAGGATATTAAACATCCAAGTGATTGAATTTTAAAAGATTTTTGGCTGGATGTTGATTTTCTAATAAAAAGAATGGGTGGGGCTTCAGAATTCAGGGTCTTGAACGTCTGTTGAAATAAAATACAGCCTGAAACCTCCACCTTAAATACATACTGTTTGGGAGAATATATGTAGTCATTTAAAAATCACTGATTTGTTAAAACCACATTGGAAAACATCATGTACTGAACATCTCATTGATGGATTGGGATGATCACATAGGCGTGATGCCTGGCATACAGATAAGAACTGGAAGATGAAAATGTTTAAATATTTTCCTATAAATATCCAACTATCCCAAGGTGGAAATTGTAGTTTTAGTCCAGGTACTTGTTTTAAATAAGTTGAGAAAAAAATGTTAGCGGGGGAAATAAACCAATAAAAAGTAATGAATAAGCATGTGCCCATGTGTTTATATTTCAAGAAGTTATGGCTGTCCCCAAAACTAGAATTTTGAAGGAATGCTTTCGTTGTTTCCAATAAATGTACATTTAAACTTGTGCCTAAATTATAATTTTTTTTATGTCATGTATTTTATAGGATGTTTTTAACTTAATGTTGGAAAAGTAGATTACTACACACCATTCAAACAAAGCATCCTATTTTTGGTTGATTCTAGGAAAAAGCAATAGACCTTCAGATCAATTTTCAAGCATATAAATTTAGACTTCATTGTTTAGTAATATTTATCACAGTATGGAATTCCTTCATAGTTGATTCTTTAATTGTGTGTATTTACAGTGTTTGTATTGGGAGCAGGTGCCTTGAGTCACACTGTTGACAATTGCATTTCATCATCTGATGACTCTGATAGAAAGCTTCATTGGTGTTGTGATGTGCACATGTGTATATCCTAAGGCCTAAGCCAACAATTTTCTTTTTGCAGATTACTCACTGGAGATAAAAGAGTAACATAAGGGAAAGCCTTGGTCTGCCCATTTTAACCCTATGAAATATCTTTCTTTAAAGAGGAAATGGTGAAAATCAAGTCAGTGGTGTGAGTGAGAAACATCGTCTCATGAACCAAAATGCAAATATTTAGAAAGGAAAATGAGTCCTTCTAAAATTTACATCAGTGCCTTGATGGGTCTGTAGCAGTTCATGCTAGACTTAGAGACCATTTAAATCTCTTTAGAAAAACTGGGCCCAATGTATTCAGTTAATAATCATATAATCTTGTGATTTGACTTATGTAGTGCTTAGTGGCTGTGTACGGTATAAGATTAATATAGACTCATTTTTTTCAAGTTTAAAGCAAATTCAATAAAACACTAGAAAAAGATAACTGGTTTTTTAAAATATTGTGTTTAAGATTTTCATAATATGTGAACCATTTTTAGGCCATTTTTTAAAAATTAGGAAAATCTCTTCTGATTATATTTTATGGCAAACATGGACAAGTAAATGAAGACTGCAACTTTTTATATATGTGTTTGTTATCGAGAGCAGTTGGATATTTAAAGCACTTACTTGTGGCTATTTTTAGATCGCCTCTGCCTGAGTCTGTCCTGCTGTTTGTATTTATGTTTGTTCTTTCATCTCAGGCTTGCATCGACGACTTCCAGTGTGATGGAGACACGTGCTGTGCTGTTAGTCTCTGGATCAGGGGCCTCAGGCTTTGTACACCTATGGGCCAAGCAGGGGACAGCTGCCACCCAAGGTCTCGAAAAGTGAGTATATTTGTGTTTAAGGTGGTTCTCTCCTGTTGCAGTGCCCTCACCTTGAGCAAGGCTGTGTGATCTGCAGCCCAAGGTATGGAAGTTGGAGAAGATGACAGAGGAAAGCACCTGCTCTGCCCTCTCCCCTTCCATTGGAAAGAATTGTGTCCTCTAACTTATTCTGGCAGTCAGTTTCCTGTCATAGTTCTCATGACATTAGAGACATTTCATAAAAATAATTTCAAACACATGAATTTGTTTAAAATCATTTAGGAATCCTATCTAATAAAGAAGGAATATGTTAATTGACCCTCACTCCATCACAAAGATGGCAGGCAGTGCCACAGCCAATAAGGAGGGAATATGTTAATTGACTGCCATGCCCTCAAAGATGGCGGCACCCACAGCCAAAAGATGGTGGCACCTAGTCCCCTCACCCCCACTGGGGTGGCAGGGGTGCAGCAAGGTTGGGCCCACCATCAGACCAGACTGACCACTCCACATGCCTGCCTCAGGCTGCCCAGGGCCACCTGAGGCTCAGGTAACCAGGGCTGGCTGAGGCTTGTGCTATTGGCACTGGCAGCAGCAGAGTTGTGATGAGACATCGCCTTACCTGATTGCCAGGTCATCTTCTACCCCTGAAGGCTCCCAGACTGTGAGAGGGAGCAGGCCGGCTGAGGGACCCTTCCCCGCTCCAGTGCATGAATGTTCATGCACCGGGCCTCTAGTATATCCTATCTAATAAAGAGAAATATGCATATCGACTGTACTTCCACTATACCCACAAGCCATGCCCACCAGACAATCAGGAGCAAGTATGCAAATTAACCCAACCAAGATGGCGGTTGATTTGCATGCCCTGGTTCAGAGCAAAGACTGAAGACATTGTAGAAGGAAGCCAAGTGCTGCAGAAGGGAGGGAAGCAGGCTGGGCAGCAGAGATAGGAGAAAAGCAGGCCAGGCTGCTGGAGATGCAAGAGAAGCAGACGGGGCAGTGGAGACTGCTGCAGGAAGCCCTATTCTTGCAGGAATCTTCCTGCAATGGGCCTCTAGTCTATAATAATAAAAGCATAATATGTAAATAAACTGAATGACCGAACAGCAGAACGACTGTCCAGACGACCTTCTGGATGAAGCTGGGATAGCAAAGGCTATATATATATATATATATATATATATATATATATATGTGTGTGTGTGTGTGTGTGTGTGTGTGTGTGTGTATGTGTCAAACCTACTGCTAAGGCAGAAGTAAATAAGTTGTGTCTTGTGGTAGAGGTGTGTTCTGTGCTGTTAGTGTCTGCATTTAGAATGTAAGTATTTGTACACCATGAGCAAAGTGGAGGCAACTGCCATCTGCTGTTTTGCTTTTTAAGAAAATCATTGATAATATAACTAGTCTTGTATCTTAATTTAAGATATAAAAGTAATTGACTATTTAGAAGATAGATTGTTCATAATCCTAAGGGTTAATGATAGTTAATTTTCCACTGTATCTTATCTAACAGGTTAATATAAGAGTGGCCTAAGCCACCCCTTTGAAGCGTTATCAGCAATAATTGGTATGAGCTGGAAGGGCGGGCAGGGTTGAGTTGGGTACTGGTTTGTACTGGGCCCCAGCTGGTTACAGGCCTCTAGAAGGGGAGTGGGGGGTGTGGGTGGGACACAGCAGAGAAGTGTGGAGAGCCTAGACAGTCCTTGCCCTTCAGATTCCAAACTTGTGAAATGCAAAATCTCCAGAGACACAGTGCCTTGCTCTCTAGTCCCATGTCCGCATTTACCAGCAATACAGTGAAATCCAGGACACAGGGATGCACCGGGCAACATGGTTTGTTGCAGGCAAAGCTGGTCTCTGCAGTTCCCCTGTACACGTTACCAAAGCAAACTGGATTCCACTTTGCTTGCTATGTATGCAGAGAGGTTAAAGCTGCAGTTAAATCAAGCATTTTCCAGTATTGCCCAGGGAGGCTCCTGTTTCCCCTTCTCGGAATAAATGTAATGAAATCATTGGCTGAGGTTGAGCTCTGTGACTTGTCTGCAGGAGGGACTTCGGTTGTTTGGACATATCTGAAGCTGAGTGTAGCTCTCCTGTGGTTTCCTTGAGAAACACTTCCTGTTACATTTAGACCATTCTTCCCCAGGGTTTTACTGTCATTTTTGAACATGACATGCACCCTTAGTCTTGACTATTTAGAACTGTGAAAGTCTTAAGACACCATCATTTGTCTTGATTCCAAACCTTGGGAAGGTGCCATTGGCCCAGGCGTCTGGACACCAGCCTCTCCTGGGCACCAGTCTCCCTGGGCACTGGTCTCTCCTTGCACTAGTCTCCCGTGGGCACGGGTGTCCCCTGGGCATGAATCTCCCCTGGGAACTGGTCTCCCCTGGGCATGGGTCTCCCCTGAGCACCAGTCTCCCTGGGCACCGGTCTTCCTAGGCACCCTGTCTCTCCTGGGCACAGATCTCCCTGGGCACAGGTCTCCCTGGCCATGAATCTCCCCTGGGCACTGGTCTCCCCTGAGCACCCCATTTCCCCTGGGCACAGGTCTCCTTGGGCACCGGTCTCCTCAGACACCGGTCTCCCCTGGGCACCAGTCTCCCCTAGGCACTGGTCTCCCTGGGCACCCCATCTTTCCTGGGCAACAGTCTCCCTGGGCACCCCATCTTCCCTGGGCACCAGTCTCTCCTGGGCACAAGTCTCCCTGAACACCGCTCTCTCCTGGGCACTGGTCTCCCTGGACACAAGTCTCCCTGGGCACTGGTCTCCCCTGGACATGGGTTTCCCTCGGCACTGCTCTCCCCTGGGCGCCAGTCTCCATGTTCACATTCCTTTCTGAATGTTGGCCATGCTACCTGTGTGCCGTGCTGCTAACCTTGATCAGCCTGTCCTTTAGGATGTGCTGCTCCTCTGCTTAGCTTGACCACTGGGTGCAGGGATGGGCTGCATGCGGGTCTGGTGTTCACAGCAGTAGCAGTGCTGCTGGACCTGTTAGAGCTGTGTGTCCCTGGCTCCACATCGTGATGGAATCACGGTGCTCACAGCACTGGGAAGGAAGGATGCTTTTGCCACGGGCTCCACACACTGATGCTCAGACTGGGGGCTTCAGCAACTGCTACAAAGGTGCCAGGTCAGAGGGTAGATACCCAGCTTCATTTCTTGCCTGTGGTCTTAACCTCTACCCATTTCTTTCTCCACAAAAGCTGTGGTGTTTATGGCACAGCATTGAATCCAATGGACTGGGATTGGCTTGTGTGGATAAGGATTAACAGTCCAAAGTGGGAATTTGTCTCATCTTATAGTTCCAATGAGTTTTCCAAATGGGAGGTATTTTTATATATTTTCTGTTTTCCCCATCACCAATTATTCCTCTATACCCTCTTCCACACCATCCTCCCCTCCACAATCACCACATGAGTTCTTTTTCTTTTCTTGCTCAATCCCTCCACTCTGCCCAACACTCCACCTTGGAAGCTGTCAGCCTGCTCTCTCTGAGTCTGTCTTCATTTTGCTTATAGTTCAGTTTATTCATTAGATTCTACATATGAGTGAAATTATATGGCACTTGTCTTTTTCTGACTACTTTATTTCACTTAGTATAATGTTCTCCTGGTCCATCCATGCTGTCACAAAGGATAAAATTTTCTTCTTTTTATGGCCAAGTAGTATTCCATTGTTTAAATGTGCTACAGCTCTTCTATCTACTCATTTACTGATGGGCACTTGGCTATTGTAAATAATGCTGCAAGGAACATAGAGGTGCATATATTCTTTCTAATTACTGTTTCTGGTTTCTTCAGATAAAACCCCAGAAGTGAAATTGGTGGTTTATAAGCAGTTCTAGTTTTAATGTTTTGAGGTAACTCTGTACTGCTTTCCACAGTGGCTGCACCAGTCTGCACTCCCACCAGCAGTGCGTGAGGGTTCCCTCTCTCCACATCCTCACCAACACTTATTATCTGTTGATTAATTGATGGTAGCCACTCTGACAGGTATGAGGTGATACCTCATTGTCATTTTAATTTACATTTTTCTCATGACTAGTGACTGTGAGCATCTTTTCATATGTGTATTGGCCATCAGTACATTCTCTTTAGAGAGTGTCTATTCGGTCTTTTTTTCATTGGATTGTTTGGGTTTGGAAGTTAGGGTTAGGGTGAGTTTTATAAGTTCTTGATAAATTTTAGGTGATAACCCCTTAAGTAGATGTATCATTGGTGAATATGTTCTCCGATTACATGGGATGTCTTTCATTTCCTTGATGATTTTCTTTGCTGTGCACAAACTTTTGAGTTTGATTTAGTTGCATTTCTTTGCCCAAGGAGATATATCAGAAAAAAATATATATTGCTACAAGAAATGTCCAAGATTTTACTGCCTATGTTTTCTTCTAGATTTTTATGATTTCAAGTCTAACATTTAAGTTTGTAAGCCAATTTTTGTTTATTCTTATGTATAAAGTAAGAGGGTGGTTTTGTTTCATTTTTCTTTTGCACGTATCAGTTCAACTTTCTCAACACCATTTATTGAATAGACTATTTATAGCCCATTGTATGTTTTTGTCTCCTCCATCAAATATTAAATGACTATAAAGTGTGGGTTTATTTCTGGACTCTCTATTCTGTTCCATTGATCTGTGTGTCTATTGTTTTGCCAGTCCTAGCCACAGCAACTAGAGAAGAAGAAGAAATACTATGCCTCATAGTAATGAGTAAATAGTTTGATATCAGGTAGTGTTATTCTTCCAGTTTTGTCCTTCTTTCTCAAGATTGCTGTTGCTATTTGGGGTCTTTTGTGTTTTCATATAAATTTTTGGAATATTTGTTCCAGTTCTGTGAATACGCCATTTGGTATCTTGATAGGAATTGCCTACAATCTGTACAATACTTTGGGTAGTATGGACATATTAATGTTACTTCTTCCATGAACAGAGTATATGTTTTCACTTACTGAATCTTCTTTAGTTTTTGTGTGTTTTTTTTCCAAAAAAAAAGGTCTTCTATATCCTTAGTTAAATTCTTTTAAAGCAATTGTGAATAGAATTGTTTCTTTAGTTTCCCTTTCTTATAGTTCATTATTGGTGTTTAAAAATGCAACTTATTTCTGGATATTTATTTTATCTTGCTATTTTACTGAATTCATTTATCAGTTATAGTAGATATTTGGTGGAATCTTTAGGATTCTCTCTATATAATATCATGTCATCTGCAAATAAGGTCATATTTATGACTTCCTTTCCAATTTGGATGCCTTTTATTTCTTCTTCTTCCCTGGTTGCTGTGGTTAGGACTTCCAATACTATATTGAAGAAGACTGATGAATGTGGACATCTTTGTCTTGTTCCTGTTCTTAAGGGGAATGCTTGTAGGTTTTTTCCCATTGAGTATGATGTTGGTTCTGGGTTTGTCATATATGGCCTTCATTACATTAAGGTATATTCCCTCTATTCTCACTTTGCTATTTGATGAATAATGAGTGCTGGGTTTTACCAAATGCTTTTTTATGCATCTATTTATATGATCATTAGGTTTTTACCTTAATTTTGTTTATATTGATTGCAGATATTATACCAACTTTGCACTCCCAGAATAAATTCCACTTGACCCTGGTGTATGATCTTCTTAATGTATTGCTGAACTAGGTTTGCCAATATTTTGTTGAGGATTTTAGCATTTATGCTCATCAGGGATATTGACCTATACCAGTGGTTCTCAACCTTTCTAATGCTGCAACCCTTTAATACAGTTCCTCATGTTGTGGTGACCCCCAACCATAAAATTATTTTCATTGCTACTTCATAACTGTAATTTTGCTACTGTTATGAATCGTAATGTAAATATCTGTGTTTTCCAATGGCCTTAGGCTCATTGCGACCTATACTTTTCTTTCTTTGTCATTATCTGGTTTTCATAATTTTGAAATAGTTTGAGAAGGATAGGTGTTAGTTCTTCTCTGAATGTTTGGTAAAATTCACCTATAAAGGCATCCATTCCAGGGATTTTTGTTGGGATTTTTAACATTATTATTATTATTATTATTATTTTAATTTTATAAATCTTTATTGTTCAGATTATTACAATTGTTCCCCTTTTCCCCCCCTATAGCTCCCTTCCACCCGGCTCCCACCCCTTCCTCTGCCCTTACCCCCCACCTCCACTGTTCTCATTCATAGGTGTACGATTTTTTGTCCAGTCTCTCCCTGCACCCCCCTCACCCCTTTCCTCCTGAGAATTGTCAGTCCACTCCCTTTCTATATCCCTGATTCTATTATATTCACCAGTTTATTCTGTTCATCAGGTTTTTAATTCACTTGATTTTTAGATTCACTTGTTGATAGATATGTTTTGTTGTTCCTAATTTTTATGTTTACCTTTTTCTTCTTCCTTTCTTAAAGAGTACTTTTCAGCATTTCATACAATACTGGTTTGGAATTGATGAACTCCTTTAGTTTTTTTCTTATCTGTGAAGCTCTTTGTCTGACCTTCAATTTTGAATGATAGCTTTGCTGGGAAGAGTTATCTTGGCTGTAGGTTCTTGCTATTCATCACTTGGAATATTTCTTGCCACTCCCATCTGGCCTGCATAGTTTTTGTTGAGAAATCAGCTGACAATCGTATGGGTACTCCCTTGTAGGGAATTAACTGTTTTTCTCTTGCTGCTTTTAATATTCTTTCTTTGTCTTTTGCTCTTGGTATTTTAATTATGCTGTGTCTTGGTGTGGTCCTCTTTGGATTCTTTTTGTTGGGGTTCTGTGTGCTTCCTGGACTTGTAAGTCTATTTCTTTCACCAGATGTGGGAAGTTTTCAGTCATTATTTCTTCAAAAGGTTTTCAGTGTCTTGGTCTCTCTCTTCTTCTGGCACCTCCATAATTCTCTTGTTGATATGCTTGAAGTTGTCCCAGAAGCTCCTTACACTATCTTCATATTTTGGATTCTTTTTTCATTTTCCTTTTTTAGTTGAGTGTTTTCTGCTTCTTTACATTTTAGATCTTTGACTTGATTCTTGTGTTCCTCTATTCTGCTGTTAGGTCTCGGTATAATATTTTTTATTTCAGTCACGTATGTTTAATTTCTAGTTGGTCCTTTTTCATATCCTTGAGAGTCTTGCTAAATTTATTGACCTTTTTTAGGAAATTCTTGAAAAATCTTATAACCATGGTTTTGAACTCTATATCCAGTCGTTTTCTCCCCTCCATTTCTTTCGTTTGTGATTTGTTTCTTTGTCTCTGCATTTTCACTGCTTCCCTGAGTTGGTAGAGTAGCTTTGTATGCTAGTGGTCCTATATGGCCCAGTAGCTCCGCTTCCCCTGAGGTGGACATTTTTGGTGCACTCCTTTGTGGACTGTGTGTATAGCCTTGTTGTAGTTAAGTCTTGATTGTTGTTGGTATCACTGGGGGGAACTGACCTCCAAGCCAATTGGCTGTGAGGATCAGCTGTGTCTATGTCAGGAGAACTTCTGTGCTGGAGACAGCCTTATGAAATAAGACTTGCAAAACTGCAAAAGCCTCTGTTCGGTTTGGATGAGGTAGAGTTTCAGAGTGGAGCAGACATCAGCCCTGCCTATGAGGCCCCTGGGTCTCAGTGTCCCTCGGTAATCACTGCAGTCCTCTCTGTGCACACTCATGCCCATGCCTCCAGACCTCTGCCTTTTGCAGCTCCCCAGAGTTTCCATATGCTCCAGGGACCTGTATGAGTCTGGCTCCCCAGGATCTCACCCAAAATTGGGGTTCAGTGCAGTCAGAACTGGATTTCTGTGCAGTCAGGAGGTTCCATCTTCCTCCCACTAGAGAAAGCCAGCTACACGCTCAGCAGTCAGTCCTCTCTACAAACACTCGCATGCGCACCTCCAGACCTCTGCCTTTTGTGGCTCCCCTGAGTTTCTGTGCACTCCTCCCTTTTCCGGAACAGTCCAGACTCTCCCTGTATGAGTCTTGCCTGGAACTGGAGTTCAATGCAGTCGGAACTCAGATTCAGTGCAGTAGGGACTTTCCGTCTCCCTCCTGCTAGACTCTAGCAGCTAGAGGAAGCCAGCCAGGCACTCAGCTGCCTGTCTTCTTCACACGTGTATCTCCATACCTCAGCTTTTTGTAACTCCTCTGAGTCTCTATGAGCCCCTCTCTTTCCGTCTAATTGTAGAATTTCCACTCAGCCCGCTTTCCTGTGGTTCTGGAATATGTCTGTTATTTAGGTTGTAGTTTTGAAATTGTTGTGTTAGACAACAGTTTAGGTGTTCACCTATGCCACCATCTTGGTTTCTTTCTAGATCTAATTTTTTCTGAACTTATATTTAATGAATGAACTTGATAATGATGCACAGGAATTGTTAGTCCTGGGCTCAGTTTACTCTGGTATTTAATACAATTCAGTTCACTTGTGGAGTGTGCAGATCTGAACTTTCTCCCTATTCAGCTCTGACTAAGCTGTACTGTTATAATTATTTGTTTTTTTGTTTGTTTGTTTTTTAACCCTCACCTAAGAAGCAAGGATTTTTTCCCCCCATTAATATTTACAGAGAGTGAAAAGGAGGAAGGGGAGAGAGGAAAAAGAAAACATCGATGTGACCTCAGTCAGGGTGCGTTAAATTAGCAATCCAAGTACCAGAACTTGACCTGGAATTGAACCTGAGACCCTCTGGTGGGCAGGCCAATGCCCTAATCATTTAGCACACTGGCCAGGGGTATACTTATTGGTTTTTAACTTTATATTTGACTAGAGACCCGGTGCATGACATTCGTGCACTTGTTGGGGCGGGGGGGGGGTTTGGCCCTGAGCCTGGCCTGCACCCTCTTGCAATCCAGGACCTCTCAGGGGATGTCCAGCTAATGGCTTAGACCTGCTCTCTGCGGGGAACAGGCCTATGAGGGCAGTTGAACATCCCCCAAGGAGTCCTGCACTGCCATGGAGGCAGGAAAGGATCCCGTAACTGCTGCATTCACCAGCCATGATCCTGGCTTCTGGCTGAGTGGTGCTTCCCCTGTGAGAGTTCACTGACCACCAGGGCAGTTCCTGCATTAAGCATCTCCCCACTGCTGTTCAGTGCACTTCATAGAGACCAGTCGTTCCACCATTTTGTCAATTTACATATTAGCATTTTAACAATAGATTTTTAAATAATTATAAATAAGTTACTGAATCATATGTCTACAGGGAATACTTTGCTGTTTTTAAAAGATGCCTATTTTAAAGTTTACTAATACCTATACTTTCCAGAGTTTACAAAGACCAGCCAATTCCACCCCATTCTGCTCACCTGATGGTTTGGAAGTTTATAATTACATGTTTAATACTTTTACTTTTTATTAATTATTATTTTATGATGTTTTTAATTTAACTATTTTCTCCAAAAAATTAATCTGAATATTTATTTTGTTCCACTTTTTATGTCAGCATTTTAAGCACCAGTTTTAATTTTTTAGCAGCCTTTTTAAATGACAAAGTATTCTTTTTTGAAGATAAACAAATTAGAACATGGGTATTTTGTTTACATACAAAGAAAATGAAGGGTTTCAAATGATTAACTTTCTATTACAGACTGAATCTGTGAAAGAACATTGTAAACAGCTGTAATTTCAGGATGGAGTGTAAAATTTAAAAATACCAATTAAAATATAACTTCTATCACTACAGAATGCAGTGAAAATGGGTGGAAGAAAGCATAATGGGTTAATTGCCTTATCTTTCATAACATGATTTCAAGAACCCCTATCTACTTTTGCTCTCTTGCGGGCAGGATCATAGCTGTGATTACAAGGTCATTGGCCATTGGCGGATAGATGCTGAGGAAATAAATATAGTTTAGTCTAAGCAGAGGTTCTTGATGTGGCCACCACCAACCTCTAGGTCAGGAAATTGTGTTGTATGGATTGTCCTGTGCATTGTGGAAAGTTTAACAACATCTCTGGCCTTGATCTGCTATCTAATTGCGACAACAAAAATGTCTGCAGACTATGACACATGTCCCTGGAAGGTTTGAGGGCATTTGGAGGGGGTTGTGTTCTGGAATCACCCTGGTTGAGTGCCGCTGGCCTCATGCTACATTAATCTAGCCTACAAGACACAGTATGGAGATCAGCATTCTCTTCTCATTGGGAGCTTCAGCAGCTACCTCAGCACACAGCTTCTTTTGGCCTCTCAACTCTATGGGGCGCTACCCAATTTGAGGGCCAAGATATGGGCCTACCCTTGTTTTTTACAAATCTATTGTGACTCCCTAGCCCCAGAGGCTAGAGGCTTGCATGCCAATAGCTCCCTAATTGAAGTTCACACAGCCAGTGAGGCCAGACTTCTCAAAGGCACAGTGCAGCCGAAAGCCAAAGTCAGTGGTGCGGCCCAGCATCCCAGCCCAGGTCAACCCTCTCCTCACAAGAGGAAGCCAGGTTGATGATTGCATTATTTAGTGTTATATGAATGTATATGTATTTCAAAAAAACTTGAAGAAACAATTTAAAATGTAACCAAATTAAGTTACATAGCAATCTTCATAATTAATAAAACCAGAAACTGTGGAAGTTTTGAACTCTCAGTTTTATTTTATGCATTATTCTACCATTTCATTTTTTTAAAGAACTATGTACCAAAAAAGTTGTTGCAAAATGGTTTTATTACAAACTAGTGGCCTGGTACACGGATTTGTACACATTCAAAGGAAATTAATTAGAAGGAAGATTTGTGTGGTAAATACATTACTGCAAAAAATTACATGTCAAAATAGTATATACAATATAATATTATAAAATTATAATACAAAATATTTTAATATCACTATTCACCCTTTCTCTATAATAGAAGTGTCAGAGATGAAAGAAAATTAGTAAAATGTATATGAAAATAATATATAAATTTATTAATAAATAATATTCTGTCAACAACATCACTTTCTTTTGGCTTCAGAAGTATGTTATGCCAATAGTTGGTCTTCAGCTACATTCTGGTATTGGGTGTGATTGGCGTCAGCAAGAGCTTTATATGTATCGCACATGCGTGAGTTAATGTTTATTTTTAAACTGCCAGTGCATGTCATATGCGCCAGTTGGTTGGACGGTCGGATGTACATACGTATAGTCAGTCAATTGGCCTTTTAGATAGGTAGGTAGGTAGATAGATAGATGATTGATAGATGGTAGATAGATAGATAGATAGATAGATAGATAGATAGATAAAAAGACACATGACAAGGTTTTTCTTCCTATCTCCCATATAGTTTTTTCTTTAACATAATGACTGTTTGGAGAGAAACGCTATTTCCTCTTCTAAAACCTGCTGCCAACAGGTGAGGCTCACACCTTCACTACACGCTGGTGCTCTGCTCCATGTCTCCCAGGGCACGTGCTTGGAGTGCTGGACTAGTGGGAACGATGGATTGATGTAGAGTTGATTCTAAAGTCTGGTCTGAACAGTTAGCTCCTGGGCTCTGCTTGTTCCTCTGATATGCATTGTCTGTCAGCACTTGCTCGGCATTGGCGTCTGTCAGACATCTATTAGTCTGCCACTCCATGTATGTAGATATGGAAGTGAATGGGCCAGTGAAGAAATCAGCAAGGCTCTCTGAGCGTGTCATATCAGAAACTGTGGTCTTTTTCATCAGAGCTGTCATATGAAAGGGGTGGGTTAAGATGTTATATGAGGCTTGTCCCATTTTCCCTTCCTGTCTGCTTTTGGCACTGACAGCCCATGTGACAAGCCAGACTGACCACAGCATAACGCGCAGGACGGTGAGCATGGTGAGGGTCGCACTAGTGACTGAGAATATTGCACTGGCTTATCTCTCTTTCATAATTAAAGTGTGAGCTCCATAGTGAACAGAGACCTTCCTTGTTTTGTTTATTGCTGTATCCACAGCACCTAAAATAGAGCCTGACATGCTCTGAATGTCCACTGGATGGATGAATGAAAGAGACATGCGTGTATTTATTTTTATAGTTTCAATTCACTTCTTTCAGCTCCTTTTCCTTGAAGGTTGCTGCCTGTGCTCATTTTTCTAAACCTCAGCACTATTTACATTTTGGGCCAGGCATTTCTTTGCTATAAGGGCTGTCCTGTGCATTGGAGAGTGTTTAGCAATATCCTCAGCCCCAACCCACTAAATATCAGTGGTACTGCACTCTTGGTTGTGAAAAACAGAACTGTTTCTGGATGTTGCCTGCTGGCCTCTGGGGGAGTGGCAGGGAGCATCAACCCCCAAATGAGCCATGCAGTCATTTTAGACTAGACAAAAAGGAAGCCCTCACAATCCCAGAAGGGACTGGAAGTTCATGGAGTATAACTTCTCCTACTGTCTATAGTCACCCAGCTTGTCCAGCAGCACCCACCTTCTCTGTCAACAGATGAGCCCACCACCCATGCACCTTTTGACACACACAGTGACAGAACCATTCCGAGCGTAAGCCTGCACTATGCTGGCGCCATGTGCCTGTGGAGACGGTGTTCTTAGAGCCTTGAAAGCGATGCCCTTTCAAAAAGACAAAGGAACAGGATGGCTCTGCCTGCCCACCACACACAGACCCACCCTCCTCCTGCCTCCCTTTGTATATATTGTTCTCAACCATCTCCCTGGCCCTTCCAGAACCATTTTGGAAATGGAAGGCAGGAAAGAAGAAAGAGGAAGAGAAGAAAAAGGAAAAAGGAGGTAAGAAGACAAGGTGTGGTCCCACTCAAAGTTAACACCCAGAATAAGTAGCCTCAATCCTTGGGCAACCAGAATCAGGTCTATTCCATCAGTTCAACCCGAACAAAGGATAGGATGGTTCTGCCACTGTCTGCAGATCATCCTTTTTTCATAAAAAGTATTTAGAAGGCCCTGGAAGCTGCATCTCAGATTTCTCACAAGGACAGGTCATGGGGACTGGTGGCCTCTTTTGGTGGAGTAGAGTAAGGAATACACCAGAATGGCCCTGAGGAAAACATGTGGGTTGGAAACAGGAATGGTAAGCTATGGGACAGCCCTGAGGTGGGAGTCTGCTAGCTGGCCTCTCACTTTACCTGAGTCTGAGGAACTTGCCCTCCCAGTTCACTGACTGTCACCGCCTCTAAGCTGGTGAACTTCCCCCGCGTGTCCTGCAGAATGAGCAGATTCTCATGAGACACCCTGGCTGGGGAGGAGGGTGACTGGTTCTTTGCCTGCAGAAAGCACATGTATTTGGAGTGCTTGCCACCTGCCCCTACCAAGAAAACCACCGGCCCAGTTGCTGGTTGACCCTCCTCAACCAGCCTCCTTGGTGTCATGGGCAGGGTTCAACTACACTCAGAATGAGCCAGCCTTCAGCTGTGGGCTCTGCCTCAGTGGGGTTGCTTAGTTCCATGTCAGCAGACCAAGTTTACTCCTTCCCAAATGTCCCTCTTGTTTCTCTCCCTTTCTCCCACCCCTGGGGTTTTGATTCCTCTGACATCTGTATGCAAAGGTATGAAGCTAGGCATTGCTTCTTTTCTGTGAATTTGTTTGCTCATTAGATAGATGTGGTCATGCCCACAGTGCCTGCTCTTCTTAAGGCGCTTCAGGAGCAGGAGAAGGAATCAAACTAAGAACGAGGGAAAGGCACTAGAGCTTGGTGGTTCAAAGCTTAGTCTATGGTCCAACAACCAGCCAAGCTTCAAGTTCTGGATATGACCTTGGCAAGTCACTAGGCTTCCGCCTCACTCTCTCACCTGGAAGTGGGTATAACTAAAGCAGTTGCCATACTTAGAGGGGCAGGAGGATGGAGAGGTGCTGACCACCTTACAGGGCAGCTGAGCGAGTGATGGACACTCAGATGCTAGCTATTATTCAAAGAGGTTTCCTGAGAAGAGTTCGGTGGGATTTTGTGTTTTTTTCCGTTTCCCGCTCTGATGCGGTTTTCTTTTTTATTTTAGGTTCCATATTTTGGGCGGAGGCTGCTTCACACGTGTCCGTGCATGCCTGGCTTAGCCTGCTCACGAGCTTCAGTCAACCGATTTGTTTGTTCCCGAAAGTAATCACTTTAGAGTAGAAACTTGAAATGTGAACAGCCACATGATGCCTGTAATATCTATTCTTTACTCTTGTGCCAGACATATATAGTGTGCCAGACAGAACTCCAGTGCTTCCTCTGCCTTCCGAGTGACATTGCTAGCTTTGATTTTTAAATGACCTCTTTTTATTGAAAAACATTTAGTTTGGGATAGAAATGTAATGTTCAAGGCATTGTAGAACTGATGTCATAATTTCTCGGTTTGTATTAGGATCTAGTTTGGCTCTTTCTAATGCCAATAACTCACCCATTTTCACAAAAATGAGGACAATAAGAATTTGATATTTTGTTATAGACACTTCTTTTTTCTTAAACCCTTCTCCTCCCAATCCCTGCCCCACACACATCCTCATTCACCTTTTGATCTCTCGCTACTCAAGAATTTTAAGGATCTCACTTTGTTCTTGGCCATTTGCCTCCCTTTGCTTATGGCATTTTAAAATATATGTGTGGTGGGAGAGGGCTGTCCATATCATCCAGCTAGCTGGTGGATTCCCTGAGGAAAATCAAGCTTTTTGATGATGCTTAATCAATGAAGATGTAGAGTTAAACTAGACACTCCAAGCATCTCTGACATGGAGTGAGGGTGGGGAGCTGCTATACGCCTGTGGGCCTGTCTGCACAGCCCTCAGGCCTCTTGGGCGCCCCTGTGAGGTCAAAGGGATGGAGGGTCAAACTAATTTAGTCCAGATGTATACAAGGTTGTTTTTTTTAAAGAATTCTCAATACAACAGTGATTTTCAGCTGGTGGGACCTAGCACATGGTGAGCCACAGGAAATTTTGAAACGCAACACCTGACTCTGCCCCTTAGATTGTCAAATGTGAATGAATCAAATTTATAATTTTTTTTGTCAGACTGGCAAAATATTCTTTTTGGTGTGCTGCAGAATTTCAGTAATCAGTTTATGTGCAAATTGCTGCAGCACAGTATTACATTTATTTATTTTTTTTTTATGAAGCTAATTTTATTAGAAAACTCTTGTAGTTAGACATGTTCCCAAAAATGTCACTTGAAGAGGAAGTATTGATTTTATTCTGGCATAAAACTAGTTATCTTTTTAAAATCGGTATTAACTTATAATTTAAACTTCATTTGTAACCAAAAGTTCTATTGTAATGGGTCACCTGACATCCTGCCATTTGTACCTATGTCACTATTGCTGTATAAAAATTCTGTCTCAGAACTTCTGTATCAAAAATCTTCAATCATTACTCTACACCAGGTGCTTATTTTAATATTATATCCTTATTTTTGTCACAGTTGTCTTCAGTTTTTATTACAAGTGGATTTTTATATAGCCCACATCCCAAACTTGGCAAAGACTCTTCAGTTGGTCAAATAGCTCTATGATCTGCTCACTTTCCTTTTACATACAGGAAAATTCTGTTTGCAAGAATGTTAAGGAGGTACAAAAACATGCAAATCAGCGAAGTTTTGGAAAATGAAGGGAGATTATGACACACACAACTGACTGCAACCAGAACGACTCATGGGGTGTCCCTGCTGACTCAGCAAGTAGTGACAGTATGTTCATCCTGGCCCTGGGACAGATGCCATGCTCGCCAGACAGCAATGCCACCGTGGCCTGGCCTTGAAGACCCAGCAAGTGTAAATGGGCTCAATGTGACAAATAAATCACTTATGAAATATGCTCACTGAGTAAATTTCATCATGCCGACCTACTAACCGCTTCAAAAGAGGGCTCCTGTGGTCGCTGCTTATTCTGCCCCTAGGAGCCACTCAAAAATATGGGGGGTTGTGCTGTGCTAATTACCATGCTTGGTCACAGAAGTATTAGTTTGGGTTCAGTTTAGTTTGTGTTCAAGGAACATTCTTTAGTGAGTTTGTTGAGAAAAAAAATTTAGACTTCAGCAAGTGGAATCATAGGTAAAAAAACAGTTCAACAATTTTGCTAAATGTTGTTTTCACATAATGTTCAATACATCCTTTTTAATAAGTGGTGCAAACACTTGGATCAATTATCCATTTTTTAAAATATATATATATATTTTTATTGATTTCAGATAGGAAGGAAGAGGGAGAGAAAGAGAAACATCAATGATGAAAGTGAATCATAGATTGGCTGCCTCCTGCACACCCACCACTGGGGATCGAGCCTGCAACCCGGTCATGTGCCCTTGACCAGAATTGAATCAGGACCCTTCAGTCTGCAGGCTGACACTCTATCTACTGAGCCAAACTGGCTGGGACCCAATCATCCATTTTCACCCATTTAAAAATCACATAATCAACTTTTTAAAAATTTACTTTTATAAATGCCAACTCAGTTTTTAACATGGTAGATTGAACACAACCAAGAGAGAGAGGTGGCCTAGAGCAGTACCTGTGGATTCACTGCCACCCAGAAAACCAGCTTTGCCTTTGATACTCTCTCCTGGATTATTTTTATGGAGGAATAATACTCTCTTTTTCTGTTTTTGTTAAATCTCACTTGAGGTATTTTTTTCCATTGCTTTTCAAGAGAGTGGAAAGAAGGGAGGGTGAGAGACAGAAAGAGAGAAACATTGATGTGAGAGAGACACAGCAACTGGTTGTCTCCCACACATGGCCCAACCGAAACCCAAGTACATGTCATTCTCTGGGAATTGAACCCAAGACCCTTCAGTGCACAGGCTGCCACTCTAACCACTGAACACACCATCCAGGACAATACTTCCTTGTTTAGTGTGTAGTTAGTTCTGTTTACTTATTGTTTTAACCTTTTACCAAAGTTATCTAGCACCTTTCAAATATTTCAAAAATACTTGTAATCAGAACACATCATCCAGGACAATACTTCCTTTTTAGTGTGTAGTTCTGTTTAGTTAATGTTTTAACCTATTACCAAAGTTATTTAGCACCTTTCAAATATTTCAAAAATACTTATAAAGCACAGAACAAAGTGTTGCTTTATAAAGACTGTGGCATGGTTTCTGCCAGGCCCAGCATGGTCTCTCACTAAAATTGGCACTTCATGGTCCAGGATGTCTACAAGATAAGAGAAGCCATGTGCTTTGTAGTAAGTGTTATGAATGAATGGAACCCATTATGAGGTAGAAATGAATCCTATGCCTGAAGCTATTGACCAAACTCAAGTGCACCTTTGGATTTCATTGAAAACATTGACTTTCATGAAAACTGTCATTTCTGACATCAACAACCTTATTTTAAAAGCACTACTTTTTTTGTAATATTAACCAATTAGCTTTATTCAATCTATTAATGAAATATGATTAATATGATCTAAACATTAATTTTCAATTCTTTTTATTTTATTTTTAATTTATCTTTATTGTGATAGTGTTATGGATGTCCCCTTTGTGTGTGTTTTTTCCCATTTGATCCCCACCACCCTCCTTCCAGCCCTCCCAGGTCTACCCCACACTAATGCCTGTGTCCATGGATTACACATATCTCTATATCTATAAAATTCTAATATGCAAATAGACCAAACAGTGGAACAACCGAACAACTGGTCACTAGGATGTGCGCTGACCTCAGGGCTTCTCTGCCTCCCTCTGCTCCTGAAGGGCAATCAGGGATGGCAGCCACCTTTCTTACCTGCTGCCAGCAACAGCCCCACTCATACCCACAGCCATCATTGGAGTTGCTGCTTGCACCTGCTGCAAACAAATGGCGTTGGTCCTGATTGCTCAGTGCTGTCAGTGGCTGTCAGCTCTGATCACTCCTGAGGGCTTCTCCACCTTCCCTTGCTCCTGAGGAGTGATCAGAGCAGCAGCTGCCGCTTGCACCCATTGATGGCAAAGACCCCACTCGCACCCACTGCTGGCACTGGCCCCAATCACTCAGCATCATCAGTGGGTATGTGCGGAACTGGCACCATCAGCGCATGGGGACAGTGGTGGCAGGAGTGAGGCTGCCCACAGACGGGTCTGAGGGCCGCAGCAGAAGGAGCCTGGCAGGATCAAGGACATTGAGCCGAGACCCACCCCAGTGCCCACTGCAGCTTCCCAGCCCACAGTTTCTTTCAAGGTGCACAAATTTGTGCACTGGGACCCTAATATGCATATAAATTCCCTGATTAATCTCTTCCCACCCAACCTTCCCTCTGAAATTTGTCAGTCTGTCCCATGCTTCTATGACATTGGATCTATTTTTGTCAGTTTATGGTGTATGTTAGATTCTGCATATAAAAGAGATAATGTGATCCTTGTCTTTCTCTCACTGACTTATTTCACTTAACATAATACTTTTCAGATCCCTCCATGCTGTCTCAAAGGGTAAGAGATTCTTCTTTTTTACTGCTGCCTAGTATTCTATGGTGTAAAAATGTAGTACATTTTTTTTTTTGTCCACTCATCTACTGATGGTCACATGAGCTGTTTCCAGATCTTGGCTATTGTAAATAACACTGCAATAAACATAGAGGTGTATACATTGTTTCTGATTGGTGTTTCAGGATTCTCAGAATATATTTCTAGAAGTGGGATCACTGGGTCAAATGGGAGTTCCATATTTATTTTTTTGAGGAAACTCCATACTGTTCTCCACAGTGGCTGCACCAGTCTGCATTCCCACTAGCAGTGCATGAGGGCTCCCTTTCCTCCAGCAAGCACTTGTTGATTTGTTGATGGTAGCCATTCTGACAAGTGTGAGATGGTATCTCATTGTCATTTTAATTTACATCTCTTGGATAATTAGTGACTTCCAGCATTTTTTATATGTCTCCTGCCTTCTTATGTCCATGTTAGAGAAGTGTCTAGTTAGGTCCTTTGCCCATTTTTTAATTGGATTGTTTGTATCATTGCCAAATATGTTCTCCCATGCAGTGAGCTCTCTTTTCATTTTGTTGATGGATTTTTTTTTTGCTGTGCAGAAGCTTTTTACTTTGATGTGGTCCCATTCATTTATTTTCTCCTTAGCTTCCTTTGCCCTAGGAGATGTATCCATAAACATACTGCTACGAGAGATGTCTGAGATTTTGCTGCCTATGGTTTCTTCTAAGGTTTTTATGGTTTCTGGATTTACATTTAAGTCTTTTATCCATTTTGAGTTTATTCTTGTGTATGGTGTAAGTTGGTGGTCTGTTTTTGGGCTGTTTTTGTTTTTTTTTCATGTACCTGTCTAATTTTCCCAGCACCATTTTTTGAAGAGACTATCTTTACTCCATTGTATGCTTTTGCCTCCTTGTCAAATATTAATTGAGCATAATGACTTGGTTCAATTTCTGGGTTCTTTGTTCTGTTCCACTGATCTATATGTCTGTTCTTTTGCCAGTGCCAGACTGTTTTGATTACAGTGGCTTTGTAGTAAAACTTGATATCTGGTATTGTGTTCCCTCCAACTTTGTGATTCCTCCAACTTTGTTCTCAAGGTTACTGTGACTATTCGGGATATGTTTTGGTTTCATACACATCTTTTGAATGTTTGTTCTAAATCTGTACCATTGGTATTTTAATAGGGATTGCATTAACATTTCAATGATGTTGATTTTACCAATCCATGAGCATGGTGTAGTCTTCCACTTGTTGTCTTCCTCTATCTCTTTTTTCAATATCCTGTAGTTTTCTAAGTACAGGTCTTTTACCTCCTTGGTTAAGTTTGTTTATTTATTTATTTATTAAATATATTTTATTGATTTTTCACAGAGAGGAAGGGAGAGAGATAGAAAGTTAGAAACATCGATGAGAGAGACATCAATCAGCTGCCTCCTGCACGCCCCCTACTGGTTAAGGTACATGCCCTTAACCGGAATCGAACCTAGGACCTTTCAGTCTGCAAGCTGACACTCTATCCACTGAGCCAAACCAGTTTCGGCAGTTTATTTATTTTTTAACCACAGAAAAGTTTGTGCCAAAAACAATTGTCTTACAACCACTTCTATGTAGCTTCCTGACATCTCCGTGTGGTCTTGTTGGAGTGTGACTGACACAGCCAGTCAGTGATAGAGCAAACACACAGCCCAGGTTTTTTCATTGGTTTTAATATCAGAAATCTCATCCCACTTGTTTCTAACTTCACTTATTAGAAGATTAAAATTGGGGAACACTTTTTTTAAAATAGGACATTTTTGGTACTCAGAGTCACTGTCTAAAAATCACTGGCAACCTTTTATAATCTTCTGTTGCAACGTGCTGTCATGCATTTCAGGTAATCTCAGAATAAATATTTATTTTGTGTTCTGATATCTCCCCCTTAATTTGTTAATCCTCGGTCCTCTCTTCTGCATTAAAGAGAACTATATTCTAGTATTTTTAATGTATCCCAGAGCTGGCAATCCTTCACAACATAACCCTCACTTCCCCACTCCCTGCTTTCCCAGAAAAGAAAATCAGAGTACTTTCAGAACACACATTTCCCAAAATTAGAGGTGCCATTGATGTGCTGATCATGAAGTACTCTTCCCTTTTTATCCACCATCTCCTGCCCTCAGAGACTCTGCTTTGACTTGTCTGTGGTAAGGTCTGGGTTTGGGGCTTTTTTAAAGCTGCTCATGTAGTTGTCAAGGGCACCCACAGCTGAGAGCCCCCACAAGCTACTGTTTCCCTGAGGCACTACTCTAGGAGACACTTTTCTGGTCAAATAAGAAGTCAAGAGGGTAGCTACATGTCTGTCTTTCCTTGCCACTCTCCCAAGTGCCTAAGCTCCTCAAACACAAATGAATGCTTGCTCAGTCCTACCACCACTACTACTAGAGTGAAGCTCACAGAAGGTCCCACTTGAGAATTTTCCTGGCAGCTACACAGCTCACGTGAGGAGCCTGTTCAAAGGTGAGGGGCCTGTGCTCAGCATTGCTGGTCCCCGGTTCTCCTGCTGCCCCTGCTTCCAGGATCTCTCACTTCTTCCAAGTGCCTCCTCACAGGCACCTTACCTTCCAAACACCCAAGCAGATGCCCCCACTCCAGCCCCTTTCTCCTCATCTCAGGATTTTGTTCTATTTTGTCACAAAAGATTACAAGCAAGAAAGAGGAATACCATGGTACGAGCATGGTTTCTGAGGTAAAATGCCCAGGCCAGCCTCTATGGCGCGCATCCCAAGTAGGCATCCTCTGTCCCTATGGGCTCCCCTGTTCAGTGGTGCACTAGGCAGCTGCTGGCCTGCTCTGAGGAGTGACAAACGTGGCAACTGCCTCCAGGCAGTCCCTCACTCATCCAGGTTCTCAATCTCAACACTGGATAATTTGGGAGAGGGGGTGCATTAAGCATTAGAGGATATTTAACAGCATTGCTGGCCTTACCCAGCAGATACCAGTAGTTTCCCTGAGCAGTGACAAACAGAAGTGTCTCCAGATATTGGCAAATGTCCTTTGGAGTGCAAGTGGGGTACATTATCCCCTTGGGAGACCCACTGAAGTTTAGTCTGAAGATATTTTGTGTCTGCTTGACATTATTTAATGATGCATTTTTGTTCCAGTAATCAAACAAAATATGAAATGACAGGATTTAAAACAGTATTCAAATGGGATTTTTACAAGATCAGTATCCTAAAAATGAAAACAACAACAAAACAAAACAATTATCACCTGGCATCCAAGTAGTGACCAGGTAAACATTTGATGGTAAACTTTGTATGGCCAACCAAAGAAGTAGGAGTCATATTTCAGCTTTGTTGTTTACTGTGTTTCAATTATCTACATACTAGAGGCTTGGTGCATGAAATTCGTGCACTTGGGAGGGGTCCCTCAGCCCAGATTGTGAGAGGGCACAAGCCAGGCCAAGGGACCCCACTGGACTGGGAAGGGATGCAGGAGGTTGGCCAACTGGAGAGGGACCACAGGAGGGCTCCAGGGCATGTTTGGCCCATCTTGCTCAGTCCCAATTGGCCAGACCCCAGCAGCAAGCTAACCTATCAGTCAGTGAGTCTGCCCTCTGGTGGTCAGTGCATGTCATAGTGAGCAGTTGAGCAGCCTTAGTGTATCATTAGCATATTTCACTTTGATTGGTTGAATGTGTGAATGCACACTTAGCATATTAAGCTTTTATTATATAGGACTAGAGGCCCGGTGCACAAAATTCATGCACACGGGGGTGGGGGGTGTCCCTCAGCCCATCCTGCACTGTCTCCAATATGGGACCCCTCAAGGGATGTCCAACTGCCCATTTAGGCCTGATCCTCTCGCAATCCAGGATTGCTGGCTCCCAACTGCTCGGCTGCCTGCCTTTCTGATTGCCCCAAACCACTTCTGTCTGCCAGCCTGATCACCCTCTGCCAGCCTAATTGATGCCTAACTATTCTGCTGCCAGCCTGAATGCTCCTGACTACCCTCCCCTGCAGGCCTGGCTCTCCCCAACTGCTCTCCCCTATAGGCCCAGTCACCCCCAACTTCTCTCCTCTGCCAGCCTGGTCCTAACTGCCCTCCCTTGCAGACGTGGTCCCTTCCAACTGCCCTCCTCTGCTGTCCTGATCACACACAACTGCCCTCCCTTGCAGGCTATCTTGTGGTGGCCATCTTGTGTCCACATGGGGGCAGGATCTTTGACCACATGGGGGCAGCCATCTTGTGTTGGAATGATGGTCAATCTGGGTATTACTCTTTTATTAGATAAGATAGAGGCCTGGTGCATGGGTGGGGGCCAGCTGGTTTGCCCTGAAGAGTGTCCCGGATCAGGGTAGGGGTTCCCTTGGGGTGTGGGGCAGCCTGGGCGAGGGGCCTGTGGTGGTTTGCAGGACAGCCATGCTTCTTGGCGAACCAAGTGGAGGTCCTTGTATCTGGGATTTATTTATCTTCTACAATTGAAACTTTGTAGTCTGGAATGGAGCCAAGCTTCCTGCTCGCTCAGTGGCTGCTGCCATTTCTGTTGGGATTTATTAACTTCTATAATTGAAACTATATAGCCTTAAGCAGAGGCCAAGGCAGACCAGGCCTGTGGAAAGCTTGGCATCCTCCATTATTGGGGCAACCCTAGCCTCCTGCTCTCTAAAGCTCCATGGCTGCTGCCATTTTTTGTTGGAATTTATTTATCTTCTATAATTGAAACTTTGTAGCATAGAGTGGAGGCCCGGGCTGGCCAGGGTGTGTGGAAAGCTTGGCTTCCTCCATTGCTGGGGAAATCCAAGCCTCCCTCCTGCTCTCTCTGGGGCCATAGCCATCTTGGTTGGGTTAATTTGCATACTCACTTCTGATTGGCTGGTGGGTATGGCTTGTGATGTAGCAGAGGTGCAGTCAATTTGCATATTACTCTTTTATTAGATAGGATATATAAAAGTCTAAATGACTGTTACAACCAAACAACCAGAAAGACCACAGCAACCAGCCAACCAGTGCTGTGAGTGTGCACTGACCATCAGGGAGCAGACATTCAATGCAAGAGCTGCCCCCAGGAATCAGTGCACTCCCACAGTGGGAGCGCTCCTCAGTCAGAAGCTAGGCTCACAACTGGCAAGCACAGCTGAAGTGGTGGGAGCCTTTCCCACCACCACAGCAGCGCTACTGAATGGCGGCTAATGTGGTGATGGCAGATGTAGTGGGGCCAGGATGAGCAGCAACAGAGTTGTGCCTAACCCCAGCGGGGCCTCCTCCCCAGTAACCTGCCACTTTGGCAATGCTACATCCCCTGAGTGGTCCCAGATTGTGAGAGGGCACAGGAAAGGCTGAGGGACCCCACAAATCCATGCACCAGGCCTCTAGTCCTATATAATAAAAGGCTAATTGCAAATTGTCCCCTTGGGAGTTTGACTGACAGGGAGTTTGACCGCTTGCTCTGATGTGCACTGATCTCCAGGGGGCAGCATGGCACAAAGGAAGGCCATGGACAGCAGCCTGAAAGCCCCAATCAGCCCTGATCTCTGGCCAGGCCTGGGGACCCTATATGTTCATGACTTCATGCACCAGGCTTCTAGTATTAATTATAGTTAATTTGCTTTTCAATCTTGAGGCAGCTCAGGCCAGGAGCACGGTTAGCTAGAATATCCTCCTGATATGCCAGGAATGTAGGTTTGATCCCTGGTCAGGGCACTTATAAGAATTGACCAATGACCTGTGTGACTCAGTGGTTGAACATCTACCTATGAACAAGGAGGTCACTATTCAATTCCAAGTCAGAGCATATGCCTGGTTTGTGGGTTGGATTTCCAGTGTGGGACTTGCAGGAGGTAGTGATCACTCCTTCTCTCTCATCATTGATATTTCTATCTCACACTTTCTCTACCCTCCTTTCTGAGATCATTAAAATATCCTATCTAATAAAAGAGTACTATGCAAATTGGCCATACCTCTACTATACCCACAAGCCACACCCACTAGCCAATCAGGAGCAAGTATGCAAATTAACCCAACCAAGATGGCTATGGCCCCAGAGAGAGCAGGAGGGAGGCTTGGGTTGCCCTAGCGATGGAGGAAGCCAAGCTTTCCACACATCATGGCCAGCCCAGGCCTCTGCTTAAGGCTACAAAGTTTTAATTATAGAAGATAAATAAATTCCAACAGAAATGGCTTCCCCCATGGAGTGAGTAGAAGGCTTAACTTTGCTCCAGGCTATGAAGTTTTAATTATAGAAGATAAATAAATTCCAGATACCAGGGCCTCCACTTGGGAAGCCAGGGGGTGTGGCCCATCTGCAAACCACTACAGGCCCCTCACCCAGGCCACCCCACACCCCAAGGGAACACTCACCCTGGTCCAGGACACCCTTAAGGGCAAACCAGCTGGCCCCCACCCGTGCACCAGGCCTCTATCCTATCTAATAAAAGAGTAATATGCAGATTGACTATCACTCCAGCACACAAGATGACTGCCCCCATGTGGACACAAGATGGCCAGCAGGGCAGGGCAGTTGGCAGGGACCAGGCCTGCAAGGGAAGGAAGTTGGGAGTGATGAATCCAGCAGGGGGGGGCAGTTGGGAGGGACCAGGCCTGCAGGGGAGGGCAGTTAGGGGTGACCAGGTCTGCAGGGAAGGGCAGTGAGAAATGACTGGCCCACAGGAGATGGCAGTTAGGGGCAAACAAGCTGGCAGGGGAGCAGTTAGGCATCAATCAGGCTGGCAGGGAAGTGGTTAGGGGGTGATCAAGCTGGCAGGCAGAAGCAGTTAGGGGCAATCAGAAGGCAGGCAGGTGAGCAGTTGGAAGCTAGCAGTCCTGGATTGTGAGAGGGATGTTGGACTATCCCATTGGGATTGGGCCTAAATGAGCAGTTGGACATCCCTCAAGAGGTCCCAGATTGGAGAAGGAGCAGGCTGGGATGAAGAACCCCCCCCCATGCACGAATTTCATGCACCAGGCCTCTAATGTATATAACAGAAGAAGAAGAAGAAGAAGAAGAAGAAGAAGAAGAAGAAGAAGAAG
>JAAGEH010000020.1:915717-932051 GCA_011751065.1 Lasiurus cinereus
AGAAGAAGAAGAAGAAGAAGAAGAAGAAGAAGAAGAAGAAGAAGAAGAAGAAGAAGAAGAAGAAGAAGGAGAATAATAATCAACCAATGAATATGTCCATAAGTAGAACAAGGGGAAAACACATGACAGCAGAGAATCTGGAGGCTTTGTGCCCTTGCTCCCAATCAGAGATCAGATTTGTAACTAAAATGCAGCATAACCAACTTGACAAACAAAGTAAAATGTTGAAGTGGAAAATAAGACATGGGGGGGTGCAGATTCTAGCAGCCTGACTCTGTATCCCTAATGCACATTCCTATTAGGCTATAGTCTAGTCACTGACACTACCTTAATTATCTGGTCTTGCAAGATCTATTTACCTAAATACTTCCATTTTACAGAGGCCATAAACCATGAACAATACATAGTCCCCTCTGGCAGCAGGCCAAGCCTTTAAGTATGGTTTCCTGGCCCCCATCACACCACACAGGGTTTTTGGCAAAGCCCATGAAAGGTCTGGAAGTCTGATCCATATTTGGGGGTCAAAGAAACAAAAGGATATAAAGGGAAAGCTTCCTCCATATTGGCTTACTCAGGATTTGGTGAACTGACCTCCCGAGTCACTGTACTAGTACATGTGAAACATCTGAAAATGAATGGGTTTTTCTGTATCTTTGGTTACTCCTGCATATTTTTCAGTCACCTGGTAAATTCTGTAACATAAAGATGGTTCCTTGACCAGGAACACATAGCTGAAGTTGCCCCGTTGAGGCACTAATAAGGGAGAGCAGGCAGGTGGGCCCACTCAACCTACGTAATGATGGGAAGGTGCACCTTGAATGATTTACTGGGTCCAAGTCCTCATGGGCCCTGGGAAACCAGGGGCTTCACTAGTGCTACAGTGGACTCCAAGGAGGACAGGAAAGCCCTTTATGAATCAAGACATCTGATGGGTGAGTTTTCCCCTGGGGGATCAGTACAGTTTCGGGCCTTCCTTTAGGGGCAGCAGAAGGAGCTGGTCACCACTTAGGCAAATTATTTGCCTTAGTTCAGGACTCCGTGGGTGGAAGTCAAAACTCAGTCTAACTGGTGTGTGAATGTGAGTATGAGAGCCTGCAAGAAGCGAAAGCTACCATGGGAGGGGATTACATGGTCTAACTGTGAACATGAGAAGTAGCTCCTCTAAACCTGTTGCCTTAGAATGTATGCTAAAGAATTTTCAGAAGGGCTCAGACTGCTGCTTGTAATGGAGATGTCTCTTCATGAAATGAGGGGTCCCCAGCTTATGGCCAAGGATTGGAAACATGAGAGTTTTTTTGTCGATGTTTTATGTATCTTTTTGTTGTTTAATTTGTTTAAAGATGGGGCACATCCTGCTATGGGGAAAGCCTAGTTGTTTGTGGTGACACTGAACACGTGACAGAGATTGCAGGACATCCCAGCAGCTGCTAAGAATCCTTATTTTGGGGGTTTCATCTTGCTCTTTCAGTCAAGGTGTTAGCCTGCCAGAAACACTTAGCTAGTGAGATTTCTGTTTGTATGTCTATGAAGCAATCTTGGCTAACTTTTAGGTACTTTAATTTGCTCTTCCCTAATTTATGATTTTTCTGTGCTGCGTTAAAATTTTAGGATTCTAAGGTTAATTTAGAAGTGTAAAATTTGTGAAGGTTGTAACCCAGGGAAATTAAAACAAAAGCCAGCTAATTTCAAGCCTAGCAAACCATTATATTTCCCACCTGAGGTAAAGCAGGAAGAGAAAAAAACAGAAGAAATAAAGAAGTGCCATTTTACTCTGAGTAAAAGCCGAGGTTTCAGTTTCCACTCCAGATGCAATGAGAGGCGGTATTTGCCAAACTCAGCAGGGCAGAGAAATTTGCAAAACCCAGCCCAGCGTCATGTCCATTAAACATCTGCTTGTCGGCATTGGTATTAACTAAGACCGGACTGGAATGGAACCTAAACCGGATCAGGATGGGAAGCAGGTAGCCCACTCCAGCTTGTGATGTCACAAACCAGCACAGGCCAGCCAAAGTGCAACTGAGGCTGGCTATGAAACAGTCACAACTTTTTGGCTTCTGTGCCCTTGAGGGTTGGGCAGCAAGGAGATGGGCAGGTTGAAGGCGTGTCCTCATAGTGTTTTCTCTGAGACATTCAAAATATATCATATCAGGCTGAACTCCGAGCCACCCAGCGCACTGTGGGTCCAGTTCCAGACCTCCAGGACCCGTCCTGCTCACCCACTTCGCCTCCTGGGTGCCCTGCTAAGAGAGGAAGGGAAAGGAATAGAGAGAAACATGCATCCATTGCCTCCTGGACCCCCTGAACTAGGACTTTAAAAGCATCCATCCCAGGTAAACTGCTGTTTGAATGTTCACCCTGCTAGGCTGGCTTCTGTGCAGCCCTCCTTGCTGAAACAATGGGGTCGTTGCCTTCAGCTTCTAGACTGAGACCTGGGAGCTCACCTAAATCCTTCCCACATCACAGAGTTTAGTCTCCTGTGCCTGAGGACCAGAACCACAAAAGATTGATTCCCGCTGACTCCGTGGCTCCAGGAGTTGAGACTGTTGATGACCTTGAGAGATGATTAACTTGGCTCCGTTTTGCTTCCGTACAATCTGTTTTCCCAAGATAGGTCCACATTCCAACATCTGGCAGGGGGTGGTTGGGAGATGAAGAGCATCAACAGGAACAGTGGTGGGCCACTGAAACCCACCCCCAACCCCGAGGCTGTTGGGCAGAATTTAGAAAATTTTGTGGTTAAGGCCTGAGACAGCACAGTGGTGAGTGTGGATTCCACCTGGGTGTGCTGCCCTCAAAGCGGCCATCGCTGGCCAGCTCCATAAATCCTTGATTGCTTATTGCCAACTGATCTGCCTCCATGGTCATTCACTGCTGTTCGTGGAAGTCACCCAACAACATTTGGAGGCCCCAGCGAGATCCCCAGAGGAGGTGAGAGGAACCCCTGCTCAGCAGGCAGGAGGCTCTCCTTCCTTGCCAGGGACCAAGGCTGGAGGTGGAAGCCGCAAGGATTTATTGAAAAAGGGGAGACCGGTCTCACAGGAGCCCTTACAGGCACTCCAGAAAGCCGCCATGTCAGCAGGGATATTGTAAAAGCAGCTTACAAAGGGACTGTGGGTGCCAGTGCTGCAGCAGGCAAAAAGGCAACTCCTTTGCTCCTGGTCTGGGTGAAGAAGCAGCAGCTGGGAGGACTTGAGCCTCGGTGGGATGGCCCCTACACCGTTGTCCTGAACACCACCACTGCCGTGAAGGTAGCCGGGAAGAAACATTGGATTCATTAGTCTCGAGTAAAACTAGCCGGGGAGGAACCGGGACCCAGGCAGTGGAAGGTTAAGTTGACCCAGGACCTGCTGAAGGTGAAACTGGTGCCAGCGGAATGAAGGGACTAGTGCTACTCATCTGTGTGTTCAGTCTCGCAGTAAGTCCGCTCCACTGGGCACCCCATTCCACCTGGGAAGCGATCTGCACCACTGATGGGACTGTATTGGCCCGGACTGAAGGATCAGGGCCCCCGACCTTGACTTTCGACCTGTGCTAACTCTTTGGGGAAACCTGGAACCGCTCCTGTGTCCCAATGTCCTGGTCTAAATGGTGAGTTTTGGGGGACACAGTAGACCAACAGGCCTCCACCTCCTATGGATGTGGAAGCAGGGGAGCAGAGCAACAACTAGGAAAGATTCCCCTCTACATCTGCCCCCGGCAGCCTCGAATACCCCTCTTTAAGTGCGGGGACCTTGAGGACTTCCACTGTGGCCGGTGGGGATATGAGACATTTGCCCAAGAGTGGGCCCCCAAGATGTCGGGCAGGGATGCCAGGTTTACCCGGACTCAGCCAGAGACTGCCAGGTTGGGGGATGCAATCCCCTAATGCTTCAACCCATCAAGTACTGGTCCAGAGACTGGGCAAGGGGGAAAATGTGGGGTCTGAGGTTGTATGTTTCAGGGTTTGACCTGGAAGTGTCATTCACGGTCCAGCAGAAGGAGTCCCTCAGGCCACCCATGCCCATTGAGCCTCTGGCACCCCTTGCCCCCACGATGAAGACTCCAACGCCTGGCCCAGCATCCCCAACAAGAGGCAAATCGCCAAAGGGAGACCCCCTGGCTCCTGTTCCAAAACCAGAGGCTAGGGAGTAATGTCCCACTTTGATATTTTCTCCCCTTTGGACACCTCTTTCTGCCTGCTGAATGTCAGCTCCCCAAACCTCACCACTGACTGCTCACTATGCTTGAACCCTGAGCCCCCGTACTATGTGGGAATTGGAGCCATGGCTGAAATTGGAGCAGACCCGGGATCAGTCCGGAATATGTCCATGGACGATGGGGAGATTGATCAGCTGTGCCCATGGGGACGCGGAAAACAGAGAGTAACTCTAGGGAACATTTTGGGGGAGGGACTTTGTGTATACTCCTGGAAATATGATCTCAAAAAGTCCCTGTATGCAGGAAATTGTAACCAGACAATCCGCGTACCCGAGAAACTGGGTGAGGGGACCCCTTGGTGTCTAGTCACTCCAAAAGGAGCTTGGTGGGCATGCACCACCGGTGTCACCCCATGTATGTGGTCCCTAGGCCTGCAGGTAGGCAAGGAACCTGGAATGTGCATACTCACCCATATCCTGCCCCAGATGTACTACTACTATTCAGGAGAAGAGGGAGGTGAGCACCTCTTAATAGAGCCCCAGTATCAATCCCTTCACTAGCAAGTTTGGGGCTAGCGGGCTCCACTGCTGTAGGCACAGCAGCCCTAGTCACTGGACAACCAAACTATGAGGAATTAGGTCAGCAAATAGACAAGGATTTAAGTACCCTAGAGAAATCTATAGGAAAATCAGAATCTGTCGGTTCTCTTGCAGAATAAGTTTTACAGAATAGAAGAGGCTTAGACCCATTGTTCCTGAAGCAAGAGGGCCTTTGCCTAGCTCTAGGAGAAACCTGCTGTTTCTACACCAACCATTCCGGGGTCATCAGGGAGAACCTGAGTCAGTTGCGGAAGAGGCTAGGTGACAGAGAGGAGGCTCAGAAGACTGCAGGAAACTGGTATGAGAACATGTTCTCAAGGTTCTCTTGGCTCACCACCCTACTGACTTCCACAGCAGGCACACTATAACTATTACTTCTAGGCTTAATCTTTAGGCCATGCCTCAGAAGATGCTTATGGTAGTTAATTTTGTACAGGATAGAATACAGGCAAAAAACTGCTGGAATACGTACTCAGTATTCACAACTAGTATATACTAGTAATGAATTGAGAGTTTAGATTCCTTCCCAAAAGACCAGTAGGGAATGAAATAGGACCTTAAGAGCATCCATCTCAAGGAAAAATGGCTGTTTCAATTTTAACCCTGTTCTGCTGGCTTCTATACACACCTACTTGCTTAAATAATGGGGTCGTTCCCTCAGTTTCCAAAATGAGACCTGGAAGGTCACCTAAATCCATTCCACATCACAAAGGTTAGTCTCCTGTGCCTGAGGACCAGAACCACAAAAAATTGATTCCCATTGTCTCTGTGGCTCTAGGAATTGAGACTGTAGATGACCTAGAGAGATTATTAACTTGGCTCAATTTTGCTTCTGTGCAATCTGCTTTCCCAAGATAGGTCCACATTCCAACATCTGGCAGGGGGTGCTTGGGAGATGAAGAGCATCAACAGGAACCATTGCAGCCCCTGAAATCCACCCTCACCCCTCGAGGCTGTTGGCGGAATTTAGAAAATGGTGTGGTTAAGGCCTTTAAAAGGACTGCCTACACCTGGGACGGCGCAGTCGTGAGTGTGGACTCCACCTGCATGTCGTGCCTTCAAAGCAGCCGTCGCTGGCCAGCTCATTAAATCCTTGCTGGCTATTGCCAACTGGAAAACACACACACACACACACACACACACACACACACACACACACGCACGCAGAAAAAACACACAACATACAGTGGTACCTCGAGATACAAGTTTAATTCGTTCCATAACCTTGAGGCGTGGGAAACTATGAGACGTTCGAGTCGCGGTAAACTGGTGGGTCATGTGCAGCCGGTCGATCCACGTGATTACTCCTATCTCAAATGTTGCTCGTATTTCAAAGCAAAAATCGCTCGCCTGACGGCTCGTATCTCAAAAATCTCGTATGTTAGGGCACTCGTATTTCGAGGTGCCACTGTATATCGTATCTGTGAGGTTACTAAAATACAAAAATTTAATAGTCAAATTGAAAATAATTAATTCTGTGGTCAAGACCACCAAATCTTTAATGTTACAACTGGTTTAAGGTTTAAAACTATTTAAATTGGGTATATTTGACAGCTTTTCCGAATGTAATATTTTGAGAATTTAACAGAGAGACAGCTTTGTAACATCACAAGGACCCTGAGGTGACACAAAAATCTACTCTCTCCCTAAAAAGAAATATTTTTGAACTAAATTAGACCAATACAATATACTTGAAATTACATAAGGAAGTAAGCTATACAGACTCAGTTGGGTAACAGGATTAATACTTACACAATAATAGGCAGTTCCTCCTTGGGGGCATATGACTCCCAGCCAGATTAGTGTGTTCTTTCCTTGAACAGAAAGTGCAATCATGGTTATTGGTCAAGAAAATGCTTTAGGTAATAAATGGCTTTAAAATGTCAAAGTTGTTAAGATATAATAAATATAATATATAGTGTAACTAAAATGAAGAATTTGGAGAAGGCCTTTTCCATAATAATGAAAGTCCAGTCACTCAAGAGGAGACTGACTCTGCTCTCTGTTGGAGGAAGGGGCAGACTGTAAAAGACCAAAAAAAAAAAAAAAAAAAAAAGAGGCCTGAAAGAGAACAAGGGCAGACATAAGTGAAATGCTATGGCAATCTGGGAATCTTGGAAAGAGAGCACCTGGCTAGCCCTGATGTGCTTCCAGCAGATGTAATATTTCCAAATCTAGGAGCCCCAGTGGAAATCAAAACCTAAGTAAAGCCTTCAATGTTCAGCAAGGCAAAGAAGGGCCTTCTGAATTTACCAAAACTAAAAGATCAAAAGAGAAAGTACTCTGGGGCCGATCCCAAGGACCTTTGGGGCCAAGAAATATTATAAATTACATTTTATCACCAATAGTTGACCAGACATCTTAAGAAAACTACAGTTAAAGACTGGAAGGATAGACGTGCATAAAAGCTGTTAAAAGAGGCTCAGAAAATCTATGTATGTAAAAATAAGGGTGAAAAAAAGAGAAAACTAACATAATGTTCACAATTGTAGAACAAGTGGTCTAGGCAAGGCCTGACCTAGAGGGCCAGAAACAGAAGCCACAGCAGTAACCTTAAAATGTTATCTCTAAGGAGAAATCTAGCATTTTATATCCAAGCCTCTAGATTCCTGGGAACAATCTGCTCCCTTCTCCCCCTGCCTTCTCTAACCTCATATGCCTATACATAATTTTCCAAAAGTCTTAATTAACTTAAATGCTTTGGAGCATTGCTGAGTTAAATGATAAACACCAAATATTTTTTAATGAAACATTAATTGCTAGACACGTTTTAATTGGACTGCTCTGTTTTTATTACAGTAGGTCGCTTGTACTTTGTTGAAAGTATATTTTCTTGAAAACAGGAGGATTGTTTAAGGGAACTTTGGGAAAACATAAAACATAACACCCACATCATGGAGAAGAAGAAGAAATCAAGCAAAGGTTATAAAACCTTTGTGAGGAAATACTGACAGAAAACTTCCCTAGCCTGGTAAAGGAAAACGTCACACAAGTTCTGGAAGCACAGAGAGTCCCCATCAAGATAAAGGCAAAGAGTCTTCCACCAAGGAACATCATAATTAAAATTTCCAAGATTAAGCATAAAGAGAATTTAAAGGCAGCAAGAGAGAACAGTCAGTTACCTACATGGAGGCTCCTATAAGGCTGTCAGCTGGTTTCTCTACTGCAATACTCAGGCCAAAAGGGATTGTCATGAAGTATTCAAAGTAATGAAAAGTAAGAACCTGCAACCAAGACTGCTATATTCAGCAAGGTTATAATTTCAAACCAAAGGTGAAATAAAGAGCTTTCCAGACAAAAGAAAATGAAGGGAGTTCCTTACAACCAAACTAGCATGGCAAGAAAGTTAAAGTGAATGCTATAAGAATAAGGGAAGGGAGGGAGGGAGGGAGGGAGAGAGAGAGAGAGAGAGAGAGAGAGAGAGAGAGAGAGAGAGAGAGAGAGAGAGAGAGGCATAAAAATGGCAACAAATAAGTACCTATCTATAATAATAAAAGTGTAATATGCTAATTAGACCAGATGTCCTTCCAGACGACCTCCAGGATGAAGCTGGAGCTGCAGCTGCGGGATCAAAGAAGCTGCTACGGCTGTGAAGGCCTGCTCTTTCATTAATTTCTTGCATCAGGCTTCTAATCAAAATAACCTTAAATGTGAATGGATTAAATGTTCCAATCAAAAGACACAGAGTAGCAGATAGACCGGCCACATGGATAAGAAAACATGACCCATATATATGCTGTCTGCAAGAGACCCACCACAGAACAAAATATACACACAGACTGTATGTGAAGGGATAGAAAAATATCCCAGGCAAATTTGAACAAAAAACACACAGCTTAGATAGCAGTAGCAGTTCTTATATCTGACAAAATAGTTGTCAAAATAAAGGCTATAAAAGAGAAAAAGAAGGTTACTACATAATAACAAAGTGGTTGATCCAACAAGAAGATATAACCCTGGTTAACATAAATGCATCTAATACAGGAAAATGTCACACAATTTCTGGAAGCACAGAGAGTCCCCATCAAGATAAAGGCAAAGAGTCTTCCACCAAGGAACATCATAATTAAAATTTAAATGTATTTAAAAAAAAACACCTTTGGTTGACTTTGATAGAGTCATAAAAGGGGACTTTAACACTCCAATGTCATTAATAGAGAGATCTTCCAGCAAAAAATCACAAGGAAACAGTGATCTTAACAATACACAGGATCAGATGGATTTAATTGATATTTACAGAACATTTCATCCCAAAGCAGCAAAATATACATTCTTTTCAAGTGTTCATGGGACATTCTCAAAGATAGACCACATGTTAGGACACAAAATAAGTCTTCAAAAATTCAAGAAGATTGGTATCATATCAAGCATCTTTTCAGATCACCAGGCATGAAACTATAAATCAACCAGGGTAAAAAGGCTCAAAAATATTCAAACACATGGAAGCTAAATAGCATGCTATTGAACAATGAGTGAGTTATCAATGAAGAATTAAAAAATTACCTGGAAACAAATGCAAATTAATACACAACAACCCAAATCTATGAATCACAGTGGAAGCAGTCCTGAGAGGGAAGCTCATAGCACTACAAACCTACCTCAAGAAACAAGAAAAATATCTAGTAAAAAATCTATTGTACACCTAATTAAACTGGATAAAGAACAGCAAGAAAAGCCCAAAATAGAAGGAAGGAAATAATAGAGGTTTGAGTGGAAATAAATGATATAGAGACTTAAAAAGAAAATACAAAAGATCAATGAAACCAAGAGCTGTTTTTTTTTTAAAAAAGTATAACTGAAGTTGATGAACCTTTAGCCAGACTCATAAAGAAATAGAGAAGACCCAAATACATAAAATCAGAAATGAAAAAGAAGGAACAACCATCATTCCAGAAATAGAAAGGATTGTAAGAAAATACTATAAACAACTATATGCCAACAAATGTGACATAAAAAAGCTGGGCAACATGAACAAGCTCTTGGAAACTACAATCTTCCAAAACTCACTCAGGAAGAATAAGAAAACCTGGATAGACTGATAACAACTAATGAAATTGAAGCAGGAATGGGGAAACTCCCAGCAAACAAAAGCCCTGGTCCAGATGGCTTCACAGGCAAACTTTACCAAACATTCAAAGAACACTGTCTTCCTTGAACTATTCCAAAGAATTCAAGAGGAGGGAAGACATCCAATCTATCTTTATGAGGGACATTATCCTAATATCAAAACCAGATAAAGACACAATAAAGAAATAAAATGTTAAAATTCTCAACAAATTATTAGCAAATTAGATCCAGCAATAGATTAAAAAAATCATACACCATGATCAAGTGGGATTTATTCCAGGGATGTAAAGTTCGTACAACATCTATAAATCAATAAAGGTGATACATTCACATACACAAAATGAAAGATCAAAATCACTTGATCATACTAATAGATGCAGAAAAGGCATTCAATAAAATCCAGCAACCATTTATGATAAAAACTCTCAGCAAAGTGGAAATAGAGAGATCATACTTCAACATAATTAAGTTCATATATAAAAACCTACAGCCAATATTATACTCAATGAGTGAACACTACAAGTGTTTCCCTTAAGAATAGGAACAAGCCCAGATGGCATGGGCCATGGCTCAGTGGTTGAGCATCAACCTATGAACCAGGAGGTTACAGTTGGATTCCAGGTCAGGACACATGTCGGGGTTGCAGGTTTGATCCCCAGTGGAGGGCATGCAGGAGACAGCCAATCAATGATTCTCTCTCATCATTGATTTTTCTGTCTCTTTCCACCTCTCTCTTCCTCCCTGTATATATACTAGAGGCCAGGTGCACAAAATTCATGCACAGGAAAGGGGTAGGATGGAGGGTGTCCTTCAGCCCAGCCTGCTTCCTCTCCAATCTGGGACCCCTTGAGGAATGTTCACTGCCCATTTAGGCCCCATCCAGGTAGGATCACACCTAAACGGCAAGTTGTTCATACCTCTCACAATCCAGGACTGCTGGCTCCCAACTACTCACCTGCCTGCCTTGCTGATTGCCCCTAACCGCTTCTGCCTGCTAGCCTGATCACCCCATAACCACTCCTCTGCCAGCTAGATTGATGTCTAACTGCTCCTCTGCCAGCCTGTTTGCCCCTAACTGCCCTCCCCTGTGGGCCTGGTCACCTCTAACTGTCCTTCCCTGCAGGTCCAGTCACCCCCAACTTCCCTCATCTGTTGGTCTGGTCAACACTAACTTTTCCTCCCTTGCAGGCCTGGTCTCTCCCAACTGCCCTCCCCTGCTGGCCAACTTGTGGTGGCCATCTTGTGTCCACATGGGCCAGGATCTTTTGACCATATGGGGGCAGTCATCTTGTGTGTTGGAGTGATGGTCAATCTGCATATTACTCCTTTGTAAGATAGGATGAAGACCTGGTGCACGGGTGGGGGCCAGCTGGTTTGCCCTGAAGGGTTCCCAGATCAGGGTGGGGATTCCCTTGGGGCATAGAGTGGCCTGGGCAAGGGGCTTGTGGTGGTTTCAGGCCAGACATGCCCTCTGCCATCCAAGCGGAGGCCCAGTAGAGTTATCTTCTACAACTGAAACTTTGTATACTGGATCGAAGCCAAGCCTTCTGCTCACACAGCCATTGAAACATTGGTGCCTTAAGAATGCCTGGGTTGGCCAGGGTTTGCAGAAAGCTTGGCTTCCTCCATTGCTAGGAGCAACCCAAGTCTCACTCCATGGCAGCAGCCATTGAAACTTTATTGCCTTAAGCAGAGGCCTGGCCAGCCAGCTGTTGGTGGAAAGCTTGGCTTCCTCCATCGCCAAGGGCAACCCAAGACTCCCTCCTGCTCTCTCTGTGGCCATAGCCCTCTTGGTTGGGTTGATTTGCATACTTGCTCTGATTGGCTGGTGGGCATGGCTGGGGGTTATAGTGGAGGTATAGTCAATTTGCATATTACTTTTATAGATAGGATATCCTATCATATCTAATAAAGAAGGAACATGCTAATTGACTTCCCTGCCCTCAAAAATGTCAGGACCCACAGTTAATAAGGAGGGAATATGCTAATTCACTGCCCAGCCCTCAAAGATAGCAGCGCCCACAGCCACAAGATGGCAGTGCCCAGTCCTCTCAAACCTGCCATGCACCTGCCTCTGGAATCCCCCATCTCCTCAGCCCCCCAGCCACCCAGGGCCGGCCCAAGGCACAGGCAAGCCTTGGATGGCGGCTGCCCAGCTGCCCAGGACTGCCCGAGGCTCAGGTAACAAGGGCTGGCCAAGCTTGTGCTACTACCAGTGGCAGCAGCAGAGGTGTGATAGGGGTGTGCCTTCCCCTGATCACTGGGTTGCCTCCCGCCCCTCAGAGCTCCCAGACTGTGAGAGGGGGCAGGCAAGGCTGAGGGAACCCACCACTCCAGTGCATGAATTTGCATGCACCAGGCCTCTAGTATACATCCTACCTAATAAAGAAGGATATGCTCATTGACCCTCATGCATCTTAGATGGCGGTGCCCACAGCCAATAAGGAGGGAATATACTAATTGACTGCCCGCCTTCTAAGATGGCAATGCCTGCAGCCAATCAGGAGGGAATATGCTAATTGACTGCCATACCCTCAAAGATGGTGGCACCCACAGCCACTAGATGGTAGTGCCCAGTTCCCTCAGCTGTGCTGGCACAAGGCACGAGGCCAGGTTAGGCCACTCCACACACATGCCTCTGGAGTACCCCAGTTCTGTCAGCCTCCCAGCCACCCAGGGCTGGCCCGAGGTACAGGCAAGCCTTGGATAGCGGCTGCCCAGCTGCCCAGGGCCACTGGAGACACAAGTAACCAGGGCCGGCCGAGGCTTGCACAGCCAGCAGTGGCAGTAGTAGAGGTGTGATGGGACATCACCTTCCCCAATCACTGGGTCATCTCTCACCCCTGAGGGCTCCCAGACTGTGAGAGGGGGCAGACCAGGCTGAAGTACCCACCTCTCCAGTGCATGAATTTTCATACACTGGGCCTCCAGTACACACACACACACACACACACACACACACACACACACACACACTAGAGGCCTGGTGGATGAATTCGTGCACAAGTGGGTCTGGCAGGCCCACCCTTATCAGAGCTGACCAAGGCTGACCAGCTGAGGGGAGGGGATCTGGGAGGCTGATCAGCCAGCCCTGCTCCTGATCATGATAGGGGACCCAATTGTGGCCAGGTTGGCCAGGGGTAATGCCATGGGAGGTTGGTCAGCTGACTCCACCCTCATGGGTCTGGTTGGCCGGCCACATTGTACATCATTGAGACTGATCGTTCTGGTTGTTCCAGCCATTTTGGTTGCTTGGGTTACATTTACACTAGAGGTCCAGTGCACTAAATTCATGCACGGAGGTGAGGAGTATCCCTTAGCCCAGCCTGCACCCTCTCCAATCTTGGACATCCTCTCACAATGAAGGACTGCTGGCTCCCAACTGCTCACCTGCCTACCTTCCTGATTGCCCCTAACTGCTTCTGCCTGCCAGTCTGATCACCCCCTAACCACTCCCCTACCAGTGTGATTGATGCCTAACTGTTCCCTGCCAGCCTGTTTGCCCCTAACTGCCCTCCCCTGTGGGCCTGGTCCCCCCCAAACTGCCCTTTCCTGCTGGGCTGGTCACCCCCCAACTTCCCTCCTCTGCCAGCCTGGTTACTCCTAACTGCCCTCCCCTGCAGGCTTGATCACCCCCAACTTCCCTCCTTTGCAGGCCTGGTCCCTCCCAACTGCCCTCCCCTGTTGGCCATCTTGTGGTGGCCATGTTGTGTCCACATGGGGGCAGACATCTTTGACCACATATGGGCTGCCATCTTGTGTGATGGAGTGATGGTCAATCTGTTTATTACTCTTTTATTACATAGGATAGAGGCCTACTGCATAGGTAGGGGCCAGCTGATTTGCCATGAAGGGTGTCCTAGATCAGGGTGGGGGTTCCCTTGGGGCATGGGCAGCCTGGGTGAGGGGCCTGTGGTGGTTTGCAGACTGGCCATACCCCCCAGCAACCCAAGTGGAGGCCCTGGTATCTAAGATTTATTTATCTTCTATAATTGAAACTTTGTAGCCTGGAGTGGAGTCAAGCCTCCTGCTTGCTCCATTGCCACAGCCATTTTTGTTGGGATTTATTTATCTTCTATAATTGAAACTTCATAGCCTTGAGTGGAGGCCTGGGCCTGTCAGTGTGTGCGGAAAGCTTGGCTTCCTCCATTACCAGGGAAACCCAAGCTTCCTACTCTCTCCGGGGCTGCAGCCATCTTGGTTGGGTTAATTTTCATACTCACTCCTGATTGGCTGGTAAGCATGGCTTGTGGGTGTAGCAGAGATATGGTAAATTTGCATATTATTTTTTTATTAGATAGGATAGATTAGAGGCCTGGCGTACAAAATTCTTGAGTGGGTAGCATCCCTATGCCTGACCTGCAATCAGGGCCATATTCCTAGCCCCGCCCCTGTCGCCATCCACCCCTGGTTCCCCATTTGCCATCAGGTGATTGGAGCCTGCCAGATAGGGAAATGGACCGAAAGGTGGTCAGTGTGCCTATTAATGGCTAGTTGAGGGGTCATTCTAGTCATTCCACTGTTAGGGTCAATTTGCATATTACCCTTTTATTATATAGGATATATATCCCAGGAACAAGACAAGGATGTCCGCTTTCACCACTCTTATTCAACATAGTAATGGAAGTTCTAGCCACAGTGATTGGACAAAGGCATCCGAATTGGAAAAGAGAAAGTAAAATTGTCATTATTTACAGATGCCATGGTATTGTACGTAGAAAATTCTAAAGACTCCACCAAAAATACTACTAGATCTAATGAAACACTTCAGCAAAGTTGCAGGATACAATAATGAACAATCAGAAAGAGAAGCTAAGAAAACAATCCCACTTACTATTGCAACAACAACAAAAAAGAAGGTACCTAGGAATAAATTTAACCAAGGAGGTAAAATATCTGTACTTAGAAAACTATAGGACATCAAAGAAAAAAAATTAAGGAAGATACAAATAAGTGGAACCATACCATGTTCATGGATTGGAAAAATTAATATAATTAAAATGTCCATACTATCCAAAGAAATCTTTAGATTCAATACAATTCCTATTAAAATACCAATGGCATATTTTACAGAACTAGAAGAAATATTCCAAAAATTTATATGGAACCAAAAACAAAACAAAACAAAACAAACAAACAAAAAACAAATAGTCATAGTAACCTTGAGAAAGAAGACCGAAGTTGGAATGATCAAAGTGTCAGATATCAAACAGTACTACAAACCACTGTAACAATAAAGAAAGCCTGGCACTGGCACAGGATAGTCATATGGACCAACGGAACAGAACAAAGAGCCCAAATATCAACCCATGCCTTATGGCCAATTAACATTTGACAAAGGAGAGAAGACCATATAATAGAGAAAAAAAAATAGTCTCCTCAATACATGGTGTTGGAAAATTGAATAGGCGCATGCAAATAAATGAAACTAGACCACCAACTTACACTAAACACAGGAATAAATTCAAAATGGATAAAAGACTTAAATGTAAGGCATAAAGCCATAAAAATTCTAGAAGAAACCTAGGCAGTTAAATCTCAGACATCCCTCACAAAAATAGTTCTACTGACATACCTCAGAGGCAAAGGAAGCTAAGGAGAAAATAAATGAATGGGACGACATCAAAATAAAAAGCTTCTGCCCAGCAACAGCAACCATCAACAAAACAAAAAGGGAGTCCAGTGTATGGGAGAGCATATTCACAAGATAAATCAATATGGGGTTAATTTCTAAAACATTTAAAGAACTCATACAATTCAATACCAGGAAGACAAACAATCCAATTAAAAAATGGGCAAAGGACCAGAATAGACACTTCTCCAAAGGGGACACACAGAAGACAAATAGACATATTAAAAAGCACTCAAGGTAACTAATCATCAGAGAGATGCAAATTAAAACTACAATGAGGTACTATCTCACACCTGTCAGAATAGCTACTATTAATACATCAATAAGCAATAAGTGTTGGTGAGGATGTGGAAAAAAGAAAACTCTAGTGCACTGTAGGTGGGAATGCAGACTGGTGTGGCCATTATGGAAAAGAGTATGGAGTTTCCTCAAAAAATTAAAAATAAAACTGCCATTTGACCCAGTGATCCCACTTCTAGGAATACATTCTGAGAATCCTGAAACACCAATCAGAAAGAATATATGCACCCCTATGTTCATAGCAGCACTATTTATAATAGCTAAGACCTGGGAACAGCCCAAGTTCCCATCAGTGGATTAAAAAAAGCTGTGGTACATCTACACAATGAAATAGTACATGAAGATAAAAAGAAGGATCTCTTACCCTTGTCACGGAGGGAACTGGAGAGTATTGTGCTAAGTGAAATAAGCCAGTTAGAGAAAGACAAATACCATATGATCTCACAAATATGTAGAGTCTAATGAACAAAATAAACTGACAAAATGGAACCAGAATCATGGATACATGGACTAGACCAGTGGGAGACAGAGGGGAGGGGAATACGGTGACTGGATAAAGAAGATGAAGAGATTAGCTAAGAACATATATGCACACCCCA
>JAAGEH010000020.1:932061-1025595 GCA_011751065.1 Lasiurus cinereus
TCTCTCTCTCTCTCTCTCTCTCTCTCCCTCCCTCCCTCCCTCCCTCCGTCCCCTTTTCCTCGCTCTTAGCAGTTTTAGCTGGGCACATGGCCACCTATGTAGACATCAGACATCTAGAGACTGCATTTACCAGCAGCCCTTGGAAGCCCTGTGACTAACCTTTTAGCAATGGAATGTGATCAGGAACAATCTGCCTCACTTACTTAACAGAAAATTGCACTCCCCTTCTTCTCAGCAGAGGGAGGTAACAATAAACCTAGCTCCTTTAAATACAGAGCGAAAGGCACTTGAGGAAGATAGTGGAGCTGAACCCCAGTGAAGTGCTGCTTAGTGGCCAGGAGGCCTAGGCCATCCCCCAGCACCTGAGACAGCTCTCTCCTCAGAGTCTCTGGCCCACCTCTATCCGAGGAGATGCAAAGGAGACCCTTCTTTTCAAAAGTGCACACTTTGTTATACTTTGTATTTCATTCTTATATCTTTAAAACCTTGTTTTTATGTTCTTGTTTAGTGGTTACTCTGTAGAGAGTGAGATCAACCCTCACCCAAAATTGGTTTGCATGTTGGGACTGACAACACTGCACACACCAAGAGGATGTGACAAAAATTATCACTCACCTCCAGGGGTTTTCCAGCAAGAACAGAGCATGTGCAAGTCAGTCCAAGGGGCATTGGGAGGTGAATGGGTTGGTTTTAGTTTTGTTGTGCCAGGAGGCAGGGTCTGCAGTGGGAATTCCTACTAGCGGGGGCCAGCTGACCCAGGGGTGGGCAAGAAGGAAAGGGGAGGAGAAGCTTGAGAGCTGCCAGTGGTCCAACATCCAAAGTGGAGTTTCCCCTTTACCTCAGTCCTGACATAATATCTTAATGGAAGCTGATAACGAAGTGAGGAAATAGTCTCCCAATTGGAGATGATTTTGATCAGGAGAGCATTAGCATTCCAAACACTTAGAAAATGTCTAAATCCATTCTTGCTAACACTGTCTCGAACTCTGAAAAATGCCATCTACCTACAGATTAGGAGATTTGGGAGACCGAAAGGTCACTGATTCCCGTTACAATGATAACATTTTCTTACGATTTTTTTATGTTTAAATGCATTTTAGTCTCACCAAGAAAAACTAGAAAAAACAAAAAAGGAGCAAACTTCCAATGACCAACTTTCAGTGAACAAAGGTGCGTTTCAAACTAGCAGGAACTCCTACCTTTCTACCTCTCTCTCACACCCCCCTCCCCTTTTCCTCGATCTTAGCAGTTTTAGCTGGGTACATGGCCACCTATGTAGACATCAGACATCTAGAAACTGCATTTGCAGCAGTCCTTAGAAGCCTGCTCCCAGAGAACTCAGCCTACCTCTGTGTAACTGGTCTTTTAATAGAGGTGCACTGGTAAGTATGTTTCCGTAGGTGTTTAGGTCTAATATTTTTATCAAACTTACGAAGTAACTTACAAATTAAAAAAAAAAATTGTCAGACCACATGTCGCCATATTCACAAAGGATTAGAATAATTATGCAAATCAAATTCTAGAAATAGCTCAGTGTATCCCATAATTCCCCAAGATAGATATGCAAATTGCACTGCTCATGCCTATGGGTTGCAAGAGTTACCCACTGCACAGTGATGCTCTCTGTAATGCTGCAGAATGAACATCGCAACAGGGTTTTCTCCTCTCTCTCCTCCTCCTCTTTCTAACAAGCACATGGCCACACAAATAGGTCAATACTCAGAAAATAGAAGGAGAAAAAAAAGGAAAACTATGTTAAATGAAAACAAGGAAACATTTCATATTGTGCATTTTAAATTTTGTGATCTCTAGAGACTATTTTGGTAAGGCATGTATTAAGCCATAATTGAAACTTTAATAATGTTTCAAAGCCTTTTGAAATTACAGCATATCTGTTTCTTTAAGAAAATGAAGCCATTCGTTGCACTCTCAGATTCCAATATATCAGTACATTCTAACCCAAGACAATGTGTGCTTCTCAGATGCCACATCCTGGGAGAAAAGATTTCCACCCTAGAAAGCTATGCAGACTGGCATAATTCAAATAACATAAATGCACCAGGGAAAATAAATATGTCCAACAGATTACAAGTGCTCCGCATAAAGTAGGCTGGCCACTTAGAACTTAACTTAGAAGTGACTAAATTATTCCTCCTAGAAGCCAATAGTAATAACTTCAATTCACCTGTCTCCTTAATCTACTGAGAAATAGAAGTATTGCATCTGTGCCTTGACATTGCAGTTTAAACTGTTTTTGTATGTTTTCTCTGTGTAATTGGAGATAACTTCAAAACTTCAGGCTTTCAGATAGAATTTTCAGGCTGTTCATTCATCTTAAATGCTGCAATCAGGAAGGAGACAGGGTGGGTTGCATACCTACTATGCCTCTCCCACTTTCTCCTTTACCTAAAGCACAATATATCATGTCTGTCCTGTAAACTAGATGCTCTCCCCCCAAACCCCAGGTAGGAGAGAGGGGGCTGCTGCCCAGAGGGCTGGCTCCTGTTTGCTTTCTGTGCTGTTTTAACATTTCTAACCAATGGTGTCTATGCTGGCTCTCCCCTGCCAAGATTTTATATTAAAAAAATTCTTCTATTAGAATGAACCTTTTCTTTGCCAGCACTAAACACCCAAATAGAAGTGGACCAGAGTACTTTGAAGAGAAAATTATGTGCTTTTATTTCACTTAGAGGAATTCATTTTAAAAATGAATCTGACATGAAAAGAATAGGGGAGTCAGAAAGAGATGCTTCTGGTTTCTCTCTGGGGTGGGGCGGAAAGCAGACAGAACGCTGGGGCACTTTTCAATCTATTGCAGTGTCTGGTCTCCTCAACCCAGCCCTTCTTCTAATCCTCTTTTGGCATCTGTCACATTCTGCCTTGCTTTATGGTTTGGGGCATACTTGCCAACTTTCTCCCATGAGCTTGCTAACTCATTGGCAAGACGGTTGAGCTTCCTCAGCCTATGCCCTGCCCTGCCCACAGAGACGCTGGCTGCTTCCAGGCTTGCAATGCCTACTGATCACATGGATCCATTCAGAGAGTTTTCCAAATCAGTGTAACTGGCCTAATGATATCAAAGAGTTTACAAAGTACAATTTTTAATCATTCAGACTTAGTTCAATCTAAGAAATCAAGTCATAGCTATCTGATGTTTCCAGAGCCAGGTTAATACAATGGTTAATAGCAGACTAAATGATCTGAGAGCTGGGGAAAGTAAATTAAATAAGACTAATTTAAAAAAAAATTGTGAATACAGTTCCAGAATATCAAGCATACCTATCAAAGAGTGAAGGGGATGGAGTATTTAAGTAATGTTGTAGCTAAATGTTGCTTTAAATGACAGGTCCCCTGAGTATTAGCTTTGAAGCAATAGCAGATGTTATTTCACATTCAGCAGTCTAGAGATACGCGGTTGCACATCTGGTTAAGCAGCTCAGTGGTGTTAATGCAGTGCCGGCTCTTTCTGTCGTTCTGGTCTGCTATCTTTCCTGTGTTGACAGCAACTCTTCTCATAGTTGCAGGATAGCAGCTGTGGCCCCGCACCACATCCTCACCACAAACATCTGGAAAGGAAAGAAGAGGGAGGGCAAAAGGTCTCACTTCACGGTCTGGATTAGACCCCAAAAGTCTTGCCCAAGTTGGAGAAAAAGCATAAAGAAACCCTTGAACTCAGATCAAGTTTGTTTTTACTTAGATTTACTCCAGAAGCAGTTAATAAACCATACAAAGGCTGTTGCATTGGGTCTGAAATGTGGTGTGTTATCGCCTTTGCCCCTCACAGAGGGAGTCCTGAAGGTCACTGGTGCTGAGACAGGCCCCACAGTCATGTGTATGCCTAGAACAGTGGTTGGCTCACAAGCCACATGCAGGTCTTTAGTACCTTGAGTGTGGCTCTTCCACAAAATACCATGGCCTGGGAGAGTCTATTTTGAAGAAGTGGCGTTAGAATAAGTTTAAAAAATTTGGCTCTCAAAAGAAGTTTCAATTGTTACACTGTTGATATTTGGCTCTGTTGACTAATGAGTTTGATGACCACTGGCCTAGAAGAACACTGTTTTGCATCCACTGCATTTGATCACACCAGCCACTTCAATGCACAAACCACTTATAAAGCCACCCAGACTACAGTGTGTGACCTACGTGCATGCACTTCTAATGACTAAATTTGAAGCCGTGGAATGTCTGCAAGGTCTGCATGGAAATATCTTCCCTACCTGTAGGGCCAGTTCACTCTCTTGGCTACAAGTTTAACCCCTGAAAGCTGAACAGCAGGTGAGTTAGGAAAAAGGGAGTGAAGACTTTGGACACAAGAAACAATAAAAGCGAAGGTATGTTGATACAACACAGTATGATTTGTTCAGGGCATGGCCGGTGAGCTGGAATGACTGGAGCAGAGACCTGAGGAGGGAGTGGGAGAACCTAAGATTGAGGGAGCCAGGGGCCAATGGCATGCACTGAGATTGATAAACACAATGTGTCATGAGAACCCAGAAAAGGGGTGACCAGGCCAAGAAGGACTTCCAGAAGTCTTGGAAGTACAGACCTGGTGGTCAGCCAGGGCCTACGAATAGGACTTTGCAGGTGAGTTCTGCCCAGGCCATATCAGTCATGAAATATGGTGACTATTGCCTCTGCTCTGGACGGAGTCCCTGGCAGAAAAGGCAATGGGTTTTCCAGGGAGAGCGAATACAAAGGTAACCAGAAGAGAGAGAGATGGAAACACAAGTGGGGATGAGATGAGATCAGAGCATGATGGGCCTTCTGCAGCAGGCGAGATGTTTATACTCACCCTTCAGGCTGCAAATGGGGAGCCAGCCCCTCGAACTCGGAGATGTACCTGCAAAACTAAACCCTGATTCAGCCCTCACACCCAGGACCCCTGCACTTCTTAAGGGCAGGACACTTGAGAGGTAGAAGCCTGATAGTGAGACCAAAGACTTGGCAGGAGTAACTGTTGGTGTTTTATTTCTTTTTAAAAAAATAGGGAAAAAATAGATGGAGGAAATATAGGAAGGATGAAGGAAAGGAAGGTGAGAGGGATTAAAAGAGAGGGAGGAAAGAAAAATATAAAGGAAAGAAAAAAGGAGCAAGAGAAAAGTAAAAACAAATGTGGCGACAGACTTCGAAAGGCTGGAGAGTGGCTCCAGAGAGCCTACTCGTCACCATGGTTACTGATTAGTTGTATGCTTCCCTGTTTTGCTTGAGATATTTCATTTTCTAAAAAATAATGCACATAGGTGGAAATGTAAATAGACATGATCTTTTTGAAAAGACATTTGAGTGATCAAAAGACCCAAAATGTTCATTTTTGACTCAATAATTACATGCCAGGACAGGCCTGGATGTACAAGAAATCTGTTCATCACCTCAAATGCAGTGACCACTCCTCACCTGGCGGGCGGTGGGGGCGCTACATTGACTTCCCAAACAACAGAAAGCCCTTTTAAGGGAAGCCTTTCCAAGTACCATACCTGCTCCAGTGCAATGAGGAGTATTCTAAACACACTGACCTCTTCCTGATGACTTTCATTACGATTCACATTCAAAGTCGTGTGAATAGATTCACTGACCTAAGAAGCTGTTGAGGTGTGAGGCCCTTTCCCTTCAGTCGGCTGTTTCTCTCTCTTCCTCACACCTCTCACTAGAAATCGCCCATCTAATCAGAATAACACTAAACCGAACAACCAGGTGTGTCCACAGGCTGTCTAAGGTAAGTCTTGTCTGAACAAGAGCTAGAGGGATGCGATGCCTCCAACATCTGGTGAACTTGACAAAAATGCTCTCCTGGTTCCCACCCCAATCCTTCCTAACAGAACCCCTCAGTCCACAAGCACGGATGCTGATTCTCATTGTTAAAATCGCTGTCAAACAGACTCTCCTATAAAAATACCCGTGAGCTCGAGGCCACATGGAGCCAGCAGGCTGCTTGCCATCGGGCTGCTGCCAAGGCAGAACTGTGTGGAGCCTCCGGCGGCCTGTGCCCCGTGCCATGCCCGGTGCTCAATATTCTAAATATCATGTGGGCTCACTGACTTCCAGTGTTTGAAGGTGGACCACTTGAGTGGGTGGGTTACAGGAGGGGAGAGTGACTTTCCCAGCCACTCTGTCTTTCAGTGAGCAAGATTTCTGATGACTGCCCTGCATGATGAACATCACTTGGTCTTAGGGTCTGGGGAAGAATAGGGTAGTAGTTACCCATATTTTCCAAATATGAGACTGTCTGCACAGACTAAATGACTTTTACAAAATAAATCAATGCTGACCATTTACCAAAGATAAGTTAAAGTGGCTATACCCTTTTATGACATCCCTTTTGGAACAAACATTTAGTGGTTTATATGATGCTCAGCTAAAAAAAATTTCAACATACTTACTACAAGCAGTTTTAAGTAAAATTATTACTTTGCTCATGTTTTATAAGTATGTCTACTGCTTCTTCCCCTTAAAGAGATTTTCAGGTTATCAGGCATTTTAAGTGACAAGCTTCCAGATGCCATAGATGTTGATGGTCAATTAGGACACGCACTCAAAGACCCATCAAATATGAGTACCATTCTTAGATGTCCATTAGTACTACTCACACAACAGCAAAATACTCCAGAGTAAAAATACTCATATATTTGTATAATGCAAAGAGAAATACAGATATAAATCCTCAACACAGAAGGAACATTAATAAAAATGGAGCATTATAAGCAAAATTATATAGTACTTGCAGAATTTAGTCTTTCAATGTAAGATTACAGTGTGTCTAACAAAGAAATACTATTTAACATTATAGTACTCATTAGTACTTTAAAATAACTGTCATTAGAACAGCACAGCTTAACCTAGCAAACATTTTAAGGAAACATTTGTCTCCTAGAAGTAGAGTATCATTATATACCATTCATTTATACCATAAACAAAAGAACAATTTTCAAAGTGGAAATTCATAAGCCAGAATAAAACTGGACTCCTCAAAGCACAAGCTATTTCCATAAAATTGTTTTAATTTTTATTGGCAAAAAAAATTAGCCAAACAATTTTGATTTAGTACTCTGCTTCTTGGAGCCCCCTGCCCCCATCAGTGAACCACAGCAGTACACACAGAAACATGCAACACTGTATTTTCTCCACCTTCACTAACCAAAACACCTTTTAACTTTTGAAAGCTACAGTTTCACAGAAATATTTCCAGTCAAGATTGGTACAATGCAGAGAGCAGCTGTCACTGGCCTGCATTTTCTAGGAGAATACAGCAACAGGAAGCCAATCCCCGCTTCACTGCCTAACCTACAACTGCCTTGCTAGTCACTCCAGCTGCTGCTCTTTAAATTCATTTTCAATACCGAACAAAGTTTTCAACACTTTCAATGAACCAGAGCAGCACAACTGATTCACTCCATGGCTGGTACTTCAGAGGGAATTTGACAATTCTCCCACCCCACCCCACCCCTGTCTGGCTTCTAACAGAAGACCCTCAAGAAATGGAACTTGGGAAGTGCCCTGGGTTCCTTTACTCCATTGCAAAGTGTAATGCCACTTGAGGTTGTCAAAAATAGCTTCTGTAGAAAACTGGCCTGGTCTTTAGGAAATGTTGCATGAAGAAAATTAGTTTAGCCTTTATTTTCAAAAGTAATAACATGGAATAGAAGACATCAGTACCAATATAAAGACCGCGGGGCCCATTTTCAGGATGAAAATATATATTTAGGAGAACAACGAGCTGAGCGGGGTGGGGTTGGAAATGGAAACCCCTCTCCCCCTAAAAGGAGTCTGTACAATCCAAGTGCTGATGCACTGAGTCATGTGAAGGCAGTTTAGACAATTAAAAGGGGGGCGGATAGGAAGGACCACATCCGTGTCCAAGCCAAAGGGAAAGGCTGGGCAGGGGATCAGTGGCGGGAGAGCCCTTACAAACCAATGCCTTTCAGGTCGCAGGGGAGGGCGGCCTGGGTGGCCCGGGTGCCCTGGCAGCAGGGGAACTGGGCCCTGAAGCAGTCCCTGAGCTCCCGGTTGAAGAGGAAGCACACGACAGGGTTGATGCCGGCCTGCGCGAAGGTCAGCCACACGGAGGCGGTCAGGTAGGCCTGGGGGACGGCGCCGGGCCGCACCAGGACCCGCAGGTAGCTGGCCACGACGTAGGGCCCCCAAAGCAGCAGGAAGAGCAGCGTGATGGCGTAGAACATCTTGCACAGCCTCTTCTCCGTCTTGAACTCCTCGAGCACGAGGAGGCGGCGCACGCCGCGACCAGGCCCCGCGGGCCGGATGCCCACGAGCGCGGGCGGCGTGGGGCCGCGGCCGAAGCCAGCCGTCCAGTTGGCGGCCGCTTGGCCGGTGGCGCCGGGGCCGTGGAAAGTCCAGTCGTGGCTGACGGCGGGCACCAGGCGCGCGGGCCGCATCTTGCGGCGGTCGTGGATGAAGAAGAGCAGGCGGAGGTAGACGAGGTGCGTGGCGCCCACGACCGCGGCCAGCAGCAGCAGGAAGCCGAGCGCGCCGGGGGCGCCGTCGGGCCGCTGCTCCAGGGCGCAGGGCGCGTCCTCGTCCTCGGGCCCGCCGTCCAGCACCGGCGGGAAGGCGGCGGCCAGCGCCAGCGCCCAGGCGGCGCACACCAGCATGGCGGCGCACGGCCAGCCGGCCAGGCGCTCGGCGTAGAAGCGGTGGTGCGCGATGGCCAGGTAGCGGGTGACACCCACGCCGAGCAGCAGGAAGGCGGCGTGGAAGCAGAAGAGCGCGGCCAGGAAGGCGAGCAGCTTGCAGCCCAGCGCGCCCGGCGGGGCCCCCGCGGCCGCCGCGCGCCGCGCCGCCAGCATCACGGCCGGGAGGCAGGCGAGCGCGCGCAGCCCGTCCGCCAGGCACAGGTCGAGCAGCAGGTAGTACGGGGCGCGGTGCAGGCTGCGCTCCCGCACGATGAGCAGCGCGAACAACACGTTGCCCGCCAGGCTCACGCACAGCAGCAGGCTCAGCGCGGCCAGCTTGATGCCCAGGGCGGCCGCCTCGCCGCCCCCGCCGCCCGGTTCGCTGGCGTTCGCCATCTCGGCCTCCCGCCGGCGCTCCGCTCCGCGGCCGCCCCGCTCTCGCGGCTCCGCCGGCCGCCGGCCCAGTTTCCGCCGCGGCGCCGGCCCTGAGCGTGCTGCCGGGGGGCTCAGCCTGCCCCGGGCTGGCGCCTCCCGGGCTCCCCGCGCCGCCGCTCCGCCGCCGCCGCCATCTCGGGAGCGCTGCGCGCAGGAGGCGACGGCCACTCCCTGCGCCTAGGGCGCCGCGGGCTCCACTGCGGACAGGGCCGCCCGCCACTCCCCGATCCCCGCCGCCGCCGCCGCCGCCGCCGCGCCTCCTGACTCAGCCCCCCGCCGCCGCCGCGGAGCCCCCTCCCCTTCGCCGGTGCGCGCAGCGTGGCCGCCGCCCGGCCGGGCTAGCTGGGGCGCTGCCGCCGCTGCTTCGGGCCGGTAGGCTGCTGGGAGGGAGACAGCGCTCTGGACGCGAGGTGGTGGCCGGTCGTGTTTGGCCCCAGGTAAGGGGGTCCGGCGGTGGCCGTGCGCGGGGTGGGGTGAGCTGGGACGAGGCGGCTGCCGGGCTGGCTGGGTCGGAGGCCTCGCGGGGCAGGAGCGCCAGGATGAGCCTTCCGCGGAAGCTAATGGCAATGAAAGGCGGTGATCACGGCCACGCAAGCGCCAGCTCTTGGCGCCGCTGAGGGGGCGGCAGGTTCGGGGCTCCCGGCGGCTGGCTTATGTCCACCGCGAGGCTCACAGTAATGGCAAAGGGGTTCCAGGCTAATCCCCCTGCGTGCCTGAACCAGCAGCCTCCTGAGGTCCAGGGAGTGGGAGCCGGTGAGCGACGCACTGAGGTTGAGTCTCGCTGGGTCTGACCGTACTAGTTCAGGGCGGTGGGCGAGGCTCTAACCACTGAGCCACTGACCAGGGCTGAGCCATCCTTGTGACCAGTCTTCTTCTGTATCACTGCCCATTCATTTCCTTCATAGCACTTATAATTTATCATTACATATTTTAGTTTATTTTAAAAATCTTATCTTTCAACTAGTCTCTAAGCTCCATGAAGGCAAGGGACTATGTCTGTTTCTTGTACCTCGAATGCTTGCCACTGAAGCCAGAACTAAGGCATGGGACTTTATTTATTGCCTTCCTATTCTGTGCATGGCAAGCACTTGGATAGGCATTGCCAGGCCCACACAGCGTGTAGGAGGCCTGGAGCCTCAGGCTTCCAGTGCACAAAACGCAGGAGGACACTGCAAATGCAGACTCTGACTCGGTCTGTGACAGAGCAGAGGTCTGCCTTTCTAACACGCTCCTTGGGTCATCCATGCTGCGGGCCCGGAGGACAGTGTGGACATTTTGCAGAAATATCGGTGACAGCCAATAACAGTCTCACCGAGCATCTCGAAGTGGATAGAGGCAAGTGGCCGACTGGGCAGGTCTGCAAATATTTATTGCAGAAATCTATTTTAGAGGGTATTTTGGATAGGATTGCATTTGGTTAATAGTAGCTAAAAACATTCATTAATGTTTAAGTTTATTTTCCTCATGAAATAAGCCTGGAGGTCAGTGATTGCTGGCACTAAACTATTGGGTCAAGAACTGAGTCTGTGGAAGTCGTCAGCCTCTCCACATGATCCTAGGTGGCTGGCACCAGCCATTGCTTCTGCATTCCAGGCAGAAATGAGGGAAAGAAAGGAGAGAGCAAAGCAGCCCTGGAGCCTCAAAGACGGGAGGTTGGGAAATGGTTTCTCTTTTTTAAAAAGTGAGACTCAGCCATGAGACTGAGATCCTGCCTGCCTTAGCACTCAGGTTGCTTCTGTCCAAAAGAAGGGATGCCTCCTGATACCCACACACAGACACCGACATGGTAACTTTATGCTCTGGTTCTATCAACGGTCATCTCTGTTCAGTGAGCACTTCCTCTGTGCTACGCATGATGCTGAATCCTTGACGTGTTATTTCATTTAATCCTCGTAAGGACAATGTGCAGTGGTAACTGTCTCACTCTCCATTTTGCAGAGAGACAGATAGTGATATTTTGTTCAGGCTTTCACCATAAGAGAGATGAGATTGTGAGGCAGACGGCTGGCCCTAGAGCCCGCACTCTTAACTCCATACGTATTGCCTCTTCATTATAACTGCAAAGCAAGTTACAGAGTTCCTAAAAACAACAAAAACTACTGATGTTCATGTTCACAGAATTGTAGTCCCTTCAGAGAGAAAAGGCTTTTCAAAAACCATCACTAATACTTTATAAACAGAGTGACTCATTAATGACTGAGTGGGAAGTAGAAGTACCCTTTTCCTTTAGTTGAACAATAATATTATGTGTTCTAATGAACACGTGACATCGGACAAGTCACTTAGCCTCCTGGAACCTCAGACATTCCCAGTTACAATAAGGGTCATTGGACTGACCGATACCCGTGAGTCCTCAGCTCCGAAAGCCAGTTTGTGTATGAGAAGATGCAAGTTCAATAGTTCCCTTATAAGTTAGATTTCTCCGTGTTTTCACTTCTGTTTATGGCTCAGTATGTTCCCCTTTGAGATTTTAAATTTGTTTTGGTCCTTTTTCCAGGATTAAATAACAGAAATAGCATTAGAAAATGTATAAATCATGGCTTTCACACTATTAATATGCCGGCTTCTTTCAGTCTCAACATTTGTTCAATAGATCAATATGTAAGGAAAAGCTGTTAATATTTCATTACCAGAATCAACTTATTCTCCTTTGGTTGCTTCTAGGAAGCTTCAGACAAGAATTTAAAATAGTTTCTTAGGCACCAAGCAAAACAGCTCTATGAGATTTTTCTCTATTAAAAAAAAAATTCAGTTTTGTAAATAACCAAATTCTTTCTTTTGCACATAAATAGAAAAGTGGAGATTTCTGCCCCAAAACAGATATGGATATAAAGATGGTGTGAATAGAAATAAAAATCTGGACTGTTCAGAGCAACTAGTTGACACACCTTGATTCAGCAAGTCTATGAATCCCAACAATTTGCCTGGTGTCTCCTGTCTAACCTCACGTTCCTGACCAGTCATCTGCTAATGGATGCATTGAACACCAAATCTGAGAAGATTGGTTTGACTTAAGCCAAAGTCTAGGTTCAATGGATGTTGGATTATCAAAGGACAGCACTTAGATTGACTGCTCCATGGGAGAGTCATTACTTCAGGAATGAAAATGGACTTGGAGTGAGGTGTACCTTGGTTCATATCTAAGTCATACCAATGACTAGTGAGCATCCTTAGCCAAGTCCCTTGCCTCCTCTGAACCTTGGAATTCTGTTGTGGTGAGGCAGATCCCATTAAATGTGAACCATGTACAGAGTGTAGCACAAGCTGTGCACACAGGTGTGTGTAATTTTAAATATATATATATATATATATATATATATATATGTATATATATTTTTTACTGATTTCAAAGAGGAAGGGAGAGGGAGAGACAGAAACATAAATGATGAGAATCATTGATCAGCTGCCTCCTGCACATCCCCTACTGGAGATCAAGCCCTTACCTCAAGCAAGTGTCCTGACTAGAATTGAACTCTGACCTCCTGGTTCATAGGTTGATGCTCAACCACTGAGCTACACCAGCTGGGCACAAGTGTGTGTAATTAATGGTAGCTATCTTTATTCATGTTTGCTCTTACCAGATTACAAATACCTTGGCTAACCATGACTGTTCCATTTTCCACTCCAAGTTAGTCTGGCAGGATTCCTGTACAATGTGGATTCTTAATATTTTTGTGGCAGGTGTAAATGACAGTCCATAGTATCAAGCATATGAGATATATCACTGTTCCTTAGAAACCTAATTTCTTCTTCTGAGTTGCCGTTTTGTCTTGCTGGTGAGGAAAAACATAACCTTAATTCTTCTTGGGTTTCATCACGGCCTCTTGCTTGTTCAGGATATGTCATAATACCAGAGAAGTGCCTAGATTTCATTGTACACAGATATTCAGGATATGCCCGTAGGGGAAGTGAGTGAGGGGTATCCGATCCGATGTTTAGTCAGTTGTTGCCATATTGTTCCTTATAAATGACTAGAAGCCCAGTGCATGAATTTGTGCATGGGTAGGGCCCCTCTGGGTGGCCTGCTTCCACCTCCTAACCCGCTCCACCATCCTATTGGGACTGGGCCTCCATCTGGCTTCCTCAGCACCTGGGAGTGGGGAGGCAGCCCTGCCCACCTGCAGAGTGATTGGGCTTCCATTCACACTCGCCTTGGCCTGGCGCTGCCTGCTCACCTGCTCCACGGTCCCACTGTGGTTCTGCTCTCGTCAGGGCCCATCAGGGCCAGCAGCACCCCCACGGCCACCTGCTGCCAATGCCACATTTTTGACGCCCGCCAGGTTCCGTGCCGCCCCTGGTGGTCAGCGTACATCATAGCGAGTGGTCGAACTCCTAGTTGAGGGGACAATTTGCATATTAGGCTTTCATTATATAGGATTGTGGTTTAGTGATTCTTAACTGCCTATGCCAGACTTAGGGTTGAGAATCTGGGCCAAGAGTGCCTAGGTTATAACTACATTCACAGCTGTTCCTCTCAGCAGTAGGTCTGGAAACTCTCTCAGGACCTTTTTTTTCTTCTTCATTTCTGGGGACTCCCTATCTATCCTGGCAGAGAGGAAAACCAGTTCTTTCTGGTTTTTCTGGAAAATATAATTGGACAGTCCCCCTGAGAATCTGTGGTCCTAGAATTTAGGTGTTTGAGAAAACAAAAACCAGAAAGCTACCTTGCCACAAACCTCTCCTAGGCAAGGAAGCCTGGAGCCTGCTTCTGCTTGAATGTTAAGAAGGAAAGGGGAAAAACAGAGGATGAAAAAAATCCTCTCCTGAGGCATTTTCATTGATTTTAAAGAGAGGGGAGGAGAGAGACAGAGACAGGGAGAAACATCAATCTGAGAGTGAAACATTGATTGGTTGCCTCCTACACATGTTCCACCCTGGCCAGGGATCAATCCAGAAACCTAGGTATGTGCCCTGACTAGCAATGAAACCCACAACCTCTCAGTGTGCAGGACAATATTCCTACTAACAGGACAATGCTCCTACTAATTGAGCCACACCATCCAGGACATAAGGAAGAAAAATTATCAGTTCATATCTCAAAATACTATTTTTGCTGCATATATTTATGTGTATAGGTATGGCATATTGTAACATTAGTGAAAATTCAACAGTTGATTTTTCTTCACGTGCCAAAATAATAACATTGGATCTTTACCTCACACCATACATAAAAATTAACTCAAAATGAATCATAGACCTAAGAATAAGATCTAAAAACATAAAACTCTTAGAAGAAAACATAGGAGTAAATCTTCATGACTTTAGATTAGGCAGTGGTTTCTTAGGTATAACACCAAAAGAACAATTAACAAAAGAAAAGTTGATAATTGGACTTTATTAAAAATTTAAAAGTTTGTTCTTCATATAATTTTTTTAACTAATGTGATCCCAAAATATTCAATTAGAAAAATTTTTTAAAGTACTTCAAAAAACACCTTCAAGAAAGTGAAAATACAATGTATAGAATGGGAGAAAATCTATACTAATAATTTATACTAATAATAGAGAAATATGCAAATTGTCTGGGAAGCTGTCACAGTAACAGTAACAACCAATCAGCAGGCTGCTTGGGGCAACCAGCCTGGCAGGGGGGTTAGTGAGGGAGGGATGACCAAACAACTGAACAGCAGGCTGTGTGGGCAACCAGGCCAGCAGGGGTGGCAGTTGGAAGTGATCAGGCCAGCAGGGAAGGGCAGTTGGGGTGACCAGGCTTGTAGGGGAGGGCAGTTGGGGATGACCAGGTCTACAGGGGAAGGCCGTTAGGGGTGACCAGGTTGGCAGGGGAGGGCAGTTGGGTACAACCAGGCTGGTAAGGGAGGGCAGTGGGGGCCATCAGGCCAGCAGGGGAGGACAATTGGGGGCAACTAGGCCAGCAGGGGATTGCAGTTGGGTGTGATCAGGCCTGCAGGATAAGGCAGGTGGGGGTGATCGGGCTGGCAGTGAAGGGCAGTTGGGGGTGATCAGCCAGCAGGGGAGCTATTAGGTGTCAATCAGACCAGAAGGAGAGTGGTTAGAGAGCAATCAGGCTGGCAGGCTGAAGTGGTTAGGAGCAATCGGGCGGGCAGGCAGGTGAGTAGTTAGGAGCCAGCAGTCCGGGATTGTGAGGATGTCCAACTGCTGGTTCAGGGATCAGGCCTGAACTGGCAGTCAAACATCCATCAAGGGGTCCCAGATTGGAGAGGGTGCAGGCTTGGCTGAGGGACACTGCCCACCCCTCACCCCTGTGCACAAATTTTGTGCACTGGGCCTCTAGTATTTTCAGGTTATAGATCTGATGAGAGACTTGTCCAGGATAAGTTATGTAAAGAACTCATAACTCAATATAGAGACAAATAACTTGATTAAATATTGGGCAAAGGATTTGAATAAGCATTTCTTTGAAAGACATACAAATGGCCAATAAATTCATTTAACAAAGATACTTAATATCAATGGTAATTAGGAAAATGCAAATTAAAACTATAGTGAGGTACTATTTCACACTTACTAGTATGGCTGTTATCCAAAAGAGAGACAATATCAAATGTTGGTGATTTTGTGGAGAAATGAGAACTCTCACAATGCTGGTGAAACTGTAAAATGATGCCACTCCTTTGGCAAATAGTTTGGCAGTTCCTCAACAAGTTAAATATAAAATTACCTTATGAGCCTGTAAGCCCATTCCTAGTATATACCCAAGAGAAATGAAAACATATCCACATAAAAATTTGTACACAAATTATAACATCATTTTTCATAATAGCCAAAAGGAGGCAATACTCTAAATGTCCATCATGGGTGAATAGATAAACATGCTGTGACATAGCTATACAATGGAATATTATTCTTTCATAAAAAGTCATGAAGTACTGACACATGCTATAACATGGATGAACCTTGAAAAAAATTTAAATAGGACAAAAGAACACTTATATTATCCTATTTACATTAAAGGCCTAGAAGAGGCAGATGCATGCAGACAGAAGGCATGTGAGTGGTTGCCAGGGGCTGGAGGGTCGAGGGGACTGGAGAGTGATTGTTAATGGTACTGGGTTTGTTTTGGGGTGATGAAATGGTCCAAAATTAGGTAATGGTGATAGTTTCACAAGGGCAGTGACCTTTGAAAATGTTCTTATTAAAAGATGAATAGGGGTCTGAGAAGCAGTATGGACTCCATGTTACTGCTTTCTGAGTGAATGTGGGCCTGTAGGTGGGATTCTCGTGCCCTTCATAAGGCTGTCACAGAAATGTCATGAAGATCTACTCCTGTGTCTTCTTCAAACTGCTTTCTGTGTTTCCCCTTTGATCTGCTTGAGTATTTGCATGCTTTGATGCTGAAATGAACTTGAGAGAAGGGATTTAAAAAATCCTTGTCAGTCAGTAGCTTTATACATGTATTGCAGTGTCTATCCATTAGGAAAGCTTTCTTTTAAGGTACAGTTAGTGCACTAAGGCATTTTGTTTACATTATTTAATTTACTCCGTCAGAACCTTGAACCCTTTTCACAGATGAGGAATCTCAAGTCTTACATTAATTAGAGTAGTTATATTACATTAAAGGCCCCGTGCACGAAATTTGCTCCATGCAGCCTGCTGCTCAGTCATTTGATCACCCCTCACTAACCCTCCTGCCGGCCTGGTCACCCCACATAAGCCTATTCAGTCATCCATTTGGTTGTTTCAGTTACAATGGTTGCTTAGCCTTTTATATATATAGATAGGCTGGTCACACAGCACAAAGTGACAAAGTAAGGTTAAGACTCTAATGTGGCCTGAATTCTTAACAAATACATACAGGACTAGATTATGTTGACTAATACATAACTGAGGGAAAACTGTCAATATCTGTCACAGGAATTTTGGTTAAATAACTGCATTTTGCCCTAGCTGGTTTGGCTTGGATAGAGTGTCAGCCTATGGACTGAAGGGTCCCAGGTTTGATTCAGATCAAGGGCATTATGCCCCGGTTCTAGGCTCGATTCCCAGAAGGGTGTGTGATTCTCTCTAATCATTGATGTTTCTCTCTCTCCCTCTCCCTTCCTCTCTGAAATCAATAAAAAAAAATATTTTAAAAAATAGCTGCATTTCTCAGACACCCCCTGCTGCCACTCTTCACCAATTTCTAAAAGGCAGAGATAACTAGTTTAATGAGTTCAGTTTTAGAGTCTACTTAGCATCAGTGAGGTGTGGGATTTTGAAATTCCACACAGTATAGTGAAGTTCACAGCTGAATCATTTATTACTACTACACTTTGTAAATCATTCTGTTTTACTAGAACTGATTAAATTGGCATGTACCTATAACTCATTTGACTTCAAATTGTTTGACAGAACTATATAATTTCACTCAATACAGCCACATTCATTATCTATTTTATTGGTTGCGTTTTTGTCCTTAGGAACATCTTTCCTGGAACCTTCTGTCTGGTCTACATAGCTGTCTGCACAGCTGTTGCCCTGCCACTTCCTGTCAACCTTTTGGTGTTCTCGTCTCCCTTTCTATGCCAGATCTCCTGTGTACTGAAGTCCACCTTCTTCTCCTTGTTTTGTTTCATTCCCTTTTCCCTTATTGACACCCTCCCCAACATTTCCTCCCTAGATAAGCTCTTACCAGCCCACTGTCCGTGTCCATTGGTTATGCTGATACGCATGCATACAAGTCCCCCCCAACCTCCTTCTCTGTGAGGTTGGACAGTGTGTTTAGTGTTTCTTTGTCTCTGGATCTGTTTTTATTCATCAGTTAATGTTGTTTGTTATATCCCACATATGAGTGCTTATTTCACTTAGCATAATGCTCTCCAGGTCCATCCATGATGTTGCAAATGGTAAAAGTTCCTTCTTTTTTATAGTAGCAAAGTATTACATTATGTAGATGTACCACGGTTTTTTAACCCACTCATCTGTTGATGGGCACTTAGGCTGTTTCCAAATCTTAGCTATTGTAAATTGTGCTATGAACATAGAGGTGCATATATCCTTTTTGATTGGTGTTTTAGGTTTCTTGAGATATATCCCCAGAAGTGGGATTACTGGGTTGAATGGGAGTTCCATTTTTAGTTTTTTGAGGAAACACCATACTGTTCTCCACAGTGGCTGCACCAGGCTGCATTCCCACTGATAGTGCAAGTGGGTTCCTTTTTTTCTGCATCCTCTCCAGCACTTGTTTGTTGATTTGTGTTTTTTTTTAAATATATTTTATTGATTTTTTTTTTTTTTTTACAGAGAGGAAGGGAGAGGAATAGAGAGTTAGAAACATTGATGAGAGAGGAACATCGGTCAGCTGCCTCTTGCATACCCCCTACTGGGGATGTGCCCACAACCAAGGTACATGCCCTTCACCGGAATCAAACCTGGGACCCTTCAGTCTATGCTCTATCCACTGAGCTAAACCGGTTTTGGCTGTTGTTGATTTGTTGATGGTAGCCATTCTGACAGGAGGAGATGCTACCTCATTCTCATTTTGATTTGAATCTTCTGGATGATTAGTGACTTTGAGAATGTTTTCACACATCTCCCAGCCTTCTTTCACAATGTGTCTGCTTAGGTCCTGTGCCTATTTTTTGTTTGGATTGTTTATCTTCCTTTTTTTAAGTTGTATGAGTCCCTCCACCTTTTTTTTTTAATAGTATCTTTTACAGAGCAGAACATTGTAAAGTTGAAGTTTGGCTTATCAATTTGGATTATTTTATGAATCATGCCGTCACATCTAAGAAATCTTTGCCTAATCCAAGTTTTTTCTATAAGTTTTATTTTTCAGGTTTTATATTTAATTTTGTTTTTCACTGAAAACATACTTGTATTACTTGAATTCTATTAAATTTATTGAGACGTGTCATATGGACCAGAAGATGGTCTGTCCTGCTAAATGTTCCATGTGCACTTCAAAAGAATGTATATGTTTGCTGGTTGGGTAGAATGTTTTACAAATGTCAATCAGGTTTATTGATTGATAGTATTATTAAACAATTTTATAGTCTTACTGATTTTGTGTCTACTTCTACAAATTATTGAGAGAGGAATGTTGAAATCTCTGACTATAATTATGGATTTATTTATTTCTCCTTGCACTTCAAACAGTTTTTGTTTTCTGTATTTTGGAGATATGTTATAAAGAGCAAAAATTGTTAGAATTGTTATTTTCTCTTGGAGAATTGAGTCCTTTATAGTATATACTACAGGCCTGGTGCACGAAATTAGTGCATTGGGGGAGGGGGTCTCTCAGACTAGCTTGCCCCCTCTCACAGTCTGCAAGTTGCAATCTGGCTTCCTTCTGAGGTGACCAGCTGATCAGGTGAAGGCACCCTCCCATCACCCCACTGCTGCTGCCACTGCTGGCTGCTGCAGCCACCAGTTGTTTTCATCAACATGGATTCTAGTCCCTTCACCATGAAAAAATGAAAGGTTTCTTCAGGCATTTTCAAGATGTCTCTTTCATAAGATATGACATTTCTTTTTTTCATCTTTTTTTATTCTCACCTGAGGATATTTTTCCATTGATTTTTAGAGAAAGGGAAAGACAAAGAGAAACATCATTGTGAGAGGGATACTTTGATTGGTTGACTCCTGCATGAGCCCTGACCTGGGCCCCAGCCAGGGAAGAGCCTGCAACTTAGGTACATGCCCTTGATCAGAATCAAACTTGGACCCTGTGGTTGGCAAGCTGAAGCTCTATCCACCGAGCCAAACCAGCTAGGGCAGGATATAACATTTCTTAGTCCCTCCAGCAGCAGACCTTAGTTTTTTCCTCCAGGAATGAGGTGCAAAAATCCTAGAACACCTTCTTGGATTCTTATTACCCAAGTTACCAAGAACATTGTGAGTGGTGTACCAGGAGCTTAGTTAATGAGCAGTCAGAAAATGTGTTTCCTCTGCAGCTCTCTCACAGAGGTGGGACTGCTGGTGCAGTGTCTCCCAGCAAGGGCGGGCCTCCCTGTGTGTTGTGTCTCTGCTTTGGGCCCATCTTTGTATACAGCCTTCTTCTGAGCTGGTTGTGACTGTTATGGAATTCAACTAATTTGCATATTACCTCTCTCTCTCTCTCTCTCTCTCTCTCTCTCTATATATATATATATATATATATATATATATATATATATATATATATATATATTTCAGCCCAGCCTGTACCCTCTCCAATCTGGGACATCCCTCTCACAATCTGGGACTGCTGGTTCCTAATTATTCACTTGCCTGGCTGCCAGATTATGCCTAACCACTCTGCCTGCCAGCCTGATCACCCCTTAACTGATCCCCTGCCAGCCTGATTGACACCTAACTCGTCCCCTGCCAGCCTGATCGCCCTCAATTGCCTTTCCTTGCCAGCTATCTTGTGACAATGTGGGGGTGGCCATTTTGCAACAATGTGGGGGCAGTCATTTTGTGATGACATGGAGGTGACTATCTTATGATGACGTGGGGGCAGCCATCTTGTGATAACATGGGGATGACCATCAAGTGACAATGTGAGAGTGGCATCTTGTGACAATGTGGAGGCATCTTGTGACATGACTTCATGACGGTCAATTTGCATATTACCTCTGTATTATATAGAATTATTAGAAGCCCAGGCCACGGATTCATGCACAGGTGGGGTCCCTTAGTTTGGCCTGCGGGAATTGGGCTGAAACCTGCTCTCCAACATCCCCCAAGAGGTCCCAGATTGCAAGAGGGTGATTCTCAGGTGATGCATCCTAGAATTGAGCTTTCTTCTCTTTCATTCTGGGTGTGTTACCCAAGAACCACAGCTGCCAAGTCACTGCAGCTCCGCAGCTCCTGCATTGAGTGTCTTCCTCCTGGTGGCCACTGTGTGTCATAGCTATAGGTTGGAGCACCTGCCCCCTGGTGGCCATTGTGTGTCATAGTTACCAATCAGACACTATTTTTATGTGACACTATTAGAGATGTTCCCCATTCCTTTCCCACTTTTGCCTAGCCACAGACCTCCCGCAGCCCTAGCTTTCAACTGTTGTCTGTGTCATTGGGCTATGCATATATGTTCTTTAGCTAATACCTTCACCTTCTTTTATTCAGTCACCCCACTCCTTCCCCTCTGAGATCTGTCAGTCTGTTACATGTATCCATGCTTCTGGTTCTATTTTGTTCTTCAGTTTATTTTGTTCATTAGATTCCACATGTAAGTGAGGACATATATTTGTCTTTCTGTAACTGGCTTATTTTGCTTAGCATAATAATGTCCAGGTCCATCCATGCCATCGCAAATTATAAGAGTTTCTTCTTTTTTACTGCTACCTAGCATTCCATTGTGTAAAATGCATCACAGCTTTTTTATCCACTCTTCTACTGATGGGCACTTGGGCTGTTACCAGATCTTGGCTATTGTAAATAACACTGCTATGAACATAGGGGTGCACATATTCTTTCTAATTGGTATTTTGGGGTTCTTTGGGTATATTCCCAGAAATGGGATCACAGGGTCAAAAAGCAGTTCCATATTTAATTTTGGGGGAAACTCCCTACTGTTCACCACAATGGTTGCACAAGTCTGCATTCCCACCAACAATGCACCAGGGTTCCCTTTTCTCATTTGTTGATTTATTGATGATAGCCATTCTGACAGGTGTGAGGTGGTACCTCATTGTTTTAATTTGCATTTCCCTGATGATTAGTGATGTTGAGGAATTATTCATATATCTATTGGCCATCTGTATGTTCTCTTTGGATAAGTGTCTATTCAGGTCCCTTGCCCATTTTTTAATTGGGTTTTCTTCTTGGTGTTGAGTGAATAAGGCCTTCATATATTTTGGAGATTATCCTTTATCAGATATGTCATCGGAGAATATGTTCTCCCATACAGTGGGTTCCATTTTCATTTTGTTGGTGCCTTCTTTTGCTAAGCAAAAGCTTTTTAGTTCCATTTGTTTGCTTTTTCCTTTGTTTCTCTTGCCTTAGAAGATATATCAACAAAAATATTGATATGCAAAATGTCCCAACTTTTATTCCAAGGTCTTATTCCAGGATAATTATGGTTTCATGACTTACATTAAAGTCTTTTATCCATTTTGAGTTTATTCTTGTGTAAGTTGGTGGTCTAGTTTCATTTTTGTTGCTTATACCAGTCCAATTTTTCTGACACCATTTATTGAAGAGACTGTTTTTACTTCATTGTATGATTTTGTCTCCTTTGTCAAATATTAATCGACCATAAAGGCATGGATTGATGTTGACATTTGAGCTCTTTCTTCTGTTCCATTAACCTTTATTCCTGTTCTTGTGCCAGTACCAGGCTGTTTTGATTACAGTGGCTTTGTAGTATAACTTTATACCTGGCATTGTGATCCTTCCAACTTTGTACTTCTTTCTCAAGATTGTTGCAGCTAGTCAGGGTCTTTTTTGGTTCCATCTAAATTTTTAGAATATTTGTTCTACACCTGTGAAATATACCATTGTTATTTTAGTAGTAATAGTGTTGAATCTATAGATTCCTTTGGTTAGTGGACATTTTAATGATGTTAATTCTTCCAGTCCATGAACATAGTATATGCTTTCACTTGTTTGTACTTTCCTCTATTTCTTTCTTCAATAATAATGCTTTTACTTCTTCCTTACCAATTTGGATGTCTTTTATTTCTTCTTATCTGTTTACTGTGGCTAGGACTGCCAGTACTATGTTGAATAAGGGTGGTGAAAGCAGACATCCTTGCCTTTTTCCTGCTTTTAGTTTTGGCCCATTATGATGCTACTGGATTTTATCAAATGCTTTTTCTGCATCTACTGATATGATCATGTGGTTTTTATCTTTCATTTTTTTGTGATGTGTCACATTTATTGATTTGCAAATATTATACCAATGTTGTATTCCCCAAAATAAATCCCACTTGGTCATGGTATCTCATCTTTTTAAACGTTATTGCTGCATCTGATTTGCTAATATTTTGTTGAGGATTTTAACATCTATGCTCATTAGGAATGTTGGCTTATAATTGTCTTTCTTTGTAATGTATTTATTTGGTTTTGACAATAGGATAATGCTGGTTCATAAAAATAACTTGAAAGTCTTCCCTTCTCTTAAATATTTTGAATACTTTGAGGAGAATAGGTAAAATTTGCCTGTGAAGCCATCTGGACCAGGGCTTTTGTTTGCTGGGAGTTTCCCCATTCTTGCTTCAATTTCATTAGTTGTTATCAGTCTATTCAGGTTTTCTGATTCTTCCTGAGGGAGTTTTGGAAGATTGTATGTTTCCAGGAGCTTGTTCATGTTGCCCAGCTTGTCACGTTTGTTGGCATACACTGAGTAGCCAGATTATTATGATCTCTGCATGCATAATAATATACACTGGCCATTCAGTATATATCCTATATAATAAAAGGCTAATATGCAAATTGTCCTCTCGACCAGGAGTTCAACCAGCAGGCAGGCTGGCCAAGCACCTATTTTCCCTCCTCCTAGCCAGGCTAGCTGGACCCACCCATGCACAAATTCATGCACCAGGCCTCTAATATATATATATTTCTTCCTCTTCTAGCAGACACTTTAGGATTTCTTGCCATACTGGTTTGGTGGTAATTAATATCTTTAAGCCTTTTCTTTTTCTTTTTCTTTTTCTTTTTTTTTTTTTTTGTCTAGAGAGCTCTTTATCTACCTTCAATTTTAAATCCTACCCTTTATAGATAAAGTCTTAGAAACAGGTCCTTACATTTCATTACTTTGATTTCATACTATCCCCTTCTGTCTTGTAGTGTTTCTGTTTAGAAATCAGCTGACAACTAATGGATATTCTCTTGTACATTATTAACTTTCTTTCTCTTTCTGCTTTTAATATTTTCTCTTTGACTTTAACATTTGTCATTTCATTTATGATTATTTTTGTGTGGGTATCTTCAGGTTTATCTTTTTTTCTTTTTTTATATTTTATTGATTTTTTACAGAGAGGAAAGGAGAGGAATAGAGAGTTAGAAACATCAATGAGAGAGACATCGATCAGTTGCCTCCTGCATGCCCCCCACTGGGGATGTGCCCGTAACCAGGATACATGCCCTTGACCAAAATCGAACCTGGGACCCCTCAGTCCTCAGGCCGACGCTCTCTCCACTGAGCCAAACCGGTTTCGGCTTCAGGCTTATCTTGATGAAACTTCTTGTGCTTCCTAAACTTGTGTGACTTTTTCTTCCACCAGGTTAGGGAAGATTTTTGTCATTATTTCTTGAAACAGATTCCTATTCTTTGCTCATTTTCTTGTCCTTTTGGTTGTGAATATTGTTACATTTCATATTGTCCCACAGTTTAAAACTGCTCTCATTCTTTTTTCTTTTTGCTGCTATCATTATTTTATCTATCTTGTCCTCTAAATTGCTGATTTGATCCTCTGATTCATCCAGTGTATTGTTCATTCCTTCTAGTGAATTTTATTTCAAATATGGTATTCTTCATTTCTGACTGGTTATTCTTTACAGTTTCTATGTCCTTCTTTTTCATGCTGTTGAGCATCCCTGTAACTATTACTTTGAACTCTGTTTCTGATGAATTATTCATCTCCCTTTCATTTAGCTCTTTTAATGGAGATTCCACCTGTTCTTTCATTTGGGGTCTTAGTCTTTGTCTCTCCATTTGGGGTAACTATTTGTTTTTGTTTCTATATTTTATATGGAACTCTTATGACTCACAGTATTGGTGGATTGACCTTCTGAAGTAGGTTTTCTGTGGGACCCAGTGGTGCAGTCTTTTTGATTTCTTGAGCTGGTGATGTAGGAATGCCCCTTGTGTTGGTTAGGTGGGCCTTGCTGATGTAATTGGGTCTTAATTGCTGTTGTCTTGTTGATAGGTGGGCTCTACCCTCAGGCTTGCTGAATGAGAGGCTCAACCCCAGCCATGCTATGCAAATTACTGAACAGGTACTCACAGAACAAGACAAAACAAAACAACAGCAGCAAGAATAATAATAGGGAAAGAAAAAAGAATAATAAAAGACGAAAATAGTAGAAAAGAAAAAATATAAAGGAAGAGAAAAAAAGAATAGTAAAATAAAAACAGGAAGAAGAGAAAAGAGAAGAAAATAGAATAAAAAAGGAAAGAGGGAAATAGGAAATAGGAAAAGAATAAAGAGAAGAAAAGGGAAAAAAAGAAAAAATGAAATAGAAAAGGAAAGGAAATAACATAAAAGAAGAAAAAAATGGAGTTTCCATGCCTGTTATAATGACCCTTGGATATGCTGATTGTGAATTTTTAGATCCTGCTCCAATGTTGTCTAAAGCTGATCACTTGGTGTGACAATTCCAGGCATCCTTGGAGGTTCTCTAGCCCAAGTGCGATGCTGTCCCCACTTGGTCCCAGGCAACCTGCTCGAAGCTTGGAGATGTGGAGCACCTAGTAGCCCATGGGTGGGACCTCCGGAGCCCAGTGGTTGGGTCTGCTGTGGGTCTAGCCCTTTCAGTATCCTTATTCTGAGCTGTTCTCTCCTTCCCCCCATGGAACTGCTCTCAGCAGTGCTATGGGGTTTGGCAAGGGTGATTCATTCTCCTGTTGGGGTGGTGCCCGCAACCTGCAGGAATAGGTGGAGTGAGCACTTTATCTCTTTCCCAGGGTTGCGCATGCTGAACTTGGAGAGGAGCACAGATCTGCGTCCCTGCAATGTATTGGCTGAGCCAAGCACTCGCCCAGCTGACTCTGGGTTAGAGACCCTCATCCCTGCCTGGGTCCCTCTCTCCTCGTCCCCCAGACACAGTCCCAGAACACAGCGCTCTGTGACTCCTCAGCACCACTGCGCCATCAGGCCAAGCAGGATCAAGCTGAATATCAGCCCGCTCAGCACTCGCAGCACTGGTCTTGGACTCCCATCTCCGCCTAGGCTCCTAGAGAGTTCAAGTCCAGCTCCCTTATTCCTGATACCAAACAAGCCAGGCCGAACTTCCCTACAGAACACAGCCAGGTGGCAGACCCACCAGTTCAGCAGGTGGGGTGGAGGGGTGCCACTGTGTGCTGAGGCTGGTGATCCTGTCCTTTTTCTCAAGCCACTTAGTTAGTCCCTGCCCAGCTCTGTGCTCAGTCCTTCCAGAGAATAGAAGGCCCCTCCAGGTCACTGCTGTGTGGACCAAGCACACTCCACCACCGAGTGCAGTGGCCACGTGGCCTCCCCAATAGTCACAGGCCCCTGCAGGCATTCCAGGCTGGTGATGTGACTATAGGGTGCTCCTGCCCTGAGATGGCACAGTCCTAGTCTCCATGGTACAGTCTCCCTAACTTTGTTGCCCAGGCTGAGCGGGCTCTCTTCTGCTTTGGGGATCTATGCCCGGGGCTAAGATCCCACACTCCCAAGTGGAGGGATCACACGAGCTACCACAGCACCTCATGGAGGGACCCCCTCTCCTCATCTTAACTCCTTCCACCAGTCTTCCCTGTCGTTCTTGTCTTCTTCGTTGTAATATCTCAGATCAGCCACACTTCACCCAGCTTTCATGTGGATTGCTCTGTAAATACACACAAGTTTGGTCCAGGTATGGAAGCAAGCCTGACTCCTGGTGTTGGTAATCAACATTCTTCATTCCTGGGAATACTCTTTGCTCTGCAGTTTATTTAGTGTGATATGAATGTAGTCCCTTGAGATTTCTTTTGATTAGGAGAAGCACAGTATATCTTTTTCTACTATTTTTTACTTTAAAAATTATGGTAGGATAGGCTCCCAAAATCAAGCTAAGGATCAATATAACTTCAAGTTTTGCTTACAACTTACACTAGGGCTACAGAGGGTGCATGCATTTGTGTGTGAATATGTAGTTGTGTGCGTGCTTTTGAATGAATTTTCACAATTCTTTTGTTCTCTTAACAGTTTTTCTTACGTAATTCTGGTTCACAGAAGGAGCTCAGTAAATATTTGTTAAATGAAAACTTTTTGTATATTACCTTCAGAAAGACAAATAGGTATTCTATCCTTTTCCTTTAAAATCTCTCGGTTTTATGCTTGAAGTGTACTTCTTGTAGGCAGCATTGTGGTGGGGCCTTGCTATTTTATTTAATCTGACATTCCCTAACTTTTTTACTATCTTTTAAAATATTTTCAATTACAGTTGACATTCAATATTATTTTATGTTATATTAAAGTGATTAGCATAGTGGTTGGACAATCAGATGCTTTACAAAGAGACCCACTCATGTTTCCAGCATCCCCCTTGCACAGTGAATAGTTCATTAGAGTTTTATTAACTGTATTCCCTATGGTGTGCTTTACATTCCCGTGACTGTTTTTTAACTAACCATCTGTACTTCTTAATCCCTTCACCTTCTTCACCCAACCCTTCAAACTCTTCCCCTCTGGTTACCATCATCTGTTCTTTATATCTATAAGTCTGTTTCTGTTTTATTTGTTCATTTATTTTTTCTATAAATTCCACATATAAGTGAAATCACATGGCATTTGTCTTTCTCTATTTTATTTCACTTAGCATACTACCCTTTAGGGCAGGGTTGGAGAACCTTTTTTCTGCCAAGGGCTATTTGGATATTTATAACATCATTAGAGACCTGGTGCCGGGCTGATTGGGCTGGCTGGCCTGGGGAAGAGGTAAGGGGCAGTTGGCTGGCCAGCCCCAAACCCCTGGTTGCAGTCCTGGTCAAACTCCTGATTGAGGGGACATATTAGCCTTTTATTATATAGGATTTTCAGGCCATATGAAGTTATCAACTTAAAAATTAGCCTGCTATCTTTAGTGAAACATTTAATTAACTGAGCCCTAATGCCTACCAGGGCCAGCCTAAATGATTTTCCAGGCCTTATGTGGCCCCAGGCCAGATGGTCCCTACCCCTGCTATAGAGCCACCCATGCTGTTACAAATGATAAGCTTTCATTCTTTTTTTGTGGCTGAGTAATATTGCATTGTGCATACATCTCACAATTTTTTAAGTTACATGATTGTTGATGGGTACTTGGGTTGCTTCAATATCTTGGTTATGTGGTAAACTATGCTACAGTGAACATAGGGGTACACCTATCTTCTTTAATTGGTGTTTTGGGTTTCTTCAGATATATATCCAGAACTGGAATTGCTGGGTCATAAGTCAGTTTTATTTTTAATTCTTTGAGGAATCTTCTTATTGTTTTTCATAGTGACTACATCAATTTGCATTTCCACCAACAGTGCACAAGGGTTCCCTTTTCTCCACATCTTTGCCAACACCTGTTATTTGTTGATTTCTATTTTTTTGCTTTTATTTATTTTTTGCAGTTTTTTTATTTCAAGAAAAACAATTTTAAATATAATAATGGTACATGCAATAAACCTTAATATTTCAAGAAAGGTGATCTTAAATGTAATAATTTTACATGCAATAAACATTAATATCTCAAGAATATGATTTTAAATATGAAATGTTCATGTAATAAACATCAATTGTTCAAGAAAAATGATCTTACATATAATAATACATGCAATAAACATTAATAGTTCAAGGATTTTAAGTGTAATCATATTCCCAAAATTGTACTAACATAGTATGATATCACAAAAGTTGTAGGAAATATTAAAACTCTTCAAATATCAGGATTGGTTCTCTTATATTCTAGAATATTTCCCCCCCTCTGGCTCTATTTTTGTTCATCAGTTTATGTTGTTCATTATATTCCACAAATGAGTGAGATCATGTGACATTTTCTTTCTTTGACTGCCTTATTTCATTAGCATGATGCTCTCCATATCCATCCATGATGTTGCAAATGGTAAGAATTCCTTTTTTACTGCAGTGTAGTATTCCATTGTGCAGATGTACCAAAGTTTTCTAATCCACTTAAGCTGTTTCCAAATCTTAGCTATTGTAAATTGTGCTGCTCTGAACAAAGGGGTGCATATATACTTTCTGATTGGTGTTTCTGATATCTTGGGATATATATTTCTAAAAGTGGTATTACTGGGTCATATGGGAGTTCCATTTAATTTTTTGAGGAAACTCCATACTGTTCTCTACAGTGGCTGCGCCAGTCTGCATTCCCACCAGCAGTGCATGAGGGTTCCTTTTTCTCTGCATCCTTGCCAGCACTTGTTGTTTGTTGATATCTTGATGATAGTCATTTTGACAGGTATGAAATGATATCTTATTGTTGTTTTAATTTTTATTTCTCTAATGTTTAGTGATGTTGATCATTTTTCATATGTTTATTGGCCATCTGTATGTGCTCTTTGGAGAAATGCCTATTCAGGTCCTCGAACACATTTTAATTTAATTGTTTGTTGTTGTTTTTTGGTGTGTGTGTGTGTATTTAGTTGTATGAGTTCTTTATTTTTGGATATTAACCCCTTATTGGATGTATCATTGATGAGTATCTTCTTCCATTAAATAGGTTGTTAGTTGTCTTTTCATGTTGTTAATGGTTTCTTTACTTTGCAAACCTTTGTAATTTGATATATATAGTTCCATTGGCTTATGTTTTCTCTTGTTTCCCTTGTCCTAGGAGATATAGCAGGAAGAATATTGCTCAGAGAAACGACAGAGAGTGTACTGCCTGATTCCTTCTAGCAGTTCTACAGTTCCAAGTCTAATATCTACATCTTTGATCCGTTTTGAGTTGATTCTTGTGTATAGTGTAAGAAGGTGGTCCAGTATCATTTTTTGCATGTATCTGTCCAGTTTTCCCAGCACCACTTACTGAAGAGACTGTCTTTACCTCATTTCATGTTCTTGCCTCCTTTGTCTAATATTAATTGACCATAAAAGCATGGGTTTACTTCTGGGCTCTCCATTCTATCCCACTGATCAATGTGAATATTTTAACACCAATACGTACATGCTTTTGTTTTTTATCAGGATAGCCTTGTAGTATAGTTTGATATAAGGTAGTATGATACCTCCCACTTTGTTCTTTTTTCTCAAGATTGCTGGGCTCTTTGGGGTCTTTTGTGGTTCCATATAAATTTTGGATTATTTATTTAGTTCTGTGAAAGACACAACTGGTATTTTGACAGGGAATGAGTTGAATCTATAGACTGTTTTGGGTAGTATGAACATTCTTCCTATCCATGAGCACGACACATGCTTACATTTCTTTGTATCTGTTTCCTTTTCTTTCTTCAATGGCTTATTATTTTTCAAGTACAGGTCTTTACCTCCTTGGTTAAATTTATTCCTATATACTTTTTTTATTCAGTTGTAAATGAAAATTGTTTTCTTAGTTTCTCATTCTGACAGTTCATTATTGGTGTATGACAATATAAGAAATTTCTGAATATTTATCCTATGTCTTGTTACTTTGCTGGATTCACTTATCAGTTCTAGTAGTTTTTGGTGGAACCTTCAATGTTCCCTATATATATCATGCCATCAGCAAATACAGTTTTACTTCTTCATTTCCAACTTAGATACCTTTTATTTTTCTTATTGTCTTATTGCTATGGCTAGAATTTTCAATACTATTTTGTATATGAGTGGTTAAAGTGTCCAGGTTGGTGTGGCTCAGTGATTGAGCACTGACCCATGAACCAGGAGGTCACAGTCCCCAGTGGAAGACATGAAGGAGATCAATGATTCTCTCTTAGCATTGATGTCTCTATTCCTCTCTCCCAATCAATGATTCTCTCTTAGCATTGATGTTCCTATTCCTCTCTCCCTCTCCCTTCCTCTCTGAAATCAATAAAGACATTTTTTTTAAAGTGGTAAAAGTAGATATCCTTGTCTTGTTCCTGATCTTGAGGAAAATACTTTTAGTTTTCCCCTTTGATTATGATGTTAGCTGTGGGTTTGGCACGTATGACCTTTATTATGTTGAGATATGTTCCCTCTTTTGTAGTTTGCTGAGAGTTTTTATCATAAATAGGTGCTGGATATTGTCACATGCTTTTATTGCATCTATTGATATGATCATATTATTTTTATTCTTAATTTTTTATTGTATTACAGTAATTGTTTGCAGATATTGAACAAACCTTGCATTTCAGGAATAAATCCCATCTGGGCATGGTGTATGATCTTCTTAACGTATTGCTGGAGCTGGATTGCTAATATTTGGTTGAGGATTTTTCCATCTATGTTCTTCAAGAATTTATTGGCTTATAATTTTCTTTCATTAGCATTCAGTTTGTAATGGTTTTCTTTGTTTGTTTAATCTTCACCCGAGGATATTGTTCCATTGATTTTTGGAGAGAGTGGAAGAGAGAGGGAAATACAGAGAGAAATATTGATGTGAAAGAAACACATTGATTGGTTGACTTCTGCTAGTGCCCTGACTAGGGCCCGGGCCAGGAAGGAGCCTGCAGCTAAAGTATGTGACCCTGACCAAAATTGAACTCAGCACCCTTTGGTCCATAGGCCAGCACTCCACTAAGCCAAATCAGCTAGGGCCATTTGTAATGTTTTTATGTGATTTTTGGAGTCAGGATAATGCTGGCTTGAATTTTTTTGAATAGTTTGAGAAGGGAGAGTGTTTTTTATTTTATTTTAAATTTTAACATTGACATTATTGTAGGTGGCTCCCTCACCTTTCCCCCCCATTTTTGCTCAACTGTACCCATCCTGTATCTCCTTTCCTGACTTTCACCACACGATTGTACATGTCTATGGGGTATGCTTATATGTTCTTTAGCTAATTCCTTTACCTTCTTTATCTAGTCATCTCCACCCTTCTCCCTTCAGGCACTGGTCAGTCTGTTCCATGTATTCATGATTTGGGTTCCATTTTGTTCATCAGTTTATTGTGCTGATTAGATTCCACATTTTAGTGAGATCATATGGCCTTTGTCTTTCTCTGGCTTATTTCGCTTAGCACTGTGGTTGGCAAATTGCGGCTCGTGAGCCACATGCAGCTATTTGGCCCCTTGAGTATGGCTCTTCCACAAAATACCACGGCCTAGGCAAGTCTATTTTGAAGAAGTGGTGTTAGAAGAAGTTTAAGTTTAAAAAATTTCGCTCTCAAAAGAAATTTCAATTGTTATACTGTTGATATTTGGCTCTGTTGACTAATAAGTTTGCTGACCACTGGCTTAGCATAATACTCTCCAGTCCATCCATGTTGTCACAAAGGGTAAGAGTTCCTTCCATTTTATAGCCTCATAGTATTCCATTGTGTAAATGTACCACAGCTTTTTTATCCACTCATCTGCTGGTGGGCTCTTGAGCTATTTTCACTTGTGGAGCCATCTTATTCATGACTTGTTTTACTGGGAACTTTTTTTTTATTACTTTATCAATTTCATTGGTTAAAGTCAGTCTGCTCAGATTTTCTCTAAATTCTTGATTCAGTCTTGAAACATTATATGTTTCTAGGAATTTATCCATTTTTTTTCATATTGTCCATTTTGCCGTATATATTTTTTTACAATCCCTTCTATTTCTTTCTTTCTTTCTTCATGAGCCTGATGAAAGGTTTATCAATCTTGTTTATATTTTCAAAGATCTTTTATATTTTTTAGACTCTATTTCACTTATTTCCACTCTGATCTTCATTCTTTCCTTTCTTCTACTCACTTCAGGTGTTATTTGTTGTTCTTTTTCTAGTTTCTTTAGGTGAAAGGTTAGATTATTTATTTGAGATTTTTCTTTTTTCTTGAGATAAGCTAGTATTGCTATGAATTTCCCTCTTGTGGCAGCTTTTGCTGTGTCCCATATATTTTGGATTGTTTTGTTTTCATTTGTCTAAAGGAAATAACATTTTTTCATTTTTTTAAATCTTGTTGTTTACTCCTCCATCTATTTGTGTGTTTTTCAATATTTTTATTGTAATTGGTTTCTAGTTTTATACTACTATGGTCAGAGAAGGTGCTTGATATGATTCCAATCTTCTTAAATTTATTGAGACTTGTTTTGTAACATAAATGTAGTCTATTCTGGAAAATGTTCCACGTGCCGTTGAAAGAAATGTATATTCTGCTGCTTTCAGGTGAAATCTTCTAAAAATATCAATTAAATCCATCTGATCTAGTGTGTCATTTAAGGCTACTGTTTCCTTATTGGCTTTCTGTTTAGAAGATTAATCAATTGATATCAATGTGGTGTTAAAGTCCCAATCATGTCTGTTTTACTGTTGATCTCTCCCTTTATGTCCATCAATAATTGCTTTAAATATTTAGGTATTCCTATATTGGGTACAAAGTGGTATAAGGTTATATCCTTCTGTTCAATTTATTTCTTTATTATTTTGTAATGTTTTTATTTGTCTCTTTTATAGTCTTTGTTTTAAATTCTATTTGTCTGATAAAAGTATTGCTACCCTAGCTTTTTTGTTTGTATTAGCACGAAATCACCCCTTTACTTTCAGTCTCTGTGTGTCTTTTGTTTTGAGGTGGGTCTCTTATAGACCCACTATATATAAGTCTTGTTTTCTTATCATTTAAGCTACCCTATACATTTTGAATGGAGCATTTAATCTATTTACATTTAAAGGAGTCTTGATAAGTACTTAGTTACTGTCATTGTATTATTCTTATTTATGTTTTTCTTTTTTCTTAAAGAAGTCCTTTTAACATTCCTTATAATACTGGTTTGATGGTGATGAACACTGTTAACTTTTTCTTGCTGAGAAGCTTTTTATTTCTTTTTCAATTTTAAATGATAACTTTGCTGGGTAGAATAGTCTTCATTGTAGGTCCTTGATTTTCCTTATTTTGAATATTTCATGCCAATCCATTCTGACTTACAAAATTTCCATTAAGAAATCATCTGACAATCTTATGGAGATTTTTTTTATAAGTAACTTTCTCTTACTGCTTTTAAGACACTCTCTTTGTCTTTAACTTTTTCCCTTTTAATTATGATATGTTTTGGTGTGGGCCTCTTTGGATTCACTTAGTTTGGGACTCTTTGTGTTACATGCATTTGTATGTCTATTTCCTTTACCAGATTAAGGGAGTTTTCAGTCATTACTTCTTTAATAGATTCTCAATCCCTTGCTCTCTCTCTTCTCCTTCTGGTATCCTTATGGTGCAGATGTTATCCCAGAGGTCACTTAACCTGTTTTGTTTTTAAAATTTTTTTTTCTTTTTACTTTTCTGATTAGGTGTTTTCTACTACCTTATCTTCCAAATTAATGGATACTGGACTTTTCATGGTGATCACTTTATAAGATCTATAAATATCAAATCACTATGGAATATATTTTTTATTCTAAAGTGAAAAAAATAAGGGTATTTAGACTATTTACTTTTAATGTGAATATTAATATGGTAAGATTTAAATCTAGCATCTTGCTCTTTGTCTTTTACTTGTCTTTGTTTCCTTTTCCCTATTTTCATGTCTTCTTTTAGATTAATAGTTTCTTACGATTTCTTTTTATCTTTGTTATATTATTAGCTATAATTTTTTTCTGTGTTATTTAGTTATTTACATAGGGCTTATAGAATAATCTTTAACTTATCAGTTTACCTTCACTGGATATTATGCCTCTTCAAATCTATATACTAGTATATAAAAGCCTAAGTGGCCATTTGACCATTAGCTATGATGAGCACTGACCACCAGGAGGCAGACGCTCAAAACACAGGCATGGAAACGTGGAACAGACTGATAAATCTCAGAGGGGAGAGAGAAAAGGAGAGTGCGGGAAGAGATTAACCAAAGATATTATATGCATACTAGAGGCCCAGTGCATGGATTCATGCACCAATGGGGTCCATCAGCCTGACCTATGGGGATTGGGATGAAACTGGCAGTCCAACATCCTCCGGGGATTCCTGGATTGTGGGAGGGCACATAGGGTCCCTTGGCCTCTATTATAGTGTAAAAACTTATAATAGCTTACTTTCATTTCTCCCTCCCAACTTTTATGGTATTGTTGTCACAGATTTTTCTTTTATTTATGTTATAAACCCCATACTACATTGTTATTTTACTTAAAGTCTATTATGTTCTTTTAAAGAGATTATTTTAGTCCTAACCAGTTTGACTCAGTGGATAGAGCATCAGCCTTCAGACTGAAGGGTCCCAGGTTCAATACCAGACAAGGGCATTTACCTTGGTTGCAGGCACATCCCCAGTAGGTTCATGAATCCAGTAAGGGGTGTACAGGAGGCAGCTGATTGATGTTTCTCTCTCATCGATCTTTCTAACTCTCTATCCCTTTCCCTTCCTCTCTGGAAAATAAATAAATAAATGAATAAATAATACAATATATATATTTTTGTAATAAAAATAGATTATTTTAAATACTTGTGGCCTGATGTTCAAATTCATGCACATGGAAAGGAAATTACAAGTAAATTTTAATATCACTATTCATCCTTTCTCTATAATAGAAATGTCAACCAAATTCATGATCGACAATGACAGACTGAAACACATGTGTGTGATTGGCACCAGTGAGAGCTTTATATGTATTATGCATGCACAAGACAACTTAGCCTTTTATACATATAGAACAAACTTGCTTAATTATACCTGCTTTCTGATTTATTATTTATTATTTTTATTTTTTAAATATATTTTATTGATTTTTCATAGAGAAGAAGGGAAAGGGATAGAAAGTTAGAAATGTCAATGAGAGAGAGATATCAATTAACTGCCTCCTGCACGTCCCCTACTGGGGATGTGCTTGCAACCAATGTACATGCCCTTGACTGGAATTGAACCTGGGACCCTTCAGTCCGCAGGCTGACGCTCTATCCACTGAGCCAAACTGGTTTTGGCTAGACCTGCTTTCTGATTTAGCTAAACTTTTCCAGCCCAGTGAAGCACCCCAACTTCTCTTTCAGGTAATTGTCAGCAACACAGCAGTAAATATCAACACAAAGTAGTTTATTATTATAGATCATATAGGGAGAACAAAGGGTAAAATATTTGACTGCAGCAGTGTTTGACTATATTCATATTGAAAAAACCTGAAGTCGTTTTCAAGGTCCACCATTTCTTCTTTTCATTCAAATCAAATTTCTAAACTTATAAATCTCCATTTTCTGACTAATGAAAATAGGATTCCACCAAGTCCCCTATCTACTTACTCCAGGACTTCTGTGAGAATCAAATGAGATGAGGTATGAAAAACCTTCACAGACATTTGGTTAGACTGTAAACTGTTTCCACTTGGCTATAAAGCAAATTGTGCTCCTGGGCTGAAGAAACTGCAAGGAGGCTAGTTCGTAGGGAGAGGAAGCCAGCCAAGTATTGCTATTTGACATCATTACCTGGATGGAGGAAGAACACTTGGCATATTAGCCTTTTACATAGATAAGAAATATTCTCATATTTTCACCCATGTGATTACCATTTCCAGTAGTCTTTATTCCTTTTTATAGATCTTAGTTCCCTTCTGCTATAATTTTCCTTCTTCTTAAAGGACTTTCTGTGATCTTTATTGTACTGTAGGACTACCAGTGATGGATACATTCAGCTTTGCATGTCTTATTAACTTTCTTGTTTTATTAATTTTCACTACTGTTTTTCTGTTTTTAGTTTTATTCATGTTCTTTATTTTTTCTTTTTCTTGCTTTGTGTTTCTTTGCTCTTATCTTCCTAGTTTATTAATATAGAATTTAGATTATTGTTTTGTAACTTTCATTTTCTAATGTAAGCATGTAGTGCTAAAAATTTCCTTCTCAGCCATGTGTTTCCTGCATCTAATATGTTTTAATACGTTGAATTTTCATTTTCATTCAGTTTCATGTATATTTAAATTTTTATTGAGCCTTCTCTTTAGCCCATGGATTGTTTAGATGGGTACTATTCAATTTTCAAGTATTTGGAAAATTTCCTATTGTCTTTCTGTATGGGTTTCTTTTAAATTTAAGCTTTGTTTTATGTCTTAGATGTCATCTATATTGGTGAATGTTCCAGAAGCATTTGAAAGATGCATGTTCTGCCACAGTACTCTGTCTGTGAGTTACATGCTGTTGGCAGAGTGTTCTCCTGTACCCTTCCGTCTAGTAATTCTGTCACTTGCTGAGAGTGGGTGCTCATATTCCAGCTGTAATTGATGATTGCCCCTTTCCCTCTGCTTGGGGTTAATTTGGTATATTTTGAGGCTCTGTTGTTTAATGTACACATATTTGAGTTCATACATCTCCTGGTGGGTTGATCTTTTATCATTATGTAGTGTCCTCTTTATCCCCAGTAAACTTTGCTCTGAAATCTACTTTATCTGATATTAATTAATATACTACTCTTACTTTTTTAGATTATTGTTTACATGGTATCGCTTTTCATCTGTTTATTCTCTCACCCTCTTGTGGTATTGAAGTGATTTTTTTTGTAGATAGCCTATTGTTGGATCATAGAGTTTATATCATTTTTGAAATTGCTATTTGTTTGTTTTTTTAATCCAGTCTACTTAGAGAAGATAGAAGCCTAAGCTCCCCTCTTGGCCTTGATGGCTTCAGTAGAGGGCAGTCACAGTTTATTCCATGATGTTTAGCTGGCATAGGAAAGCTATCATCTAAGTTTTTTGTTTTGGTAGGCTGCTCTTCCTTTTGTTCTTTGGCTAGAGAAAACAAAATTTTCTTGGCCTTTTTTTTTTTTTTGCCTCAACTCACTGGCATTTTCATATTGCAAACTTCTTCAGCTCCAAGTGTGGGATGTATGGGACAAAAGAAAACGCTGGGGACTCATCACCACATCATTTCTTGGATTCCAAGGTTTCTGGCTACCATGCCACTTCTTGTTACCTCTTAGTTATTTTATGTTTGTTCTATACATAATGCTCAGGGCTTTTCACTTTACTTAGTATGCAGAATTAGGAAAAGCATGTCCATTCCATCTTTCTTGAAGCAGAATTGTTTTTCATTCTTTCTAAAAAAGACATTTTACTGGGTATAGAATTAAAAGTTGACAGGTTTTCTTTCATTCAGAGTTTTAAAGAGATTGCTCTAATAGCTTTTAGGTTGTATTTATTTCCTGTGAAAAGTCCTCTTTAATCCTTATTTTTGTTTCTCTTTTCATAAAGTGCCTTTTTTTGCAATTGAATTTTATTACAATCTGTCTTGGTGTGGTTTTCTTCATGTGTGTGTGTGTGTGTGTGTGTATGTGTTTGTGCACATGTGTATGTGTTTGGAGTTAGATATTCTTGGATCTATTAGTTTATAGCTCCTAAATAGTCCCTATCCAAAAGCAGTGACTCAAACAGACTTATGGCATATGATAACTGTCATGAAATTATAGTTGAACTCTGATGTTTACTAGGTCCCATATTGTTTATTTAGTAGATATCCAGATGCTTTATAAATCAGCTATGTAAGTACTTTCCCCACAGTATTCTGTTTTGGATATTTGGGGACAGACATACTTTGAATACTTCCCTAAGCCAAAGGTCCATCTCAATATTTAGATGACATAGGAGTGCCTTCACTGAGGTTAAACTTGCGCTTAGAGGAATTTCTAAATGCTAAGAGCCCAGGTTTGGAACCAGGATATCTTAGGTTTGGACTCCTTATCTCTTGCTGTGTAATTGTGGGAATGTTATTTAACCATTGTGAGCCTCTAATGTATAAAATGGAGATGATAATCATAGCTAGCTCATAAATTTGACATGTGGAGTAGTGAGATAATTAAATGTATAACATTGTTAAACACTCATGAAATGGTACCTATTACTATTATTGGTTTTATTTACTTATTAGTAGCCTTTATATTTTTTAGAACAGCTTTAGGTCACAGCAAAATTGAACTAGAGGTACAGAAATTCCCCTTATAACCCTTCCCCACACATGCACAGGCTCTCTTACTATCAATATCCCTATCAGACTGGTGCATTTGTTATAATCCATGAACCTGCAGTGACAATGATCACCCAAAGTCTACAGTTTACAGTAGGTGCATTGTTGGTGTTGTACATTCTGTGAGTTTGGACAAATGCATAATGATATGCAGAAGAGTTTTATTATCCTAAAAGTCCTCTTTGTCTACTTATCTATATCTCCCTATGCCCTAATCTCTGGATACTACTGATCCTTTTCCTGTCTCCATGTTTTGCCACTTCTAGAGTGTTTTGGAATAAAGGATACATTCCCAAAATGTATCCTTTTCAGATTTCCTCCTTTAGTAATATGTACTTAAGCTTCCTCTGTGTATTTTAATGGCTTAATATCTCATTTCTTTTTATCACTGAACTAGAGGCCCAGTGCACAAAATTCATGCATAGAGTTGGGAGGATGTCCCTCATCCTAGCCTGCACCCTATCCAATCTGGGACCCCTCAGAGGATTGGGCCTAAACCAGCAATTGGACATCCCTCTCACAATCTGGGAATGTTGGCTCCTAACCATTCACCTGCCTGCTAGCCTGATCGCTTCTAACCTCCTCTGCCTGCCAGCCTGATGTCCCTAACTTCTCTCCTGCTGGCCTGATAGCCCCTAACTGCCCTCCCCTGCTGGCCTAATCACTCCTAACTGCCCTCCACCTCTACCTCGGCCCCCGCCTCTGTGGCTTTGTTCAGAATGATGTCCAGAAGATGTCCTGTCTAATTAGTATATTACTCTTTTTTTAGTACAGGTAGTATTCTATTGTGTTGATGTACTGCATTTTATCCATTCATTTACTGAAGGACATCTTATTTGCTTCCAAGTTTTGGCAATTGGGAAAAAGCTGCTATAAGCATTTGGGTGGAGGTTTCTGTGTGAACATGTTTCCAACTTTTTGAGTAAATACCAGGAGCACAGTTGCTGGATCCCATAGTGAGATTATGTTTAGTTTTGTTAGAAACTGCCAAATGGCCTTCCTACGTGACTGCCTAGTTTGCATTCCCACCAGCAATGAGCAAGATCTCCTGTGGCTCCACGCCTTTCCAGGATTTGGCAGTAGCGGTGTGTTGGGTTTTGACCATTCTAATCAGTGTGTAGTGATCTCTTGTTGCTTTAATTTGCAAGCCTGTGGTGCCATGGAATGTAGAACATCTTTTCATATGCTTATTTGCCATCTGTGTATTTTCTTTGGTGAGATGTCTGTTCAGGACTTTAGCTGTTTTTGAAATCAGGTTTCTCATTTTTTTAAATGTTTATTTTAATACTTTTATTAGTATATTCTGGATCTGTTGGCATCACTTGACTCATTAGCTTATGTGTTAGATGAAGGTTTTCATTGATGCCTCAACATTCTAACTGCAAAATATTTTTAAAATCATTTTTTGGAAGTAGGTGGAAAAAATTATCTTCATCTGGAAAAGAAAAGAAAAATTTCCCTAAGATTACCTTGATCCAAAAATATTTCAAGATGCCTTCTAGGTGCAAGAGTCCTCCATGCTATAAATCTCACTCCAGAATTAGCTTTCGCCATGTTTCTTCATGGTTGCCTTTGTAAGTAGTGGGAAAAGCCTCTTTACACAGCATTGCCTCTCTTCTGTGTCTTCCTTAGAAGCCTGTCCTTAGAAGGCCCTTAGCAGGGGCCTCTGCTGCAATCAGTGATGGTGACAGAACACAGTTAGCAAGTCACCCCAATGTCCTGATAACTGTTCTGGCTGGATCATTTTGTAATGCCATTGAAGAACAGTATGTTCCAGGAGGTGTTTTATTCTCTGGTTTCCTTCACTGTGTACCAGTAGATTTATATCATGCGATTCATGTTCATTTTGTGTCTTTATTTACACACCTGTTCTTCTACAAGTAGTTTAATTCTTCTTGGTATGAGAGCGAGGCTCTGTGACTATGTATTCCTATATAAAATACAGGAAGTTACTGTTTTTAATGCAATTTGAGATAAATATAATGGATTTCAGCAGTTTCTCTCTACTTATTGGAAATGAACACCTACTTAGATGAAAAATATCATTCCTCATATAATTTGAAAGCATCTTGTTTCCATGACAACTTATACTTTCCAGCTTTCCTGGTAAAAGAAATGTTTGAATTTTTTCTATGATAAGAGATTTGACTAAACACTAAGGTTTCTGTTTTTTAACTTCAATAATTTAATTACAGGATAATTACCTTTTTAATATGGCTGCTTTTAAGGACAAGAAACCTAAAGACCATATGGGGGTAACTTCACCTTCAAAATAAAAGGGAGGATTAGCAGGCCAAATGCTAATATACATAGGAAATGAAGCTATTTTTGCCAGTTGTATTCATTTTCTATCTTCCAGTTGAATTCAATCAACATAGATGCTGCAACTTATTATGATGTTATTTGATTTCACAAAGAATGATTCAGTTATTCATTTCCATCTGGACATTATAATCATTAGGTTTGTTTCCTTACTGCTAATCTTGCCTTTAATTTGTGGCTTGTGCCCGCTTTCTCCGAATTTTGAATCTTGCAAGGAGTATAGCTTTTACTTTAAATTTTGAATCTTGCAAAGGATATAGCTTTATTGATGGTTTTCTTTCAGAATAAAATATAGGAAATTATTTGCATCATTAACTATACTTTTGTAAATTATGAAAAAGAAAAATATGAAGTGTGTGCTATACTGTACTGTATTTTATTGACAAGATCATACTTCAGATAATCTATCCTATCTAATAAATAGGGAATATGCTATTTGACCATCACACCCTCTCAAATATGTTGGCACTCACAGCCAATAAGGAGGGATTATGCTAATTGACTGTCACACCCTCAAATATGGCAGTGCCCACAACCACAAGATGGCAGCGCCCAGTCCCTCAGCCCCGCCAGAGACCAGAACACCATGGCCCCTCAACCCAGGCTGGCCTCTCCCCACAGGGATAAGGTGCGAGTTCAATGGGGGAAAGTTAAACAAATAGGGGGGAGGTCTTAAGAGTATGCAGGGTTGAGGTGGTCAGCCCAGATAGGTTTGGAGTGTGCTGGGGAAGGAAGAGGAAGATCCAATTGGAAAATGGCTCAGCACAGTACTTTCTCATTGCCAACCATGATGGTGCCAGCCGTGGACTGAATGGGCGGTTGTGTCATGAGTGCGCTTGGGAGCGATGTGTTCATAGCAGCCCATTGTTCCCGAAACTTCACTCATTTCAAATAGTAAACAGCCATCAACGTCAAGGAACAGAAAATCCTCTCCAACTAGAGGCCCTGGACTTGCAAAGCCACTGAAGGAAACACCACTTAAGGAGGAGCTAGGAAAACCGGAAGTATGGGACCAGAGGATTGTGGGATTGTGGAGGACACCTGGGTGTCTACCTCTAGAATATGAGCCTGTTATTGCACATGTGCATAGTCAGCCCTATAGTCCTCACTCTGGCAGTATTTGGAAGTAACTTCTGGTGGGAAATTATTTTGATTGAGGTTTGCTGTTCCCTTGTGGTGAGGAAGATCAGAATTAAAGGTTTCATTTGTTGCCTTGGTTTGAAGTGGAGGAAAATGGGATAATGACGAATAAGAAACTTTGGAGGTAGTGAAGGGCAGTTTGTCCAGACGGTTGAGAGCTCAGAATTAGAGTTTAACCGGGATATAAATCCTGCTAACAGCACCTGATGCCTGAAATCTGAGCTCTCTACTTCAAGCTTTTGGAGACTGCCTATTAAAACATTCCTGGTTGGAAAGTGTTTGTATAGAGGCCCATAAGTATTAAGTATTTGCTGTGTTGACCATGTTTAGCTCTCTGTAAAGAATATGGAATAATGTTAAATGCCTCCTGTTCTCAAGAAGCTTGGATTTTAAAATAAAAAATAAAGAAGAAATATGAATATTAATTAAAAAAAAGAAGCTGGAGTTTTAGGGCAAAATCATGTTATGCCCAGAGTTCGGGATCCCCAATAATCAACCACCAGGGAGCCTTTTCCGATGCAAAAGCAAAGAGTCTTGATTCAAACCCAGGTTTGGCTCCCAGCCTCTTTCTGGCGCAGCAGCGAGACAAGAGAGCTAGCCCCGGAAGAACAATCGGTTATATGGGGTTGGTTATTTGGGCAGGCTTAGGGAAGTGATGTGGGTTACAGAGATTGGTCACTTTTCTGTGACCTAGCCTTATTAGGACTCTCGCTGTATTCCTGGAGCTTCATTGGTCCATTTGGGCGGTGGTCGGGGAAGTTAGAACATTGCTGGCACACCTGTGGTCACTCCCAGAAAAAGAAGGAGGTTTAGGCAGGGGGCACAGCCCTATAGCATAAGATGGAGGAGTTTGTTTCTGCTTTGTCCTTTCAATCAGGCATGCAGGCAAGTGATTACGGGTGTTCAAGCAGGCAGGCAGAGAGATTAGGAGTGATCAGGCAGGCAGGCAAGCAGTTAGGAGCCAGCAGTCCTGGATTGTGAGTGGGATGTCCAACTGCAGGTTTAGGCCCAATCTGCAGGATCAGGCATAAACTTGGAATGGACATCCCCTGAAAGGTCCTGGATTGCAGGAGGGTGCAGGCCAGGATGAGGTACCCTCCCCCCATGCACAAATTGCATGCACTGGGCCTCTAGTATAAAATATTTTAGTCTAATAAGACAAGAAGTCGTGACCCTTAGGCATTTTAGGGATAATAGTGAAGCCACTCAAAGTTAGGACAATTCTAAGTTTAGTTCTGAGGAGTCTGGAAGTCTTTGAAAGGACAAAGATGATTCTTAGTGATCTTCAAGATCATTGCCAATGACAGTGAACATTCGTGGCACAAATCCATGTGCAAAATCGCCTATGGGCACCACATTATCATTATGCACATTAGAAACCAAGACAGATGTCATGCTCTTTATTTCCCAGAGAAAGATAGTACCTTACCATAGAGTTGAAGAAACTCTTAAAGAAATATAAGTTGCATAATAGGCAAGTTAACATTATGTGCATTGTATATATCAAATTAAAATCAGCAGGAAAGGTAGTAAAACATTGACAGCCTCGCTCAGTGTGGGGTGTCTGCAGTACCTCTCATGGTGAAGGGAAGAGGTTCAGTAACTGCTAAAGTTTTATTGGCCTAAACCGCCATTAGCATCTTCATGACTAACGCAGTGCTTTGCACAATAGTTATAGTTCTGAAAAATTTGTGCAATTACAATTTTTTTTGCCAACAAATGTCTTCAGTTCTAAAATTGCTTTATTTTCCTTTTATAATGGCCCAGCAAGTGATAATGGCTTCTCAAGTTTTACAGTCCTTGGCTCTTAAGAAGTAAAATGATAGACTATCGCAGCATACACTTTAATAACGGATATTCTACTCATGGGAGGGTTCCTGTTCAGGAGCTTATGACGTGTCCTGCCACGAGCAGTGTTGGTGCTGCCCTGTGGGGACCTAATATGAGCTCCTTGCCCTGGAGCTGCCGCTGGGGTGGGAACCGTTGCAGGAGGGCATTTTGTGCACAGGCACTGCCTACTAGAGTGTGCTGTACAAGTTGATATTTTCTGTCTCAGGGTGCTCATAGTGCTCTATTTTATTGATGGGATTATTTATAGAAAATTATTATTTAAGCTTAGAAGGCACAGTGCCCTTCCTCCGAGTGCTGGCTTGCAAAACTTTCCCCTAAATGATAACTGAAAGCTCAAAGCAAAATCTTACCCTTAAAGCAACTGCTTACCAGTGAAGAGGTAACTGCCTCAACCCAACTCATCCCTAAGCAGTGCCATCCGCAGCAGTGGGGTCAGCAGGCCCCACAGATGCAGAAAACCAAGCGGAACAGGCAGTGCTATGTGGGCGCCTCTTAGCATGGTCAACCTTTCCCGTTTGCCCAGACTGAGAAAGGGATTTCAGGGAAATAGTGTGGAAATCCCAACAGGACAGAGCAACCCAACTGTGAGCAGTGTATAGTTACTGCAGGACCTCCATCCAGACAGGCCTGGGAAGCAGGGGTCACTGCACACTCACTGTTCAATTGAGAAACAAGGAGATGCAGAGAGGCCGAAGGATTTGGTCCAAATCACAGAGCTGTGAAGTGTGCACTCGAATAAACCTTTTGGACTTTGTTCTGCTACATTGCATCTATATTTTTCTCTCTTTTCCTCTTTTAAAAACTGCTGAAGACCAGTGTGAAGCTGCTGGCTTTCCTGCTCAGCTCCACCTTCTGATCTGAGCCTGGTTGATGGTGCTGGGTGAGCACCAATGATTGCTTTGCTAAGGAGCCAGTGATGCACAGAGCCTGATATTGCAGAGCTGCATGTTGTGAAGACAAACCTCAGTGACCATCTAAACGCCCTGTTAGGAGTCGGTTATAGGAACTTGTCCTGCAATCAGCAACAATCCCGTGAGTCACAAGAAGGTTCTCTTTGTCTGAATTCTTAGTCTGTCTGCAGAGCCCAGGTTTCTGAAATCCTTCTCCTTTTCCTCCTCCTCTGAACCCACAACCCAGTACAGTGGTACCTAGAGATACGAGTGCCCTAACATACAAGATTTTTGAGATACGAGCCATCGAGCGAGCGATTTTTTGCTTTGAAATATGAGCAACATTTGAGATACGAGTAATTTCGCGGATCGGCCGGCTGCACACGACCCACCAGTTTACCGCAACTCGAGCGTCTCATAGTTTCCCACGCCTCAGTCAGTGTGCTTGATTACCTTGTTGTCGAAGCATCTTTTGTGCATTTACATACTTTATCACATTTCTTTTTATAACCATGGGTCTGAAGAAAGCGAGTGGACAGGCCAGTGCTCAGAAGAGGATGATGTCTACTGAATTAAAGCATGAAATCATAGGAAAATATGAGCAAGGTGTGCAAGTGGCTGACTTGGCGAGGCAATACGGGCATAGTACTTCAACGATATGCACTGTGCTTAAACAGAAGGAGTTGATAAAGGGTATAACGCCAGCTAAGGGCGTTACAATAATTTCTAAGCTCCGTAGCTCTCTCCATGAAAAGATGGAGAATCTACTGATGGTGTGGGTGACGGAGAAGCAGCTTAAAGGAGATACATTAACACAGGGCATCATATGTGAGAAGGCTCGAGCGATTTACAGTGATTTGCTGGAGCAGACCCCGTGCACTTCCACGGACGAAGCATCCAAAGACTCATTTAAAGCCAGTAGAGTCTGGTTTGATAACTTCAGGAAAAGGTCCAGCATTCACTCCATCATCAGGCATGGTGAGGCAGCAAGTTTGGATGTGAAGGCAGCTGAGGATTAACTCAAAACTTTTTCCGAACTGATAGAAGCCAAAGGATATATCCCCCAGCAAGTCTTCAACTGTGACGAGACAGGGCTTTTCTGGAAGAAGATGCCGAATAGGACTTATATAAGGGCAGAGGAGAAGGCGATGCCAGGCCACAAACCCATGAAGGATAGGCTAACTCTCGCACTGTGCGCCAATGTGAGTGGGACTGCAAGATCAAGCCTCTGCTCGTATACCATTCAGAAAACCCCAGAGTCTTTAAGTCACATAAGATTTTAAAAGATAAACTGCAAATTATGTGGAGGGCAAACCCGAAGGCATGGGTCACCAGGCAGTTCTTTGTGGAGTGGGTAAACCTGGTTTTCGGCCCCTCTGTTAAGAAATACCTACAGGAAAACAACCTAACCATGCAAGCCTTCCTCGCCCTCAACAATGCTCCTGCTCACCCACTGAACCTCGAAGATGAACTCCTCGAAGAGTTCAAGTTTATAAAGGTTGTCTACCTACCTCCCAACACCACTCGTATCCTGCAGCCCATGGATCAGGAGGTGATTTCTAATTTTAAAAAGCTGTACATCAAGCACCTGTTCCGGCGCTGCTTTTAGGTGATGGAGAACACAAACCTCACCCTTCGAGAGTTCTGGAAGAACCACTTTAACATCATGATATGCCTCAGAATTATTGATCAGGCCTGGCTGGGTGTTACAAGGAAGACTTTGACCTCTGCATGGAAGAAGCTGTGGCCTGAGGCCATAGCCGAAAGGACCTTCGAAGGATTCGAACCCGAGGTGCCAGTGGAGGAGGAGATAATGTCTCTGGGAAAATCCATGGGCCTGGAGGTGATGAGAGAGACATGAATGAGCTCGTCGAGGAGCACTCTCTGGAGCTCACCACGGAGGAGTTACAAGAGTTGCAGTCTCAGCCACATGCGGAGGTTCTCCAAGAAATTGGTTTTGAGGAGGAGCCAGAGGTGGAGGAGATCTCTACAAGTGAGATAAAGGAGATCTTAGGAATGTGGGAGAGGAAAAGAAACACCCCGTGGAAAAGAAACACCCCGAAAAAGTTGCTACTGGTGGTGCATGGGAGCTGTTCAATGAAACTTGCCTCACCCATTTCAGAAACATTCTGAAAGGGAAGAAGAGGCAAACCTCGTTGGACACGTTTTTTTTTGAAATCACCCAAAAATGCAAAGACCAGTAGCAATTAAGTTCAGTGAAAATTAGTTAAGTTACATTCAGTTTAGGGATAAAGTGTAGCATTAAGAGTGTAACAAGTAGGTAAATACACTTTGTAAAACCAGTTTATTCTTTTACATTCTGTTTTATTATGTTTTTATATAATATTTGTCATTTATAAATACATTTTTCTTATTCAAAAACACGTAACAAGAACATGCGGTGGCATTTTGGGGGCTGGAATGGATTAACAGCATTTCAATTGATTTCAATGGGGAAATTTGCTTTGAGATACAAGCAACTTGATATACGAGCAAGGTTACAGAATGAATTAGACTCGTATCTCAAGGTACCACTGTACTGTCCTTGATTGAGGATTGAACCCATGACCTTTCAGTGTATGGGACGATGTTCTAACCATTGAGAATACCAGCCAGGGCATCTTTTGTTTTATACTCACCCCAGGATAGTTTTCCATAGATTTTTAGAGAGAGTGGAAGAGAGGCAAAAAGACTGAGAGAAACACATTGATCTGTTGCCTCCTGCACATGCCCAGACAAGGGCTTGGGCCAGGGAGGAGCCTGCAACTGAGTTATCTACCCTTGACCAGAATCAAACCCAAACCTGTCAGTTTACAGGCCAATGCTCCATCCACTGAGCCAAACCACCTAGGGCTAGGCCTTCTTTTTAAAATATTTTCATTGATTTATTTAGAGAGGGAAGAAGGGAAAGAGAGAAACATTGATACGGGAAAGAAACATTGATGAGTTGCCTGCATACGGGGATCAAACCCACAACCTGGGTATGTGCCCTGATCAGGAATCGATGACCTTTCGGTGCACTGGACGACGTTTAACCACCTAAGCTATGTGGGCCAGGCAGCTGACTCTTTTCGTAATCAAGGAAAAGCGTAGCTGGTCTCCAGTGCCCCCTTTGTCAGGGCAAGAGGTTCCTAAGGAGAGTAGTTGGGGCGCCTGCTTAGCCCTTGCCCTGGAACTTGATCTCCTTGCTCCTTTCAGAGTTGTGTTTGGAGACTGATCTCTGAGAGGACTGGATCTGGTCCTTGAAGGATGGGCAGAGAAGGAAATGTTTGCAGAGTTTTAGAAGGAAAAAAAAAATGCTCTCGGGAAAGACTATGGATATGTGAGCATACAGTGTGCTTGTTGCGTGGGGATTAGATGGATCACTGGCTCCCACTGGCTCCGTAAAGCTGATCTCCGTGTGCACGAGGGACTGGGAGGACATGGTGGAGGAGAGGGGCCCAGCCCAGTCCTGGAGCCCACGTCATTGTGAGCCGAACACCCACCAAGGGGAAGAGCCTGCATCCAAAGTTTTCTTTTTTTTGAGGATGATTTGGCAAATTCAATAGAAATGTTCAAGGTACATCTGCCTCCAAGTATTTAACAAAGACATGTATTTAATATATGCACGTATTGCCAAGTACATGAAAATATTGTTACATGAATACATGTAGCCAAGTGTATAAAGAGATGGACTTGCAAATGTTTTTAGAGAGGTGGGTTAAGGGGGGAGGGTTTTGTATGCTGGACTGGAGGTTTCAGAACTCAGCCTGTGAGAGACAGCAGGCCAGTTAGGACTGTTGAGCAAAGTATTGGGGAAAGGTGCATCTTAGGAAAATTAACCTGCCATCCACAAAAAGGATAAATTGGCAGAGAAGAAAGACTAGAAATTGGGAGATGAATTCACAGACTGTTTCTTTCAATCAGTAGTTGTTGTGTACCCAGCTCATATTTTTAATAACTTTGGTGGGGTGCCAACCAAGTGGCTCGCCCTTTGCTAAACACCAGTGTATAGGGGTGCTCAAGGGGGGCCCAGGCCTGGGATACAGGCAGAGGGTCAGTACTGCTGGGACATGTGCCATGAAGGAAACCATCTGTTCTGGTGCTTATGACAGGAAGATGTCCTAGAAGGCTGCCAGAAGCTCAAGGAAGGGGCAAGCACAGCCATATGGTTGGAAGGCAGAAAGGGTGCAGGCGATGCCAAGCCCTGCTGGCCACCAGAAGGAGTCTAGGCTCTGTCCTGAGCACAGTAGGAAGCCAGCAATGCCCTGTGAGTGTCATCACACCACTCTTTGGGGACTTTGCTCAACTGCTGCCTGGCAGTGGGAGGTTCAGGGCTGGTGCTGAAGTGGGGAGACCAGCAAGGAGGGGCGTGCTTGGCTGGGCTTCAGGAAGGGAGGACTGGGAGGGTATGGACCACTGGAAAGACCAGTGTAAGGGGCAAAGGGAGAACAAAATAAGGACTGTGGACAAGTGGGTGTGGACGTGGAGGGTGAGCACCTGAACCTCCGTGTCACATTGTCCAGGCTCAGTGACTGGCAGGCCCTCTGTCTACTCACTGCAGATGCTTCACACATGCTGTCTCCCCTTTCTCTTGCCCCTCGGAACCCAGCCTTCAGGGATCTTTCAATTCCAGATGAGTAACACTGGTTGAGCTTTTTCTGTAAAGTCACACTTATTGAGTTTGCAAGGTGCATTAGACATGCTTTCTTGCTCACGCCTCCAAGCAGCCTCTTCAGGGTCCCTTTGTCATTTTCTCTGTGTTCCAGCAAGAAATCAGAGCTCACAAGGTCGGTAACTTCCTGAAGTTACATAGCATACCATGCAGGGTCCTGAGCGAAGTGGGACTCGGCTCACTAAAGCAGTTACTTTTGTATTAAAATTAAATTAATTGAAGTGACATTGGTCAATAGGATCATATAGGTTGGAAGTTACATCTCTATGATACATGAACTGTATATTGTATTGTGTGCCTGCCACCCAAAGTCACATAATCTTCTAACACCATTTACTACCTCCCACACCCTCCCTTTGGTAACCACCATACTGTCTTCTGTCTGTGTGTCTGAGTTTCAGTTTTATATCCCACATTAGAGGCCTAGTGCATGAAAGTTCATGCACTGAAGGGGTGATCCCTCAGCCCAGCCTGTCCCACTCAGTCCGGGAGCCCTCAGGGGCGGGAAGTGACCTGGTGATCAGGGGAAGGCAATGCTCCATCATACCTCTGCTGCTGCCACTGCTGGCAGTGCAAGCCTCAGCCAGCCTGGTTATCTGAGCCTCGGGCGAACTTGAGCAGCTGGGCAGCCACCATCTGAGGCTTGCCTGCACCTTGGCTGGCCCTGGGGGGCTGGAGGGCTGAGGGGACTGGGGGACTCCAGAGGCAGGCATATGGAGCAGCCATACCTGCCTAGTGGGGGTGGGCCTGGCTGTGCTTCATGCCTTCTGCCCCAGTGAGGTTGAAGGGAGTGGGTGCTGCCATCTTGTGGCTGTGGGTGCAGATATCTATGTGAGGGTATGGTGGCTTATTAGCATATTCCATCTTTGTTAGATTGGATATGAGAGAAATCATATGGTTCTTAGTTTTTTCTGACTGACTTACTTCACTCAGTGTAATGCTTTGAAGGTCCATACATGTTGTCGCAAATGGTGCTATTTCATCATTTCTTATGGCTTAACTAGAGGCCCTGTGCACAAGATTCGTGCACTGGAGGAGATGGGGGGGACTCTCAGCCCAGCCTGCATCATCTCACAGTCCTAGAGCCCTTGGGGGATGTCCACCTGCCAGCTGCGGGGGGGGGGTCCCCTCAGCCCAACCTGCTCCCTCTCATAGTCTGGGAGCCCTAGGGGGATGTCCACCTGCCAGTTGGGGAGCAGGCCTAAGTGGTCAGTCAGACATCCTAGTGTTGCCACCACCGCAGCACTCACCAGCCTTGAACTGGCTTCTGGCTGAGCAGTGCTCCCTCTGTGGGAGCACACTGACCACCAGAGGGCAGTTTCTGTGTTGAGCATCTGCCCCCTGGTGGTCAGTGCACGTCATAGCAACTGGTCGTTCCACTGTTCAGTCAATTTATATATTAGCCTTTTATTATATAGGACTAGAGGCCTGATGCACACAATTTATGCAAGAGTAGGCCTTCGCAGCCCTGGATGCTTCAGCAGCCCTTGCAGCCCTCGCAGCCCCAGCTTTGTCCAGAAGGTTGCCCAGACAGTTGTTCCACTGTTTGGCTATTCAGTTGATTTGCATATTATACTTTTATTATCTTAATATATAAAAATCCAGGGACCGTCAAAACCGAAACAACCAAATGGATGATCGAACAGCAGGCTGCGTGGGGCGATAAGGCCAGCAGGGAGGAGGGACAGTGGGGGCTGACCCAGCCAGAGGGGGGGTTATTTAGGAGTGATCAGGCAGGCAGGCAGGTGAGCAGTTAGGAGCCAGTGGTCCTGGACCAGGTCTAAACCGGCAGTTGGACATTTCCCAAGTGGTTCCAGATTGGAGAGGGGTGCAGGCTGGACTGAGGGGCACCCACCCCCCTTGCACAAATTTCATGCACCAGGCCTCTAGTTATAGATAGTTCCGTTCATTTATTTTTGCTTTTACTTCCCTTGCTTTTGGGGTTAAGTTCATAAAATGTCCTCTATGACCAAGGTCCATATGTTTTATAACTATATTTTCTTCTATGTACTTCATTGTTTTAGATCTTATATGTAGGTCTTGGGTCTGTTTTGAATTAATTTTTGTACATGGATTAAAGCAATCACTCTTAAACCACTCACAGCCTCCCCACTGTCCCCTCCTCCAGTGCCCTAGGGGATTTGCAAATCTCCTGCAGCCTCTCAGCCATAGCCCTAGGACTGAGTAGGCACAACACTGGAAGTATGCCCCAGGCCTCAGCCTGGCCCCTGGGCCTTGTATCTAGGATCTGCCATCCTATTTCTCCTGAAAAAAAAAAAAAAAGCTCTCCCACATAAAAGATAGTGCTGTAAACAGGAGCCTTCTCAGACTTAGAGAAAGAGCCCAGCAACACATAAACATAGGATATTGCCACTAAGTTTCCCCATCCATTCAACAAACATTTAAACAATGCAAACACACACACACACACACACACACACACAAACGCACGCACACACAAACGCACAGTGTTTCCCCTGGAAAGTGAGCTCCCAAGGCAGTGATTTCTTTTTTCTGTATTGCTCACTAATGAATCTCAAGAGACTAGGGCCATGGTCGTGGTCGGCAAACTGTGGCTCGGGAGCCACATGAGGCTCTTTGGCCCCTTAAGTGTGGTTCTTCCACAAAATACCATGGACATTTTGAAGAAGTAGTGTTAGAAGAAGTTTAAATTTAAAAAATTTGGCTCTCTAAAGAAATCTCAATCGTTGTACTGTTGATATTTGGCTCTGTTGACTAATGAGTTTGCCAACCACTGACCTAGGGCATTGCATTTGTATAGCAGACATGCCCCAAATACTTGTTGAATGTAGAATAAATGAATGCCTAACATTTATTGCATCTTCCTTACTAACCAATGTGTCCATTTTCTCAGTTAATCTTGATGATAATTTATGCTCATTGAGAGGTAGGCCCTGTTGGAATGCCCATTTCTCAGATGTGGAGACCAAGACACAGAGGGACAAGAAGCTTGCCAGGTTTGGGGCAAGCTGGCTTTTCTCACTTTAGAGACCCTGGATTTAACTACTGTGCATAGTGCCTCCGTGCACATCCACTATTTGCCAGGCCTTGTGTGTGGCATAGCCACCTTTAGACAAGTGGTAGAGTACCTCCAGGAGACCACCAGCCATTCCCTCCAGGCTCTTCACTTTGAGTGAAGCTTCCTTTCCAGCAGTGCTGTGACAGGGACAGGAAATGGAGAGAATTCAGAAAGACTGGCTGCCAACAATGAGTCCCTGCAGTGTCCCAAAACTCAATTTCTTCACTTGTTAAAGAAAGAGACAGAGTTAGGGTCTCTGCCTTCCCTTTCAGCTCCAGCATTCTACTGTTCCTGTAACTACCAAGGAGCCTGCTAGGAGCAGAAGACAAAAGACTACTTGCTACTAGGCAACCAGCACCCACCTCACCCATGTTGCTATGGTGATGATGAAAGTTGGGCTGATCAAATTACCAGCTAATTGCACATGAGAGCTCAAGGTCTGTCTCTTTCTTGCTTGCTGGCAGGATCTTACTTCCTTGTTTCCCTAGGAATTATGGAGAGATCTCCCCCGACGCCCCTATGCAATGTTCCCAAGGCAGTCCTAGTGCAGCCAACACCTGGAAATAGAAAGCCTGGCTGTGTCTCTGAGCATCTGTGTGACATTGCATAGGCTACTCAGCTTCTCTGGGCCTCCCTTTCCTCATCTGGAAAATGAAGGTGTTAGAATAATGATCCCTGTCCCAGGCTCTTCCCCGCTCTCAAATCCTGTGATGCCTAGGAAGCTCATCAGGGGAGCCAACCACACTGTTACTAGGCAACTAGCAGGCACCATGTTCAAGTTGCCTTGGTGACTGCATGCTGGAGGGAGGGGAGTAGCTGCTCAGCTAATTGCTTAATTATTTATGAGTGCCTCAAGTCCTTTTTGTTGTTTTCATTGCTAGGGGCTGTGTGGTTACCTTCTCTTTCTCTCTCCTGCCACCCAAGTCTTCTGACTGCCTGTTACTCAGCACATTGGCCTGCATCTCAAGCTGCCACACTTTAGTCCTCCTCTGTCATTTCCGAGACTGGTGGCCTCAGGTGAGTCACCTCATCCCTTTGGGCCTCAGTTTCCTCATTTGTAAAATGACAGGTTTGCTTAATCTTCAAATTCCCTTTCTATCCCGAAATTCTAATTCCTGCTCTCCAGTTACGAAGGGGGAAGATGAAAGGAATTTTCCCAATTTGTTATCTACTAAGGATGATTCTGAAGAGCAATGTTTCAAACAGGAAGGAAATGAGAATTATGCTCATTGCTCTCTCCTTGCCTTTTACTTTAGTGACATTACCTGACCTCTCATTAATCTAAAGGTAATTTAATTTTTTTTCTATCTCCTATTTCTAAAATAGACTTGAGGGCTTTTATAAGATGCATGTGTGAAATTAGGTCATTGCAATAAAACTAGGAGTAAAATAACAAAAATAGTGATGCTTCTTCATTGGTTAATATTGCTGTGATTGAGCATCAGATGTAATACTGAGCCTCCTGGAAGCTGAAGCAAGAGAGGGAGGTACATGAATGTGACTGAATAAAGAAGAATGGCCAGCTAAAACCGGTTTGGCTCAGTGGATAGAGCGTCAGCCTGCGGACTGAAAGGTCCCAGGTTCGATTCCGGTCAAGGGCACGCACATTGGTTGCGGGCACATCCCCAGTCTATAGGGGGCATGCAGGAGGCAGCTGATCGATGTCTCTCTCTCATCGATGTTTCTAACTTTCCCTCTCCCTTCCTCTCTGTGAAAAATCAATAAAATATATTTTTTTTAAAAAGAAGAAGGATGGCCAGACTATTCTTCTAGCTTCTGAAAGTAACTTATCATGTGGTATAGACTGTCTTTTAGCAACTACAGATAAAACTTTTTAATTAACCCTTTCTTGCCAAAGGTGTTGTTAAAGAACATAAGATAGAAGTTCAACTTGATAGTTTGACTTGTTTTGATCATTAGAAAGCAAAACTACCTTTCTACCAATGCTTTAGAATTTTATAAACATAAATGTCAACTGTTAAATATAAGTTTTCAGAATCAACTATTTATAAATTAATGCTATATAAATTCATGTAACCACTTATACAGTAATTTAGCAAAATGTATCACATGTTTAAAACTAGACAAAATTTACACTTTTCTAAGTTATTCTGAAATAAAATGGTACAGGTGAGGAAAGATATCAAATACAAAATTGTTTATGGTAGCAATGACTCCAGACCACCGAAATCTTGAGGGTAGTGAATTAAATTATATTAATTATTTAGAACAGATTGCTTTGTGGCCCTTAAAATGAAATAGACATATATTTTGATATGGAAAAAAATATTCAAATATATAATGTTAAGATAAGAACATGCAACAAGGGTATAAAATACTTCTATTTCTGTTTTGAAAGATATAAATAGGTAGACAATTTAGATATATGCTTTTATGTGCATACTGGCATTTTCCCGGAAGGGAACTGTGAGCAGGGTTTCCTCTGGGCAGGAAGACAGATAGCCTTGGGAGGCAGGAAGACTATTCATTGCCTTATTTTTACCATGTGGACCAGTTAGGCTTAGTCAGAGAGGCAGTAGCACCTGACAATTGAAAGCCTACACTCCGCTGTCTGAATACCTGTGTTCACATCTGGGCTCTGTCATTTATTAGCTGTGTGACCTTGGGGTTCATTTAACTTCTGCGTTTCTCTTCGATGAAATGGGCCAATAATAGTACCTTCCTCATTGGATTTTTGTGAGGATTAAATGAGTTAAGAATGAAGTGCTCAGAACAGCCTAAACAATGCCTTATATGTATTTTCTTAAAAAAAATAAAAGGAGAAAATTTAAAAAATGCATCTAACCAAAAGCACCCCCAGTATCTCAACGTTGGAGGACTTTATAAATATGTCACTGCTTTCCAGCATCACATGCTGAATAGGAACTATATTAGAGCGCTGGCATTGATTCCCAGTCAAGGACACATGCATACCTGGGTTGCAGGTTCAATCTCTGGGCTCCCGTCAGGGTGCATATAGGAAGCAACCAATTGATGTGTCTCCCACCTCCCTCTCCTTCTCTTTCTCTCTCTCCCCCCACCTCTCTCTGCCTCTTTTCCTTCCTCCCTCCCACTCTCTCTAAATACCAATTGAAAAAATATCCTTGGGTGAGGATTAACAGAAAAAAAAATTACGTTTGAAGCAGGAATTAAAAAGCAGGAGCCTAGTTTTCATTGTCATTTTTTCTGGACTTGAATACTTTTTAGGGAAGGCACCTGTCCTTGGATTTGCAATAGACATCTCTCATGCCTGTGCTGGCCCTAAACCCATCCAGATTTGCAGCTCCTGTTCTTGCCCATCCCAGTGAACGCTCAAGCAAAGAGTAGAGCATATGCTAGGCCAAGTGGAAAATCTATGGGAACTGGAACTGTACAGACTAGAGAGGGACGATCCAGAAATTCAAGGTTAAAGAGAGGGCCCGTGCCTGTGCCAGTTATGACAGATGCTCACATGCCCTCACACCTCGCCTTTTCTTTTGAGAGTGACGCAGACCTAGAAAGGCTCTGTGCCAAGAGGGTCCCTCGGAATCTGCTGGCCATGGGGACTTCTTTATCCAGAGGTGCCAAGAGCAGAGGGCTCGGTGTTCAACACTGCCTGGTTTCCTCCTCCTTCTGCAGGTGCTTTGGGGACTGCCTTGGAAGTTGGTCACACTTGGGAACAGGCTTGGGCCCCTCACTATACAGCCCGCACATGGTGGCAGCAGAGAGGGTGAGTTGGGGGCTCTAGGCCCTTCAAATCAGCTGAGTTTGGAAAGTGCTGTCACCCTGAGGAATGTAAGGCTGATCTGTTACAACTTCATACCTGTGTTAGTGGTTCCTGGCTCTTTCTATTGCACTCCAGCATTCCAGCGTTTGGCTAGAGGTTCCCATTGTATCTATCTGTCAGTCACACCCAGCTGTGCTTCCATCTGCCCTTTCATTCCTCCATCCCTACCCCAGTCATCTGCCAATGTTCCCACTCACTTCTTCTCCCCTCCTACCATTTAGCCATCCCTCCCTCTTTTTGTAGCTGGTCCACTCAGCTGTCCACTTCTTGTCAAAGGTCCTGGTTTGATTCAGGTCAAGGGCACATGCCAGGTTTGTGCCTCTATGCCCAGTAGGGGGTGTGCAGAAGGCAGCCAATCAATGATTCTCATCATGGATGTTTCTTTCACTCCTCTCCCTTCCTCACTGAGATCAATAATGAAATATATATATGTGTGTGTATACACACACACACACACACACACACACACACACACACATATACATGTATATGTATACACACACACACATATATATATACATGTATATGTATACACACACACATATATACATGTATATGTATACACACACACATATATATACATGTATATGTATACACACACACACACACACACACACATATATATATATATGTATATACATATATATATATATATATAAAGAATTAGCCGCTTGGTCCCCATTGCTCCTCCACTCCCATAGCCTGCCCAGCTCCGCCCGCCCGCCCTCTGCTCCCGGCGCTTTCCAAGCTGACCCCACCCGCCCCGGGCCGCCCGCTTTTGTTAGGGGCCAGGAGGGGGCGGGGCTCGGCGCGGGGCGGGGCTTGGCGCGGGGCGGCCGGGCGGGCGCGGTGCCTCCGCCGCCAGCGCCTGGCCGTCCGCTGGTCCCGGCCTGGCGGGCGGGGCGCAGAAAATGGCGAGGCCCCGCGCCGCGCCCGCCCCCGCGCCGCCGGGCCTGCAGCCGCTGTCGGCGCCGCGGCCTGAGCCGGGCGGGGTCCCGCTGCACTCGCCCTGGACCTTCTGGCTGGACAGGTGAGGCCTGGCCGCGCGCCGCGGGCCTGCGCTCCGCTTTGTCTGGGCTCCTGGGCTCCCGCCGCCGGCTCGCGGGCTCGGAAGCCGAGGTAGGGGCCGGCGCGAGCGGCTGGGAGCGAACAGACGCCGCTCCAGAACTTTGGGCCCCACACCTTCCCTCTTTATCCCCTTAGAAGGACGGCCGCGGGCGAGCGCGGCCTGGCAGCGGGAGGTGGAGGGCCAGGTCACCCCTCGGGACTTGGGGAGCTCGGGACGCGGCCTTGGCCTTGGCCAGGACAGCACCGGGCGGGTGACGGCCGCGAGGTGCGCTGCGGTACGAGGCCGGCCTCATGGGCAGCCGCGCACCACTCTCTCCCACTTAGGTCTGAGCACTTACCGGGAGCCACGCACCTGCTAGACTCCGGGGGACCAAGGGGGGGCGCTGTCTCACTTGTCAGTTAAGTGGGGACAGTGATGGCTTTCTCACGGGACAGCCGAGTGCCGTTTTTTCAGGACCCCCCCCCCCCGAAGACGCATGTGGGTGAGCGCACACCACCCTGCAACCTTTCTGTATTTTGCCCGCCTGGTGCTTAATGCTGCCGCGGTGTATTCTGTGTGTGTGTGTGTGTGTGTGTGTGTGTGTGTGTGTGTGTACTTTTGATGTCTCAATCCCTCAACACTTCCCCTCCGTTAAGGGCCAAAAACCAGGGACTTTGTTTTTGACACTTGCTATATCACAGCACCTAGAACTGTGCCTGGCACACAGTAGGAGCACAAGAAGTTATTGACAAAGGAATAAATTGATGCATGCAAGGCCTCCTTTTAGTATCTCACATTGAAGGCCCCCAGCCTAACACCTTAGGGCTGTCCCGGAGCTTATGAAAATTTTGATGCATCTGCTATGGTTAAATGTTAGGAGGAAATGTATGTAACAGTCTTCTGTGAAATTTACTTACTACATACAAATCTGGTCTTATCTGTAAAAGGCCTTGTATAAAATGAAATTTATTTTTTTAAGGAGGACAGGCTCATTTTCTCCCTATGGACTTAGCACCCATCTATAAGAACTGATACTTGGAGCCATTGTCTTTTCAGGCACTCAAGTGGGGGATAGGGGAGGTATAACAAGTTTCTTTTTTTTCCCCCCAAAAAAATATTTTCACTTTAATTATGGGATGCTAAGAGCATTTTACTGTCATACGGAGAGGTTTTAGCCAACTATCAAAATGAAATGTGTGTCTGTTTTCAGGGGTGTGCTGTAACCACTTGTTAACAGGTATCTGTTTCCAAGGAATTAAACCTGGACCCCAGGTCTAAATTGTGAATACTATTGAACTGTGGAGGAACAGTATCCAGGGTTTCTTTTTAAATAGGTCAAAAATCAGTCTACTTACAAGAGTAACATTTTTAAGAATGTTCTAAGATAATACTATATAACATACAACTTTTAAGGAATATTTTGTATCTTTTAAAAATTTTTTTATTGATTTCTGAAAGGGAGAGGGAAAGAGGAAAACACCAATGATGAGAGAAAGTCATTGATTGGCTGCCTCCTGCATGCCCCACACTGGGGATCGAGCCCACAAGCTGGGCATATGCCCTGACCTGGAATCAAACCTTACCTCCTGGTTCATAGGTTGATGCTCAACCAATGAGCCACTCAGATAAGGCTATTTTTTATCTTTTTAAGATAAGAACATGGTAACTTCAATGAAGACAAACTATAGCTTTCCTATTATGTACTTGCACATTTTTGCTCTCTGAAAGCCAGGAGTCAAGTGAAATATACTGTTATCGTCACAGTGTGGAGATCTTTAATAGAAGTAGCTGTATTTGTTTAGAAATTATAATTAGTTCCAATGCTGCACACATGAATTCATTTTTCTGGTCAGCCATCCCCTGGCTTTTATTGGACTTTCTCCACTTCTTTGGGAGTCCATATGTAGGCGGCCCCTTCCTCTTGGGGGTATGAACACATTCCATTCTAGGGGTTCATTTATCACGTTTTCCCAGAGAAACACAATTCTGGAGAGAGAGAGGCAATTCCTAGCCGATACCTGCCACCAAAGCCATGCTCCAGATGCCTCCTCTCACAGCCTAAGCTGCTCCTTTGGCACCTCCCTCCCGACCTGTGTGCCCAGCCAGCCAGCTGTGTGATGAGGACCAGAGAGAAGTCTTCCTTGCCCATATCGCACAGCACAGTCCTGTCCTGAAGATCAAATGAGAGCCATGGATGTCAAACACCAGCACATCAATGCTTAATAAATGTTAACTCCTCCATTGATAGTTTATGCTCCCAAATTACAACCCCTCCCTCCTATCCCTTTCCCATCCCTTCCCTCCCCTCCCCCCACCCACAGCCCCTGGAGCAGCTTATCTGAACACAGCAAATCGCTGCTGTGCCAGAGAGGGAAGGGAGCCAGCAACCTTGTTCATCCCTGAGTGAACTTACTTGCATTCTCAGTAGTAAACCCCAGTGTGACCCTGCTTGCTTTTTGTTGTGTGGGGGGTTTTAAGTGGACTGTGGCCAAGGATTTCAGCGTTGGGGAGGTAATTTTGTTTGAAGGTGTAGCCTGAAGAGTGTTCCTTCAATTTTCTGGAAATTTAAACTCTGCTCTTTCTTGATTCTTAGAGGCCCCTCTTAGTTGTGTGTCTCTGCTTTGTTTTCACCTCATAGTTACCCCTTTCCTCTGTGTTTTATCCATACCAAAAATTGTCTCTGTCCTCTTGTCTCCTCCAGTCACAAGGCTTTCTGTTCACTGTGATCCCCCAACCTGGCACTGCTGTGCCTGCATGGTGTCTTATACACCCCAGCAGCATGTGCCCGACTTGCCTCCCCTCCATCTGTCCATCTCAGACCAAAGCAGGTAACAGCAGCGCCTTCCTTCCATTGGTCCCACCCAGAAATCTTGGTGTTATCTGTAGCTCTCTCCTCACCATCCCCCTCATTCTCTCCTGTCTTTCTCCCTACCCTCTACTTCATTATCAACAAATGCTATTGACTCTACCATTTAAGTGGGTCCAGAATTTAATTCACTGTCACCACCTGTATCCTAACTGCTCTCCCTGCTTCTATCCTTACCCCTGCAGCCCGTTCCCATCACAGCAGCCGAAATGGCTCCTCTAATACCTAAGTTCAAGCTTGCTGCCTTTCTGCTCTCTGTTTCACTCAGAGCAAAAGCCAAAGTGTTTATAACAGCCCATGGGATTCTGCAGTCTTTGTCCCTCTGTCTCCCTATCACTCTCCCTCCTGCCTCCACCCTTCTGGCTCACTGGCCCCTTCTTTCTCCGTTATCCCAAGCACGGTCCTCCGCTATCCAGGTCCCCTGCCTGAAATGCTCTTCCCTCTGGCGTCTGGGAGCACCTGCATTTGTTTTCTTTTTCTGGTTCCTGCTCAGATGTCACCTCAGGACGGCCATTCCTGAGCCCTGATAACAATGGCACGCACCTCCAGATACACACTTACCCCACTTTGCTCTCTGGGATTAGTCCTCTTGGCCTGTCTTCTCTCCTTAGAATAAGCTTAACAGGGTCTCTCCCCACGTTCTGACCAGCACCTGCACAGGTGGCCACACCAAATACCTAGTTGCTGAATTCCACCCACAGTGGCTTTCCCTTCCCACCAGGATCGTCTGCTTTATCATTTGCAAATCTGCATCTCCAGCCCTTGCCTCTCTCCTGCATCTGGAGATGCTCTGCCTGCCATGAGCTGTGTAACAATACCACCATCCTCCTGGTGTTTCAAAGTTGAAGTTTCCATTTGCCCTCCAACCGCTCAGAATTGTCATTCCCAAGCTCCCTGCAGTGGTTTGACTGTCCCTTACCACCTGAGGGAGCTCTGCAGTGAGGTTGCCTGTTCTAGCAGCAGGGTTCTCCCCTTTTATCAGAGCAGCTCTGGTTGGCTTTGCGGTTGGTTGGTTGGTTGGTTGGTTGTTTTTAGGAACCGGCCTCTTTAATTTGAAAAAAAAAAAAAACACACACACACAGAAAAAAAACAACCTTCCCCAGCTTTAAAAAAGTGAAAACTGTAGACTTACACATTGAGGCACAGACTTCTCTGTTGTTGCATTTACTGTGCAACCCACTTCCTTTTTAGCCTCATCACCTGCCTCTCCCCAGCTCCAGAGTTCACTTATCCTGTTGGTCCTTGTGGAGACGGCCGCCTGCGGGACCCTCTGGGCGAGTCTGGACTGAACCCCTGAGATTGGGCCACAGTGCTGCTTCTACGTGGGGTCTCATCCCTTAGGCATTGCTAAGATGCTGAATCTGTAACTGCCCTTCAGCAGCCCTTGGCCCTGGCAGGATGAAGCTACCGCCTAGTGTTTCCACAGCAGTGTTCACAGGCTGGTGTTGCTTTAAGGATCATTGATTCCTCTTCTTGGTTATGAGGTTTTAACTGCCTCATGTGTGACTCCTGGGAGTGCACATTCCAGTGGACATAATAAGTACTTAGTATTTGTATTCTGTTTTTTAATCATGGAGGTGCACTGTCACAGACAGCTCCACTCTGCCATTATTTCTTTATGTGCAGTCTCTTACCCTGACCTCCCAATCACGGAATTACCGGGCTATGCTTGTTAAATGCAGGCTCCCCACCCTGCCCCACTTACTCAGTGAGACCCCTGGGGTGAGGTGTGCATTTGTAACAAATGCCTTAGTCATCAAAACTTGAGATTTACTGCTGCTCTGTTTATTGATAATGTTAATTGAGCATATGAATTCCTAGTCACTGTTCTAGGTGCTGAGAATGCAAAGATGATGACAGCATTGACCTGGGCTAAAAAGGAAGTGGGTTGCACAGTAAATGCAGCAATAGAGAAGTCTGTGCCTCAATGTGTAAGTCTACAGTTTTCACTTTTTTAAAGCTGGGGAATGCTTTTTTTTCCCCCAAATTAAAGCGGCCGGTTCCTAAAAACAACCAACCAACCAACCACAAAGCCAACCAGAGCTGCTTTGGTAAAAGGGGACCTGGGTCACCCAGGAGAAGTGTCTCGCATGCTGGGTGCTTCCACAGAACCATGATGAGTCCAATGAGATGCTGAGTTCTAGAGGGACCCACCTTTCAGGGTGTGATGCTTTCCAATACATTCCAGTTGTGTGCTCCATATGGTAAACCTGATCCATACAGGTGGGGCCCAGCTTGGCAAAGAGGATCCCCAAATTATTCTTGTTCATAGAATGGCTCCGGGGACTAGGTGAGGCAGGAGACTGCATGGAAGGCCACAGCTCACAGGCTATTCTTGTCTTTTTCCCGCCCATTCTTGCCTTTCTGAAACTACAGGCTCTTTTAAAGCCCAGGATTTAATTTTGTGTAAGGGACAATGGGGCTCTGGCTCTAATGAGGAGTCACAGCCTTTCCAGCCGTGGGTCAGTGGTTGCTTTCTGCAAATAGGCCTGTGGTCTCTAAACATCCTCTCCCAGAAAAGTTTCTAGTTCTTACCAGTACTATTTGTTCAAAAATACACTTTCTCTTTTTAATATTAGAGACACCATTTCTTTATTTTAAAACTAAGATAGCTTGCAAGACTTTAGGGATCTGTCATGATGATAAGTTGAAACTTGGCCTTGCTTGGTTCAGCCTGCCTTTTCACCCACCCTCCAGGCACTGGAGGAGGAAGTGTGTATCGAGATCAAGAGAGTCCAAGTTGCACCGAGACTGGTTTGGCTCAGTGGATACAGCATCGGCCTGTGGACTGAAAGGTCCCAGGTTCGATTCTGGTTGGGGGCATGTACCTTGGTTGCAGGCACATCTCCACTGCGGGGCGTGCAGGAGGCCGCTGATTGATGTCTCTCTCTCATCGATGTTTCTGACTTTCTATCTCTCTTCCTTCCTCTCTGTAAAAAATCAATAAAATATATATATATTTTTTTTAAAAAAGAGAGTCCAAATTGCTAGTGTCAAGGAGCTTGTAGGCTAGGAACGACAATAGCAGGGAAAAATGAAAAACGCAGAAATAAAGCATTCAGATTGTGTAGATCGTTTCAATGGATGCATTATTCAATGTTAATAATATGCCCTGAGTCATTTTTGTATTTGACTCTTTCTCAGGCAGCAAACTGCTATAACCACAAGCCATAGATCTGTCTAAACGTGATTGAAATAAAATCTGTCCAAAAGTGATTTAAAGGAATGAGTGATCTCAAAGGGACACCGTTCATCACATACGTACCTGAATTTTCCCTCTGACAGCTGGGCCTGATGTTAACAAATTCCACAAGAAGACTGACTTTCAGGAGACATATCCCTGGCTTTATAGTTTCACCTTAATGTTCTCTTCACGGAAATGAGATCTCTCAAATTAGGTGGCGTATTGTCATTATTCATGTTCTCATCCAGCATTTTCTGTGCATGTTCACTGGACACCTGTCTCCATTAGTTGGACATACGGAATCATGTGTAAAGGTTAGACATCTTTTCCCACTTTTTCCAGTTAATAGTAACTACACTCACTTCAGTGTGCTAGATGGGCACCGGACAGACCATCGTCTCCACCCCTTGGTTTCCCTGTCTTTCTGCTATGACCCATCAGTGGCTTTTGGTTGGTCATTATTTTCTTTTCACGTACAGCCCCAGGAAACGACCAAGCTGCAAACCTTGAGGCCATGCCAGGTGGCTTTGTTGCCAGGATGGCATCTCCCCCTGCCCTGCACCTCTGTTTCTGCCCCCTGGTGCCTGGACGGGTGGTGGGAGAGGAGAGGGCAGCAAGAGCAGGGGTGGGCCCAAAAAGGGGAACATAACTTAAGGTGGAGCAAGAAGTATCGGTGACCCTCTGTCTGTATGTGACACCGTGCTGGCTGACCCTCGGTTCCCACTGGAAAGTGTTTTCATCATACCAGGTGGCCAGAGAAAGGACCCAGACCTGCCAACACAGGCTCACTAAGCCTTCATTTCCTGATCTATAAAGACAGGATAATAATACCAACTTGGCAAGATTGCTGTAAGGGTTTGAAATAATATATGTAAAATCCTTTCATATAGCATATGCTCAACAAAAGGAAGCCATTGTTACAGTAATATCACTAAATCAGAGAGAAAACTCCTGGAGAAACAGTTCAAACTCCTTCATGGGGACAATCATAGTCCCAGGGCGGAGTCTCAGCCCCGCTAAGCGCAGGGCAGTGGCACACAACTCCACGTGTGCACACAGTCCTGACTCAGGCTGTGATTTGCACCAGCTCTGCCTGTACCTCCTACAAATGCTCCAAGTCCACGTGTATACTCTCAGTCGCTGCTCCCATGCAGCCTCTCACAGGCAAATAAAAGAGGACTTAAATATTGTTTCTTTGCCTTTGGAGTATAGGGGATTCAGAAAGCAGACAGCCAGTTCTAAACTCTACGGGGCTCTGTCTGTCCCCTCAGCTAAGAGGTGTGCAGTGACTCTGTTGATGAGACAAATGACAAACCTCTGAAACTTGCAGCATGCTCGCGGGATTGGTTGGCATTTGGGACATACTTTCGGGTTGAGGGTTGCTGTGTGCACTGCAGGAGACTCAGCAGCAGCCCGCCTCCGGCGACAATGCTAGTAGCCTCTCATTCCATGGTGATGACCAGAAAGGTCTCTGGCTATGGCCAGTGTCCCACACCACGGAGGAGCCTTGTTGGCCTGCAGAGAGAGGGTTTAGTTAGGGTTCTCTTGGAAGATTTGGGTTTATAACATGAATGAAGTAAAAAGACCTTTGAATGATAGGAGAATAGGTCTGGCCAGTTTTCTCATTGATTAGAGCATCACCCCTCAGACTGAAAAGTCACAGGTTTGATCCCTGTCAAAGAATGTACCTTGGTTACAGGCTTGATCCCCAGCTCTGGTCAGGGCATGTGCAGGAGGCAACCAATCGTTGTCTCTCTCATCGATGTTTCACTCTCTACCTCTTCCCCTCCCTTCCACTCTCTAAAAACCAATGGAAAAAGATCTTCAGGTGAGGATTCACCACAAAAGAGAGCATACAGTGTATGTGTGATACAAGTACAGATGTTCCTTTATGGGAACCCACTATAGACAGGGACCTTCCAGTTGCCACACCAGCTGATAGCATAACAGAAGGGCAGTGTGGCTCGGCTGCCAGGCCTGCAGCTTTGCCCTCAGCCCCCTGCACGGTTGCTTGTAGAGCCTGGAACCATAGATGATCCAGCTGGTGGATCAACATTGGAGCAGAAGTGCAGCACACACTGGTCTGTGTCCCAGGCGCCTGTCACAGAGAAACCTCTGCTTGTTGGCCCCGTTGGATGCCATTCTGTGGCTGTGGCCAGCTTTGCTCTTAAAGAGGCCTGAGGCCCAGAGGTGAGGGTAGGCACATGGGCACCTGGCAGTGACTGTAGGAATCAGCTGTGGCTCACAGAATAATGCCCTGCCGTGCATAGCCAAGCCAGACATTTAGCACCATCGGAATTTCCATAGCTCCATCTTCTTGCTCTGATGCCTGGGTAATTTATAAAACGGTGCCACAGTTGGAAGGAGCCTTCCATCAGAATCCAGAAATTAAGAAAATTAGTTTCTGGAGAACCTGAAGCCTTTCCTTTTAAACAGCAAAGGGTCAGCATCGGGACACGTTCATCAGAACGGAGTTGGCAGCAGGAGTCTGCTGCTGTCAGTAGGGCCCTCCCAGGCTCCTTTGGGAAGATTATGCTGAGGAAGTTATATGGACACACCCTAGTATTAAATATGGGATTCCGCCCTGACTGGTTTGGCTCAGTGGATAGAGTGCCAGCCTGCGGATTGAAGGGTCCGGGTTAGATTCTGATCAAGGGCACATGCCTAGGTTATGGGCTCGATTTCCAATAGGGGGTGTGCAGGAGGCAGCCGATCAATGATTCTCTCTCAACGTCTTTCTACCTCTCCCTTCCTCTCTGAAATCATTGAAAATAGATATTTTTAAAAATGGGATTCAGCAAAGTCTGTGGCCTGAATGAGAATGCACATAGAGCCAGTTGCAAATGCCATTAAAAATGTCAGTAGGGCTTGACTGGACAGTCGACAGTCGGGTGCAGAACAGGAAGTCTCAATGGTCACCTGCATTCTGATCAAGCTTCTGTGGCCTCAGGCACTTTACCAACCCTTTCTGGACTCTGGCCTGCTTGCCTGTGCAATAGGAAGAACTAATGTGACAGCTACACCAGCAGGCGAACACGAGCTGCTGGCGGCGGCGGCCTCAACACTGAGCAGCACGGCCTCGTCCTTGTTCATTCTAGAGCCTTTCACAAACTGGAAACTAGATTTCTTCAAAAAATGTCTTCAGAAATGTGGACCTGAGGGCACCTGACTAACTTTATATGATGGGCTCCTGCGTGAGAGTGAGTGAAAGGTCGCCAGTGACCTTCCTTCTAGGTTAGAAGGTGGGTCCTCATGTGCTTGCTTCAGTTGATGTAATGCTATGAGGTGAACATTCAAATTATTCTCATTATAAACCATTATAAATTGTGGTGGAACTTCAAAAATTTGAAACATGCAATTTTAAAATGAAAAAATACAAAGTCCAAATACTTCCTTTGGACTCTAACCCCCTTTTCCCGTAGGGGGAACCCTGCATACATGCTGATATGGGGGGGCGGGTGTCTGTACTGGGCATGTTCACTTGAGAGACCAGCTAAACTTTTCAAAAGGAAAAACTGTCAGTAGATTTTCATATCAAAGCAATAAATTATTCATGTGCATATCTCTTCAGAAAAAAATTAATGTCTTTTTAAAAAAGCCCCTCCCCCTAATGTTTCTCAATCTTAGCCAACAACAGTGTAGAGGCCTGCATTAAACACAAATCAATATTTGCGCAAGTCAACCCTCACCCCACCAGCCGGGCGGTCCGGGTACACAGTGGATGAGGCTCGGGCACTGAGCCAGCTGTTCCCCATGCCCCACAGCATACTTAGGAGGCTTTGAGGTAGTAGCAACGTGCCATCGTGGTGGTTATTGTGGGTTTGCTTTTTTATAAAAACGAGAAATGAGGTGTGCACTTAGTGCTTTAGGGAGGGTTATTTATCAGACATTACCTGCTCAACAGACATCCCTGGTTTGCCCTCAAACTAATCTCTAACTGTGCCTGCTTAGTGGCCTCCAGGCCAGGGCGCTGATTTCCGAAATGTGTTTCTAGCATTCAGATTTGACACCCAGGGATCATTCATTGGTCCATAGGCTCATAGTTCCTGGAATGTCACCTGTAGAGCCCTGACATGCCTTGTGTGTCCCCACAGAACTAGACACCAGGGCCTGGCCCTTGCTCCGCCCTCTCTCACTTAGCTATAAGTCTTACGCACATCCCAGTGTCAGTGCCTGGCAACCATCCAGGGTCCGTGAGGTCCGAAAGGTTGGCGACCGCTGATCCAGTGAGTTCACCTTCTTGAGGACCTGGGTCTGCCTGTGAGGGTCGGTAAAGACCGTCCCTTTCATTGATCCCCATGGGTCAGCCAAGAGCCAACACGCTCCCTCAACACGCCTCTGTCTGGCCAGTGAACAGACATGGCACTTGGAAGCATTATTCTGAGTGCAAATTCTCACCTTAAGCCTGATGTAGCCGGCACATCTTTTTGAGCAAGAACTGCTCAGTTAATATAGGGAGAGAGAAAACGTGTCCATCACAATGTTCCAAGGACTGATGACGTCATGTCATGCTGCCCTTCCCAGGCAGCTGCCTGGCTTTCCCACTGGATAAACTGTAGTATGTTGCCATCTAGTGGAGTACAGGCATGTGGAAGATGAATGTATTCTGACCACAGAGACACAGAACTCATCCAATCACCCATGGAAACGAACTGACTCTCCCAAAAGGTGAGTGCTGCGGACACCCTGCAAGTCCCAGAGTCACCAAGCTGACCTTAGTCATAGTGTCCTCCACGCACAGACGCCGCCTCTCAGTTCACATCTGCCATGGAGCTAACAGGCGTTTCACACACGGAACCAGCCAGGACCCTGCATTGCCATGGTCACCTGGGCGTAGGCAATTTCTCATCCAAAGTCCTCAGCAGTAGGCGTGGTCATTAAAGGTTATTTTAGGGTTTTTAAAATGTGATTTTGAGGTTCCCAAGACCTTTCTTAGATACATTTTAGGTTTTTTCTACTGAATTCCCACAGAATGAGTAAGTTTATTTTTAGGAAAAGCAAACTCATGACTTCAGAAAGCAGGGATTTCACATCTTAAATTAGAAATAGGCCCAGGAATATCAAGTTGAAAGGTCTAGCCTCAGCTTGCCTGACACCCACAGGTTACTGTGGATGGCTCACGCACACTGACTGCTCGCTGCTGTCTCTGCCCTTCTGCTTGTTTGCTTAGATCTCTCCCTGGGGCCACAGCCGCTGAGTGCGCATCAAACCTGAAGAAAATCTACACAGTACAGACGGTACAGGTAAGTCCAAGCAGGAGCACCCCCCAGGTGGTGCGTACTGGACACTGAGTCTTGCACCCTGACCGCTCTGGGCTCTGTGGTTCTGTTCCTAGCTCTTCCCCACACTGTGCTGGCACCCCATGGTCCTGCCCCGGGCTCTCATCCATGCTGTGCTGGCACCCCGTGGTTCTGCCCCAGGTTCTCAACTATGCTGTGCTGTCACCCGTGGGTCTGTCCTGGGCTTGGTCAGACTCCAGCTCCCTGTGTGGGCTCTCCTTTACCTGCTTTCTCATCTGGAGATGCTGGCACCACCACGGGTCACTAGGAGGAGCGGTATCAAGTGTGGATATGAAGCTCTAAGACTAGTTTCCTCCTTCATGATCAAACTCCATGTCCTCAATTGGGCCAGTCTCCACCCTGTCAATTTCTGTAAAATTAGCATCCTGTGCACCTCTCCAGGTTGAAAGGAGGGTGAATAGCAGGGCCCTGGTACACGGAAGATTCTGTTTTTTCTCCAGAACATTCCAGGAGGAATTTTGCCAGTTTCCCTGAAATGAATGATTATCTATTGGGCAAAAGACTGTCCAGTGGCAGAGTTGCCATCAGAACTGTGAGCTGGAAATTTGGCAGGTGGTCCTCTTATCTGACCCCTGCGTCATCCTGTTAGGCTCACCTCACACTTCACTTCCCACCTGATCCCTGAGTTACCCAGCGAAGTCATGGTCGTGGCCCTGGTACATAGGGAGGAAGCGGGGTTTCACACTTTGTCTGTGAGGGTTGTCCTGGCAATTAGTTCTGCTTTAATTTTTTCACAAGACAGTCTCAGCACCCACTAGCGGTAATCATTCAGCACAGAAGACATCCACCTTGCCCCTACCCCTGCCACTTCCTCGGTCTTGGGGCTCCTTGTCCTGTGGCTACACTGTTCCTGTCAGACCTGTTCCTGCTGGTCCCCTCTGCTCAGCATTCCCTGCCGGAAGGTGTTCCCACAGTCCTCGCTTAGGCATTCTGCAGCCCCTTCCAGATGAGCTGGAAAAGGCTGGCTCTTTGTAAACTAATTATCACCCAAACCCTAATGACCACACTGAATGGTGGTGCTCAAGCAGGTTAGCTTCTGCCTCCCTTTTCTATTAAACTGCAGAAGCTGAGCCTTCTGTGAGATAGCCATTAGGATAGACACACAGACATGCACCTTTCAGAGTCTAGGCCTGGCACTGTCATAGGGCTAATACTGCTGATCCTATCACTCCATTATCCTATATAATAAAAGCCTAATACGCAAATCGACGAAATGGCAGAACTGATCACTATGATGCACACTGACCACCAGGGGGCAGATGCCCAACACCAGATCTGCCCCCAGGCCCTAGGCCAGTCACACCACAGATTGGCCCTGATCACCAGCCAGGCCTAGGGACCCTATTGGTACATGAATTTCGTGCAGGGGGGTGGGAGGGGAGGTGTTCTTCAGCCCAGCCTGCTCCCTCTCCAATCTGGGACTCCTTGAGGGATGTCCGACTGCCCGTTTAGGCCCGATCCAGGACTGCTGTCTCCCAGCTGCTCACCTGCCTGCCTTCCTGATTGTCTCTAATTGCTTCTGCCTGCCAGCCTGATCACCCCCTAACCACTCCTTTGCCAGCCTGATTGATGCCTAACTGCTCCCCTGCCAGCCTGGTCACTCCTAACTGCCCTCCTCTGAAGGCCTGGTCACCCCTAACTGCCCTCCTCTGCAGGCATGGGTCCCCTCCAACTGCCTTTCCCTGCAGGCCCAGTCACCCCTAACTTCACTCCTCTGCCAGCCTGGTCACCCTTAACTGCCCTCTCCTGCAGCTTTATAACCCCCTATTGCCCTCCCTTGCAAGTCTTGTCCCTCCCAATTGCCCTCCCCTATTGGCCTGATCACCCACAACTGCCCTCCCTTGCAGGCCTGGTCCCTGCCAACATCTTGTGTCCACATGGGAGCAGGGTCTTTTGACCATATGGGGCAGCCATCTTGTGTGTTGGAGTGATGAACAATCTGCATATTACTCTTTTATTAGATAGGACTAGAGGCCTAGTGCATGAAATTTGTGTACTGGGGTGCGTGTCCCACAGCCCAGCCTACATCCTCTGCAGTCTGGTACCCGTTGAAGGATGTCCAACCATCCCTCTTACAATCTGAGACTGCTGGCTCCCAACTGCTCACCTACATGCCTGCCTGATTGCCTGTAACTACTTCTGCCTGGTGACCAGGCTGGCAGAGGAGGGAAGTTAGGGGTGACTGGGCCTGCAGGGAAAGGCAGTTAGAGGGGACCCATGCCTGCAGAGGAGGGCAGTTAGGGGTGACCAGGCCCTTAGGGGAGGGCAGTTAGGAGTGACCAGGCTGGCAGGGGAGCACCCCCTAACCACTCCCTTGCCAGGCTGATTGATGCCTAACTTCTCCCTGACCAGCCCGTTTGCCCCTAATTGCCCTTCCCTGCCAGTCTGGTCATCCCTAATTGTCCTCACCAGCATGCCTGGTTGCCCCCAACTGCCCTCCCCAGCAGGCCTGGTCACCCCCAACTGCCCTCCCCTACAGGTCTGGATCCCCCAACTGCCCTCCCCTACAGGCCTGGTCACCCCCAACTGTTCTCCCCTGCAGGCCTGGTCTCCTTCAACTGCCCTCCCCTGCAGGCCTGGTCCCTCATAACTGCCCTCACTTGCAAGCCTGATCCCCCCAACTTCCTTCCTCTACAGACCTAGTTCTCTCCAACTGTCTCCCCCTGCAGGCCTAGTTCCCCCCAACTGCCCACCCCTGCAGTCCTGATCCCCCCCAACTGCCCTCTGCTGGCTCAGTCACCCCTAACTGTCTTCCCTGCTTGCTGGATCACCTACAACTGCCCTTCCCTGCAGGCCTGGTCCCCCCTCCCTCAAATGCCCTCCTCTGCTGGCCTGGTCACCCATAACTGCCCACAACTGCCCTTCCCTGCAGGCCATCTTGTGGCAGCCATCTTGTGTCCACATGGGGCAGCTGTCTTTGACCACATGGGGGCAGCCATCTTGTGTCTTGGAGTGATCCTCAATTTGCATATTACTCTTTTATTAGATAGGATTTCTGTCTACCAACCACTCTGTCTTCATTAGTTCTGGCTGCTCCAACAGAATTCCATAGACAGCTGGCTTCAACACCCAGGACACTAGTGCCAGTGTGGCTGGTTCCTATATGGGCCCTGTCCTGGTTTTCAGACAGCCATGTCCTCACTGTTTTTGCAGGGCACAGAATGAGAGGGCAGCTCTCTGCCTCCTCCTAGAGGTGCTAATGCATCCATCCTGATTACCTGCCAAGGGCTCTGCCCTGCAGCCTGGTAACTGAGGAGGCCCCAGGAGAAGCAGCAAGTGACTGCCTCTTCTTCCTCCCTCCCACCCCTAGTCCTGGGGAGCAGCCTCCTGGGCATGCAGAGAAGTCGGTTATATTACAGCATGGGCCAGGGTCCACGTGGCACCACGGGCTTCATGTGACGCCATCTACTGTCAGAAGGGTGTTGTGAGGCCCATCCCCAGTGTCATGTGTTGCAAATGCAGTGGAGTGTTTGCTTGGGGACCGCCTTTCGTGAGGCATAGAACGTGGCCCCACTGGAGCCAGGAATAAATGTAATGTCATGTTAACATTTTCTAGTAGAAAGAAAAACCACTGAGAAAAATCCATTCTGAATGGATAGGACTTAATGAGGATCTGCTATTTTTTCCTTAATTCATTAATTTTATAATGTACTGGCATAGTAAAAATAAATACTGGGTATATTAAATGAAGTGTTTTTCTTTTAAAGATATTCTGGAGTGTGTACAATAATATTCCTCCTGTGGCTAGCCTGCCTTTGAGATGTAGTTACCATTTAATGAGAGGAGAGAGGCGACCGCTTTGGTAAGTGTCCAGGGTTAACCTGAGGCTAGGGGGAGGGAAGGATTGTAGCCCTGGTTAAGTATGTGGTCCTGAATTGGAGTGCAAAGCACTTTTCTGCAGGTGCTGATGTCATTGTAGCTTTTTCTTAATTTTCAACTAAGCCCTTCCCACCACCCTGCTCACAGGGCTCAGGATGGCGGAAGGGTTTCTCAGCGATCTTCCCGGAGGCCCGTTCAGTCTCACAGAGAGCCCTGTCTAGGCTGAGGTGTGGCACCATCTAGGTGTTCAGTCAGGACCGCACAGTTGGTGGGGGGGATGAGGGACAAATGAAGGATGCACCCTGTTGTGTGGAAAAAGATCATGTCACCAAAGACACCTCTCTCCCATGGCCCACACAACACTGTGGAACTGCCAGGGCTGGGTGTGGGCAGAGGCTTCCTCTGATCACTCAGTGCAGTGATGGGGACAAGGCCAGAGTGCCTGGGCTGGAGTCTCAATTAGTAGCACATCCTTACAGCATGTGCCTCAGCTGTTCGAAATTACCTACTCATTAATAAAAGAGGAATGCATGTCATCTCCTCTGGTAGCAAATGACAGGAATGAAATCTGAGCCAAACAATGGAGTTTGAGCCTATAGCTGAGCATCCAGGGCATCTGAGGCTGGCAAGTGGTGCTTAGGTGCTGTGGAGACCAGTGCTCGCTCTGTCAGACCTGCCTGCTCTCCTCACATTGGTTCAGTTTGCAGGCTCTCCCATCAAGGGTGGCAATGGCTCACAGGACTATGAGGTTATTCCTGTCAGTTTCGCCACCCAGAAAGATAGCAGGGCTGCTCCCATTGGCTCACACAGGGATCACAAGCCCCAGGAAGAAGCCTGGGCACAGCGCATTCCACAGCAAAGTGGGTCTGGCACAGAGTGGGTCTGACATGTGGCTCCTTACGGGAAGTCTGAGTGCTCTTGCCAGTGAGGAAGCAGACACAGGAAGTCCTAGCCATTCCACCAAGGGGCTGGAGCTCCTGTAGACCTCGGGACAGTGCCCTCGTCTGGTGCTACAGATAGAGGCCCTTCCCTGATGGACCACTGCACTAATTTGTCCACCTACTAGTCCAGGGTGAGATGAGATGCCCTTGTGGTCACTGAATCCCAGTTTCCTCCCTCTTCATCCCACCCCCATTTTTTTTTTAAATTTCATCTACTTCTGTTTTCAATAAAAGGACTGGGGAAAAGTTTATTGAAAAATACTGGTTGTTTTATGTTTTTAATGTCATCTGTTGTTAAAGCACATGTATGTACAGCTACTCAATGCCTGAGTATAACTTTAGACATTGGTCTTTGATCCAGGGAAGAGGAGAGTAATGCAAAGGGCGGCGTGTGGAAGATGAAAGTGCCCAAGGACAGCACGGTAGGTATCTGGCCCTTTTCTAGAACTGGCCGAGCCAGGGGCGCTTGTTGCAGCTGATAACATTTTGTGCCTCTAATGTCTGCCTGGTCGCCTCAGAACAGGCCTGGGGGCAAGAAACTGTTCTGACCTTGGTGGGTTTTGCCTTACATGCTGCCTTGCGAGTATACCTTGTGCTTCTCTGTGGAGGTTGTGTAATCACTTTACTGTGTCATATGGTCTGAAGAGCTAATACATACAACTTTTACAGAAAGCTTATCGTCTTTCTGCACCGAGTAACTAGCATATAGATGTTGGTTTTACAAAGTGAGAAGCAGGGTCCTTCCCACCAAAGGCTGGTAGAGATAGGCACATGGTTCTGAGGACGACCATGGCATGGCAAGCAGGGTTTCCTGCGAGCTGATGAGAGCTGTTTGGAGGGAGGGCCTGGTGAGATGCTGGTTTGCTGTGGCCAAGCCTCAGAAACCTCTGTTTCCCCGGGGTGGGAGTTGGGGGCTCCAAGGTATCATGCTGTCTGAAAAAGAATGTTCAAATCTGTTCTTAAGCCCTGGGAAAACCAAAGGGCTTCTTTGAAAATAGATGACAGGGTAAATGCTACCCATTCACATCTTTTAGTGGTTTCTTTCATGTGGATAAGCTCAAAGAATTGCAGTGTCTCTAGGACCCATGGGCTTAAGCTAGAGTCATTTTCCTGTAAGCACAGCCCTATGATGCAGCAGGCTTGTGTGAAGGATGTGAGCTCGTAGTCATGATGTATAGCTCCAGACTTGCCTGTTATGTGGCCTCCATAATAAAGCATGCCAGAAAGCAGATGCCAAGTCAGGTAGGTAAAGCCTGAGCCTTCACTCAGTCCCCCTTAAAAAGGAGAAGAAGTAAATAGTGTAAGAAGAGAGAAGAGAAAATGTAGGCTTTTTAGTTTCAATAAGAACATATTTTCCTTTTCATGTTGTTTTCTGATACTAGGCTTTGAGTTCTAGTAGAAACACTCCTGGTGCCAACTTTCTGGGAGAGGAGTAAAGGCTTGTCCGTCCCTGTTAGTGCACTGGCCATGCTCAGTCCAAATGATGCGCTGTGCGTCAGCAAGCTTCGGCACCTATGCAGCTCCGTGCCCACCTAATGCCAACAAGCAGGCATCTGGTAGGCCAGCCTGTGTGCCCCCAAAACAGGACCGGGACTTTCCCTGCCCCTGAGCTTCATCACCAAGCGTGTGAGGGACTCCCACAGGGACAGACACAGTAGAAGGGTGGTTTCTAGATGGGAGACAAGTGGTCCAGAAAAAAGAAGGAAAAAGAGCCCTTCTAGAGGGGAGAGGTCGAGACGGCTACTGTCCTCTGAGATAATAGCCCAGTGAGGCTGCCTCTGGCCATTAGCATGGCACAGTAAGCACTGAGATGTGGTTCATGTGTACTACGCCCCAGAGTGCAGCAAACAGACAGCTGACCATGAAATGGTGAATCCTTGGAGTGCATTTGTGACTAATTTGTGGTCAATGCAGCCCTGAGTGATTGGTCCCTATTGTCATTCCCCGCTGGTCTCTGGAAACACACTCAGAGCTGCCCAGCCAGGTTCATAGGCACTAGGCAGCCTGCCAGGACTCAAACCCAGTTCTGGGAGAATCCAGAGCCTGTGGACCAGGGCAAGAGGATAAACAGGACCAAGAACTTTTCAGGGGAGCAGCTGGAAGGCCCTTAGGCCTCAGAACCTGTATGGCTCTTCAGTAGAAAGGACTCCATTGTTTCTCACTGGTCGGTGGGAGAGCAGACCACCACTGGTTTTATGGGGAAACGCACACACTTGGATCAGACTCTCGAAGGAATGTGCACTTGCACACTTCTAATGCTTAGAAACCCAAAACCTTCCAGAGCGCTCTTTCCTGGTTGACCTTTCAAGTGCCTTAGAACCTGCAAGGAAAGCAGAGAAGAGGATTTGAAGAAAAGGGTTTTACTAACAGCATTCAAGATAACTAGAAGAGGTAAATAAATCAGAAAGTTATGCCATTTGAATTCATCCCCCATTGTTTTAATTTCATCAGGGGTGTCCCTAGAAATTAGCTCTGTGATGTAGGACACCAAGGTTTTGGGACACAAAGTTATTCACTCTGAGGCACTACATCTGTCTGCACAGTTACTTGGGGAGCAACACGGCACACGCCACCTGTTTACACCTATAGCTTGGAGGTGTCTGTGGGTGCTAGATGGCATGGCAAGTACACAGATTGTGGTAAATGGGACTTGCTTAGCTCCTGGGTATAATTGTCTAAAAAATATCTGTATGTTGTATTTTTGGTTTTGTTTTCTATTCTTTTTCATACCAGTCCACAGTTTGGAAAGAGTTGTTGTTAGCGACCATCGGGGAACAGTTCGCAGGCTGTGCTGCAGCAGGTAAAGAGCCGCGGGCGGGCGCTTGCCTTGCCCTGGTCCTTGCAGAAGTTTGTGTATGTCTGACTTTTTACATGTTTTGAAGTTGTTTATTTTGTAACTGTGAAGTTACTTAGACTTTTTTCATGTGATTGTGGCATTAAGTGTTTTGTGTGTATGGACACATGCATATTTACATGTGTGTTTACTATATGTACATCTGTGTATATGCATGTATATGTACCCTCATGACTCATCTTAACACTGTCTGTGGTCCTCTGTCCAAGATAAATAGGTGGAAAGGAATGGAAGTTGGTATCAAGTGGGCTCTTGGAGGTAGTGTAAGGTGGACCACTCCTCTGGTCCCGGGTCCCCTGCTCACAGGGCAACATTATTGGCTGTGACCCCCCAATTGAGGCTAAAATGTAAGGTCTTCAGAACTTGACTTTGGAGACCACTTTCAAATACTGAGTGAATTTTGGAGAGCCCCCGAGAGTACATTTTTATTTTGCTTTTTTTGTATGACACCACTCAAAGAACTGCTCGTTTCAAGTTGTGTTTCTCTTGGGAAGCTCCTCTGGAGGATCCTGAGGTAACATTTAGGATAACATTTCCCTGTTCAGCTTTCAGTTATGATTTTTTAAAACAAATTGGTGTTGACTAATTTGCCAGCAGCTGTGTTTGTTGGTGGTGTGACCTCTAGGGGCTGGGCCATGGCGAGCCTCCAGCTCATCCATCAGCAGTTCTGATATTTCTGCTATTGTTTTGTTTTCTTTTCACACCACTTTTTTATTAAGATAAAACCTGGGTTAGATGAAATCATTTTAAAAATAAGATTCCTTTTATTTTAACCGAGAGTGGTTAGTGGCTTCACAATATTGCAGGCAAAATGTATCCGAGGTATAGTTATAAATACAGACATCCTGGGAGAGGAAGTTTTCCATATGAACTATTTGTTTCCAGAACCAGGGAAAGTTAGCTAGTAATAGTAAACAGCATTAAGTAAGGGAGGTCTATTGTTCTGTGGTTGATTCTGGAGAGGAGAGGGCCTTTAACGATTAACCATTAGCCTCCCAGGAACCTGACTCTGCTGCTTGCAGCCAGTCAGCTCATGCTGGCTGCACATCCCGTAGAGCCGCGCTCTCCTGGCTGTGATGACCCAACTAACCAGGCTTTGTGACCGACTCCGCTTCTGGCTGTTCCATGCTTGCTGATAGGCCTGCCATGGCACAGGAGCCATGCCTGCAGCCAACACCATGCCAGGCTGACACTGCCCGCTGTCCCTCAGCCTCTCTGGCCAGAGATACAAAAGTGGGCAGTGGCAGGGCTGGGATGCTGAGCCGAGCAGCGACTTCATGGGCATTCCTGAAAGGGGTAAACTGCAGGGCTCCCCTCTTCACTCGGTGGTTTTATGTTCACGTAAAATTTAATGTAGGTGAGCTCCAGCAAATATATGTTGAAGATGTAAATGAAACAAAGGTTTTGATGGAATAAGAAGTTCCCATTGAATGGCTGTGATCAGGGCTATTAGGTTTATGGAAAGTTTTGGTAAATGTGATATACACAGGAAAGAGTACCGGCTGTAATGTGCAGAGCTTGATAACTTTTTGCAAGGAGACAGACCCCTGCACCTAGCACCCAGAGCCTCTCCTCACCCTCCCTCCCAACTGGCCGCCATCCATCTGCAACATCACACATTTGTGAAAATAGGACCAGTTAGTGCCAAATCATAACTGTGTAGCTGGACCAAATCCACTTAAAAAGGAAATAAAGGAGGAAGAGAAGGAAGGAGGAAAGAAAGGAAATGTTTCACTGAAGAAGTTACTTAGATTTACAGCAAATTAGGCAAAGCATGTTTATTAAAATGACATTTTATACTTTTGATGCCTACCTTTCACATTTGACTTTTTGGAGCTGAGTGTGCAGCTGCTGAAAGCTGACCCTGGTTCATTAATGAGACATGAACACGTAAAACCAGAATCAGAAGGCCTTACTCCCATTGTTTTGCTGCAGGTTAGCTTACACAGCATGGCTGCAAGGGAACATGTGAGAGGAGAGAAAGCTTTACTTCTCCAGATGCCATTCACAGATATCTACAAGGTCCCCCTAAATTCATAATTGAGTGGTTTTTAGAAAGACCTCCTTTAATTAATATGGGTAAATGCTTTCATGTCCACCCGCTGTAGCATGGTCACAGTATAGCCTCACTCCGGAAATGTGTTCTCTTGCTTCATGCACGATGCGAACAGACGGATGGTGGGCAAACTCATTAGTCAACAAAGCCAAATATCAACAGTACAACGATTGAAATTTCTTTTGAGAGCCAAATTTTTTAAATTTAAACTTCTAATGCCACTTCTTCAAAATAGACTTGCCCAGACTGTGGTATTTTGTGGAAGAGCCACACTTAAGGTGCCAAAGAGCCGCATGTGGCTCGCAAGCCGCAGTTTGCCGACCATAACTCTAGACCACCACCTCCAAGTCCACACACACAATGGGAGTGACGCCCTGGAGAACGAGGAGAATTCATAGGAAAGGAAACAAACCACAAAAAGCAGGAAGAGCAACTCAAAATACACAGTCTGGGTCCAGTTAGTGTTGGGGCGAAGAGTACTAACCACCCCAGGATAGCTGAACACTTGGCAGGAAGTTAGGAGAAATACTTCTGTTTCAACAAAGACAGCAGAACATGGAGGAAAAGTGCATTTGAGTTCACTTGGCTTTCAGAGGGCCAAGTTACACAACTCATTTTAGAAATGGTCTCATCAAAACAGAGTAAGAAATAATCAAAAAGCTTTGGTAACAGGTCAGAAAGGATGGATGACTTATCTGGAAAATGTGGCTAGAATACTTCCTTTATCTAAGTCCCTTGTTAAATGTGATGTGATTATTACAGCTTTTGCTCAATAACTTGCTTTTTGTCCAACAATTCTCTTTAGAAACAAGCATTTATTATGGGTGCTCTTGTGCCACCTTTTTTCTATCATCTTATTTATAACTTACAGATAAAATAGTAAGTGTTTAGGAAACAAAGCTGGCAGGCTTGACACTATTGCTCCTTTCTTTATTCCTGTCTTCCCTCAGATGACGAAGTCGTAGGAGTCAGCGTAAGTGTTCGGGACCGAGATGACGTGGTCCAAGTCTGGAATGTAAATGCCTCTTTAGTGGGTGAAGCGACCGTTTTAGAAAAGATCTATGAACTCCTGCCCCACATATCTTTTAAAGCAGTATTTTATAAACGTAAGTGCTTCGTTTCCAGTTATTACTTTCTAGATAATTCTGTCATACTTATAAAAATAGAAACTGTGTTGCAAATGAGGTGAAGGCAGAATCACTTGAAGTTCTATAATCCAGAAAATATTTATGAAAACATTTAAGTGTTGTTGTTTTTTAAGTTTAGTCTCAGAAATTGGAATGAGATTTAATTCTTGCCTACTAGTATATGTGTGGATCAGAAAAGGGGATACACATTGTGTGTATCATTTCAAAAATTTAAACCTGATTTTGAATATGTCATTCTCAGAAAAAAATCACCTTCTATGTTAAGCAACAGTAACCAAAAATGTTGCTGTGTGAGCTGGCAGGTAGGGCTCGGTGCTCTCTCAGTCCTTCCTGTGTGGCATCTGTGTTCGTGGAGGAGCTGCGCATGGGACGGGAGGTTCTGCTGAGAGGCCCACGCCGCCTTGGTGGTGACGGGGACACAGAACTAGGGACACGTTAAAGCGTGACTAGGCGTGTGGACCCATTGTTTCCATCAGTGGTCATGTTCATTGCTTTGTGTGCTCTTTTGAAAATTTCACTTTTGTCCAAATGCAAACCTAGGCTAGGGCCACCAAACCCATGCTTGGAGCTCTAGCCACGGGCCGCAGGCGCCAATGAGATGCTGGAGCAGAGCCAGCCACCCTGCTGTGGCTTCATTTCCTGTGTCCCAAACTATTCCGAGAGTCAGTTTTTCTAACTCCTGTGATCCACTGACAGGTGCCCAGATGATAAGCAGTATTTTAGTATTGCTCAGAAAGGAAAGTAAAAGGCTCGCAGTGAGAGGGACACACTTGATTCCAGGGTGCCCCAGGGGGACGAGGCACATCTTAGAATTGCTAAAATATGCTTCATTTTTCTCAGCCCCCTTGCCAAAAAGAAAGGAAAACATCAAATTCTGTTCCCTCAGAAATCACACATCAGGCGGAATGACTGAGGCTCGCAGCTACCGCAGATATTCAGGTGACGCTCAGCTTCACCACACCAGGTGACAGGTCACATAGAGACCAAGCTGTGGGCAGAAGTCCTCACTGCTCTGTGGTGCAGAAGCTGCACATTGTGGAGATAATGTTCATCCTTAGGGAACATTAGTGCATTTTCAGCCCAAATGTTAATTGAAAGGTCACTGAGCGTTAAACCACAGCAGGAACTCTGGAAGGAAGCCTTGCACGGCCATTTGTGATGGGCCAAGCACCCTTCCCGCCCTCAAACCCACACCGCAGTCACGCCAGAGGAAAGGCCACGCAGACTCCTGTCAGGCCCTCTTGACTTGCTTCAGCGGTGACCTTAAGCAACTCACCTTCTCATCCTCGCTCCCATTTAAGTAATCAGGAGGTTGGTCTTAAATGATCTCCAAGGTCCCTTCTACTTCAAAATTATGTTATTACATTTCCAGGCACATGTTGGTTAGCAGCAGGTCTAACATGATAGGACGGTTTCCTTAGGTAGTTTGGCCACAGAGTGATTAGACCGTTCTTTAGGGCAATGGCGGCCAGCAGGTGAGACTGAACAAAAGTGAGTCTGCTGAGTTTTGTAATGGGCAGGCATTTGGGGAGCCCGACAGAGGGAGAGTTGGCCACAGCTGGGCCAGTTGAGTCAGCTGAATAGGCCCCTGAAGATGGATTCCCTTGGCAAGCCCATGGGTGATGTAGCACTGGCTCCAGGTCTCAGGGGAGTCCATGTAATGTAATGGTGTAAGTTAACATATAAAAAGTCTAAGATTATGCAAATAAAATTTTGAAATGGAAAAAAAAGAAGTAATTCTCTTTATTCTATAAAAATCAGGCAGTCCTTTACTCAGTAGAGTTCTATGTACTACAGACATGATTTGGAAAATTGAGGTTTGGGCAGGAACTCACGGCTTGATGAGGATCAGCTGTAGAGTGAGCTGGGTGGAAATGGCCACCTGCCTGCATCTGCCATGTTCCTGGGACCTGGTGCGAGAATTTCTTCACAGGGTGCAGAGCCCGGCAACATGGCAGACTCCCCCATAGGGTGGATAAGAAATGGGCCGTTGATAAGTTTATATGTGATTTGGATAAAGATTGGTTATTTGACTGAGAAACTTCTAATGTATAGAGAGCCCTTTCCCCAAATTTTGTTAGGTTAGCAGAGCAGCTGAATGGCAGATGTTTTTTCTGATGTGAAAATTGTTTAGAACAGAGGTTGGCAAACTATGGACTTCAAGCCAAATCTGGTCCCTCGTCGCCTGTTTTTGGGCTACAACTAAGAACGGTTTTCACATTTTCAAATGGTTGGAAAAAAAGAGAAAAAGACCTGTAGTGCATGGAAACTGTGTGAAATGTACATGTCAGTGTCATGTATGTAGAAGGCATATTGGCACCTAGCAATGCCATGTATACATGGGTGTATACATATCCTCTATGGCTGCTTCATGGCATAGTGATAGAGTTAGCAATTGGCAGAGAGACCCTATGCCTGCAAAGCCTAAAATCTTTAGTCTGTGCCCCTTTCCAGAAAAAGTTTGCTGAGTCCTGGGCTCGAGCATTTCTGTAGGCCCTCTCTCCAGGCTCAGACGAACAGCCTCCCTCTGCTCCAGGTCTCTCCAACCCATGCTCTATCCTGCAGGCTCCATGGCCCATCCATGCCGCACCATGGGGTTTCCTCACTCTCAGAAGCCAGGAAGTCTTAGGATAGTTCATATCTCTTGATATTTTTATTTTATTTTTTTGTTTTTTCTCACCTGAGAAGATTTTTCTCATTGATTTTTAGAGAAAGTGGAAGGGACAGGGAGAGACAGAGAAGCATTGATGTGAAAGAGACATATTGATTGGTTGCCTCCCACATGTACCTAAGCAGGACCAGGGATCAAGGATGCAACTGAGGTACATGCCTTTGATGAGAATTGAACCTGAGACCCTTTAGTCCAAGATCTGACACTGTATTCCCTGATCCACTCAGCTAGGGTTTGGGCCTCTGGATTTTCATCCCTGGAGCCCAGAGTTACCGTAGGGCTTGGCTCCCCATGTGACCAGCGGCACTGCCAATTGTATTGCAGAGCAGGCCAGTTTACTCTTGTCTGCCCTGAAAATCTTCCTTAAAAAGAAAAATACATAAAAAGCTAAATGTTCGTAGTTCTTCTTGTGGAAACTGTCAAATAAGCCAGTCTGCGTGTCAGGACCCTTAGGAGCATAGGCACGCTTTTCTTCGTGTTTTGTCCAGGATAAGAGTAGGCTGCTGAGCAGGCCTGTCTTGCAGGGAGATGGAGCATTTGTTGAAACCAGGATTGAATTCTTGGAGGAGCCTCAGAGGCTATTGGGCTGCTGTGCCTTCCTTGACCCCTCCACTGTGGGGGTGGGGGTGGGCAGGTCCAAGGAGAGCAGGGGTCTGCACTTGCCACCGGACTTTCCATCTCTCATTCCCCATTTCCACTTTTTAAAGTTTTAAGTCTTGGAAAAAAAGTTTTGATAATTTTTTTAGTCTCGAGTTTTTAAAAATGTCGTTTGTAATTTTGAAAGCCAGACAGTAGAGCTGGGAGGAGAAAATATACTTGGAAAAAATAAAAATCCATCAATTTTATGGGCTTTCACTTCCCACAGAGGGTGTTCAGAGGTGGAAATGTAATTGCTCCCCCAGATTGTTCTTTGTTTTGTTTTGGTTTTATCCTATTTTATTTCTAAAGGCAGGCTCGTGCGCCAGTGTCCTGCCTGGGTAACAGGAGGTCCCTCCCTATGCATGCAGTCTGTGGGTGCATTTTCCCTGGGGCATTTGCTGGAGCCCAACATGTTCTCTCCATCAGCTTGTCGGATGACTCACCCTCTGGGCACAGCAAAAGAAACAGGCAGTGTGCCCACTGCATGTTTATTCCTTGTTCTAATGTTCATTATTACATTTCTCAGGAAATGCACGCCTTCGCTAGCAGTTACTGGCACAGAAAGGTATCTGAGTTCTTGCCAACATTTGGGGAAACAGTGAGATAGATGCCTTAGAGAAGGGTTGCCCCATCCTTTGCTTAAAGTTTTCTTTCCTTTTTTTCTTTTTTTCTTTTTTTTCTGCCCTTTAGCCCATGAAGAGCATCATGCTTTTGAAGGTGGACGTGGAAAGCACTAATTGCACTCTGTAAAGAATTCTTTGTCCTTTGCTGATTGATTTTGGAAACGGTCTTAACAGGAGGGAGAGTGAAGAGAAGACTTGCCGAAGTCCGATGCTGGTCACTTAGTGGGCTTCGGTCCTGCAGATGGGAAATTAGAACTCCAAGTGGCAGGTGGGGTAGGGGAGACTGGGCTTTTTTGACCGTCACATTGCTTGGTTTTGGTTTTTGGTTTTGCTTTTTTGCTTTCTGTGTTATTTTCACTCCAATTTTTTTTTGCCCTTTTAAATTCAGTGTTTGGTCTAATTACTGTTTTGTACACTCTCCTTTCGTGGAGGCACAGGAAATCAGTTCCCCTTTAAGGGGCGGGGCTGTGCCTAGTCATAGGACATGCATCCTCGTGACAGGACTGCTTCGGAAGCCACGCTGTGCTGTTCTCGCAGGAAGCCCACTGGTGAGACCTGTCTTGGTTACTCCTGGTTGTGACACACCCCTGCGTGCCATGCACTGGGCATTATTTTTTTCTGTGTTTGGGAGAGGCAAAACCACACTTATTAGATGTTGCACTAACAGCACACACATCTTTCAACTTTCCTTTTTAAAACTTCTTTTTATGGCTGTAAAAGGAAGATGATAGCTGGGTTAATTCACATGAAAACTATAAAGACACTTGAGTATCAGGGTACAACTCAAACTCGAATTTAGACTCTGGATATATTTCTAACTGAGGATCTGTCAGGCCTTTTCGCAGGAAGGTGAGACTTGATGGGCTCCCCCAGATGAGAAGCCTCTTCTGATTTCAGAGGAGAGAACTAACCCTAGTTGCTTTTGAAGCTTCTCCCACATTTTGGGTGTGTGTCCACCCAGGGCTCTCCACATCGATGGACACATTTTGTGAAATGACCCCTTTTTCTGCTCTTATCGTGTCATTTCCGGTAATCAGCAGTCCCACAAATTATGCAACTTTGCCTTTTTTTCATTTAGGGGCAGGAAGTTAAATCTCATTTCTAAAATGAATGTGAACAATCACAAAGTTGAACTTGGAGTGCATATTTGTTCATATTAATTTTTGGAATTGTTCATATATATTGTACTATGTTACCAAAGAAATTGTGGTTTTACTGGAAGGAAACAGCCACACTTTGGAACGCTGAGATCTGCTCAAAGCACCCTGTCTCATGTCTTGACTGCCAGCTTCTGCTTTTGCCTGAGGGGGTTGCTTGAAGCTGCCTGTCCTCCTAGTAACCTTTGGCACTAGGGTCGCTCACACACGCTTATACATTACACAGAAGGACTGGGTGCTCAGAGCTTCATTGGACCCAAGATTTTTACTCTCCAGCAGAGAGCCAGGGAGGCCCTGCAGGCCTCTAACCAGTGTTTGTAAAGTCAAGTTTTTCAAACATTTGAGTGGACTTTCTGCAGCATCTGTTTAGGAAAGCTGTGCCCTTCATTTGCATCACTAACCACGTCAACCATAATAGCGATGGTCATCATTTTTTAAAAAAATGCTTTGTTTCTAAACCTGAGTTTCTTCAGTGATTTTTAAATGAGGTATAACAATATCAGACCATTTTTCAAAAGCCTGAAACTTGTTGCTTTAAATATTGTATTAATGTCCAACTTGCTTTTTAATATTCATCAAGAATTTTAAAAAAATTATTCTGGACATGATTTAAAATTCTTTTTGTAATATAAGTATTTTTCTGATAGATTAGAAAAGATATAATTGACTTATCTTCATTATAATTGTCATATACATTTCCACAAGTAAATGGATTTTGAAATATTTTTATTTTTGAACCTTATTTAAAGGCATTGTGATATGTTCAACTTTTGCATGTATATAGCTTTTAAAGTAATAAAATAAAATAAAAATAGGAATGTTAGGCTCACATTACTGTTTTCTAGTTTATATTGTGTATGGTGGTGAAACATGGGTTAACACACACAGAGGTGTCTGTCTCGGAGGGCTTGTGCAGCTGTGGTTGACCCTGTGGCAATGCCAGCTATGGGAAGGGTTTAGTTATTTAAGAACTTATCACCTAAGTCACTTTAAGAGGATTTTGTCAGATTGTGCATTCGAAAATGTTTACCTGAATATTTAGTTCATAAGAGATGTTGTATCAGCTGAGCTAATGTAATCAGTTAAAAGCCTCTCATTACCTTCTTGGATTATAGAAACCAATACTCTTCTGATTCAAGGAAATTCTGTGGAGCATGTGACTTGTCTATTGGGGCAGCGCCCCCATCTCTGCCAGTGCCAGGGAAGTGGGCCTGTCAGTCGGGTTCTGGGGTTTGTTCAGCCCATTCTAGCAGGTGCACACAGGGCCAGAGGGGCCCTTTCTGCCTGGGTTCCCAGGGCCTAGGATGCAGAGCCAGGGACTCGGAGCCAGTGTTTCCTCACTCCCGTGAGGCCCAGCTGTGAGAACAGGCTTATCTGTTTACACCAGGAAAGTGCACCTGTGACATGAGAGTGGCTACTTCTTACTGAGAGGAAACTCCAATTTCCACTTGCTCCCCAGCACTCCTCATGGCCCTGCCTTCCCGCACTTGCCACTTTTCCCAGTTTTGATGCAAGGGGAGAGTTTCTAGTGAACACATATATTTACTATAATGTGGCTGTTAAATGCATGGTACAGTTGATGGAGAAAAAAAAGAAAAAGAAAACAAATCTAATAAACTGACTAACCTTCTCATCTTTCTTCTTGAATTTAGCTCATGTTCCCAGTCACAGCCTTTATAGCTGGAAGAAGTTTTGAGTAAATTGGGCCCATAGATGCAGCGCACAGTCCACCCACCCACCTGCGCTTTGGCAGAGGACATGGGCCAACAAGTGACAGAGCTGGGCTTGGAAGTCTGCAGCCTCCCCACCCCCAGTCCAGGTTCTTACCCTGAGAGCCACATCAGCCTGACTCCCCCAGCCCTCTGCAAGCCTCCAGTCAGCACCAAGTCTGCCATCTGGCCAGGATGAGGCTTCCTCGACAAAAACGGGGCCACCCACCCAGTGCCAGAGGCTTGTCCCTGCGTTCTGCTTGCAGGGCCCTCTGAAAGGGCCTGACTGGCAGGGGCTGGTTGTTGCTGGGAGAACCCTGTCCTTGACCAGCCCATGCCTTGCAGAGCCATCACACGGTGGCGCTGCCCTCCCACCTGCCCTGGCTTGGCACATAGTTTACTCAACTGTTTGTGTAATTATTTTCAGAGTTCTGCATTTTGCTCTTATAATTTTATAAAATGTGGTACTACCAGTAGAGGTTTAGCTCTCCTGCACCTAATAAACTGTCAGATAGTGTTCTCCAGATGTGCTTAAAACTCAGCTCTTAGGCTCTCATTGAGCCTTTAAGCAGTTCTAAAGAGAAAGAATGAAATAAAGGAACATGTAGGAAATATTTTCTCAATATTGTGCCCAAAGGGAGAAGTAAAATTGCAGTTAGATTATTTTAGCTTTGTGAATATGAAACTCTCCTTTTAAAATGTGTCTACTGTTTGACTTTTCCTATATTCTGTTTCTGTGAGATTTCACTTAGTATACGTGAAAGTAGAGGACTGCCTGTAGTAGTTTATTTCTAAAAAGATCAGATCAATTAAAAATTACTTAAGAGTTTGGTGACTCAAGAGTGTAATAATCCCAGGAAGTTCTCTCAGCAGCTGAGGGGAGTGGGCAGGGAGGAAGGCAAGGGCAGGGGCAGCTGGAGCCTCCCCCAGGAAACCCAGACAGATCCCTAGCACATCTGCCTGCCATCCTCCCAGTTCCAATTGCTTCTCTGTCCTCGGGAGTCTCTGGGAACACTTCTTATTTAGGCTGAAAGTCACCTCCGCTGCTGCACAGGGTTACCCCCAGCTGCCCCCTACACATGTCAGAGAGAACCAGACTCAGAATTTTAGAGTGGAAGGGATCTTGGAGATCATTGTGCTCCCGCCGTGGTGCAGGGCAATCACGGGCGCTCACTGAGGGCTCTTGACTCCCAGCCTAGGCCACCGTAGGCAGACCTGGCCCTGCCTTTTCAGCCCGCTGCCCCCTGAGGCTGAGGAGATGGTCCTCAGACCTCACTGAGGGCGCCCCTGATTCCATCCTGCCCCAGGAGGAAAGCCTCCCACCCCAGTACCCAGTGGCCCCTCAGGATGTTGAGCAGGCGGTTGGGAGCCTGCAGAGCCTTGTGGAGCTGCTGGGCAGCCTGCACAGAGTGGGCCCCTCTGCAGTCCTAACAAAAAACCTTCCTGCAAAGAGGCCTCTTTCCTCAACACCAGTTCAGACTGACTTTAACGCTCAGAAGCAGCAGATCTTCCATCTGCTTTCCCATAGCATCTGCTGCTGTCGAGCTCAGCATGGCTGACAGATGCCGAGAAGGCCACAGAGCTATGAAATCGCCTGGGCAGGCACACAGGACTGTTCACATGACCGCCAGAGCAGCCTGAGAGTGAACTTCCATGGGAACTAATCGTCACTCCTAGAGGTAGCTTAGCAGAACTGTTACTGAACTGCAAGTGTAAAAAAAACAAAGATTCCCTGCATGTAGGAATTTTGAGCAGTCACTGTAAGTCAACACTCCTGTCTCTCATTGCTCCTGAGAGCAAATTCCCATTTTGTGTGTGTGTGTGTGTGTGTGTGTGTGTGTGAGAGAGAGAGAGAGAGAGTGTGTGTGTGTGTGTGTGTGTGTGTGTGTGTGTGTGTGTGTGTGGTGCGTTCCTGCCTTGAATATCCAATAAAACTGCCATTTGGATATTCTGTGTTCTCATTTCCTTCAGAAGCCATGAGGCTGAAGGAGTCTGTGTTGAGTGTTTTTATTTTCGTTGCTGCCCGAAAATAGTTATCAACTCATTTAATGAAATGCAAGATTTCATTATGGAAATTTCAACTTCTAATGTTCAAGAAAGGGAATTTTTTTTTAACTCTATATTTGGAACAAGTGTTTATTTGGGAATTGTTAAACGGGCAACTTTGCATTATAGAAATGAGCTTGAAGTAAATGATCGCTTCTGTGTTTTCTATAGAAAAATGCTACCTCATCTTTTTACATATAAAACAACTTTTACTAAAGGTTTAAGAAGGTGAAATTTTACATTATGGTAAATGAAGAATATTAAGGGACATTGAGCATTTTAATAAACTTACAGGGTTTTTGTTTTCAAATACAGCTGTTAATTCTATGAGCCTAGATTAAATTCCTTCCAAATGTCACAGACTTAATCAGGTAGTTTGGCTTACAACCCCTGCATGGGTTATAAAAAGGTGTGACTATCTTTGCTTGTATCCTCACTGAGATTGTAGTTTCATTTAAATGATTACACCAAAGAATTTTGGAGCTTAAGCTTGCACCGTTTGTCCCAAATGTAAAATCTTAGTTGTATTTAAAATTATTCATGCTTCCGAACTGTCTTACCTGTGTAAGCTGAAGCAAGTTTATTGACTTATGTTTTGGGTCTGCTTGTGGTCCCTCCCCCAACCATGTACCAGCTGTGCCCTGTGCATTTGAGGCCCTTCACATATGGCTCCAAGCTGGTGTGATGCCCTGCCTTTGATCTGGCTTCATCTAGTGATTTGCTCAGGATTTTTAAGGTCAGAATGAAAACTTTTCTGTTCTAGTTATTTTTTATTTTATATCATGTGTTGTGTTTGATGTTCAGATCCATGTGAAAGTTGCTTCTATAAGTCAGTAATTTTATTCCAGCCTTTTGGAGCAATAAGGTAAGACTAAGCTATACTTTTCATGCTTGAAAATGTAGTGATTTATGTGTTTCATGCAAATATTTAGACTTTTCATGGAAGAGTTCTTGTGCTTCTCTAATTTGGGACTATATTGCTATGAATTTGTGCTCCTTCCTTTTCCACGGTATAACTTAGTGGGCTTTAAGTGTTCACTAGTTTGTAGAATTTAATCTTTTCTAATGTGTTGTCAGTAATTCTCACTCTGTAACTGTTTTATAGGATAGAAATGGATGTGTCTCACACATCAGTGTTTCTCCCTCCTGCCATTTTCCCCTCCTTTCTCTCTAAATAAATCAATGGGAAAACAGCCTCAAATGAGGACTTAAAAAACACACACACAATGTCATGCAGTTGTATTAGGCACATTGCTTCATCTCAGGTAAGTTCCAGGTCTCCATGCAGCGGTCATGGCCCTGTGTCTAGTGCACACTGAGACCTCAACACCATGGCGTCCTGCACAAGGCTTTTTGTCTTAACCCCACTTTGAGCACATTTGGTGATAGAACTCACTTGGCCTATAAGAAAACACTTTTTATGTAGTTTCATTCTTTTCTCTAACCTTTGCTAAGAATGATTTCCTTTAGAATAAGTCAAGTTACTCTTATTTCTCTTTGGTCCTATAATTTGCCCATATGATTCACTGTCCTCATTTAGCCAAGTTAAATGATTTTAGTCTTCCTTTTTGGCTGAGTTACCTCATTAAAAACAACAAAAATACCAGCAGAGTCTTATTTTCCCTGTTCCTTTTAGACTTTCTTGTTCCTTGCTGTAGAAACCAGCAAGTCAGGATGATGTGGCGCAGTTAGTTCACACATGCAGCGAATGTGCTGGAAGTGCTGAGGGGATGGCCTCTGGAGTCCTGCAGGTTCTCTGGCCTCTCCTCCTTAGAGGCTGAGAGTCTGACGCATGCGGCAGAGCTAAGGGTCCCCGTGTTGTTTGGGGTTTACTGGGTGGTTTTGTAAACACAGGCTCTTCCTTCTTAGCTGAGAGACAGCCTTGCAGAGGCCAGCAACAGTGAGTCGTAGTGTGTTAACTGCTGCTAACGCACTTTCAGCTGCTTTCACAAGTGAATATATTTTTCAATCTCTAGAAACCTACAAGAAGATAGGTATTTTGTTGTAGAAAGAAAAGAAAGCAGTCGTGTTTACAAGCTCAGCAAGTGCAAATGTTTGTCATTGAAAAATTTCTGGTTCAGTGACCTGGCGAGGCTATGGTGCTGACTTATTTCTTGCCAGAGAAAAGACGTTTAAATCAGAAGCACATTAAGTAGCCAGCACAGAGCCTAGCCTCCTCTCCACCTGCCAGCCTAGGGCTCCATCTGTGCAGAAGGTGTGGTTACTTGGGCACTGTCCCAGCCTCAGAGATGCTCTTCCTCCCCATTTCCTCTCCACTCGGAACACAGGACACGTGAACCAGGCTCTCTTCATGTGTCTGTGGGCTGCAGGCACTCGTCTTGTTGATCTGTGGGCTGTAGGCACTTGTCTTGTGTCTGTGGGCTATAGGCATTCCTCTTGTGTCTGTGGGCTGTAGGCACTCATCTTGTGTCTGTGGGCTGTAGTACTGGTGTCTGTGGGCTGTAGGCACTCATCTTGTCTCTGTGGACTGTAGGCATTTGTCTCTGTGGACTGTAGGCATTCATCTTGTACTCATTGGGCTGTAGGCATCATCCTGTGCTCTGTGGACTGTGAATTCTGTGGCACTGATCTTGTCCTCTGTGAATTGTAGGTATTTAAACTTATCAATGGAGAATTAGAAGAGGTTCCCAAGTGTTCCCTGTATTTCATGTGTGTTCTTTTAATCCTCTTCTCTTTATAGGGAAAGTGAGAGAGCTTCTTTAAAGCCAGTAACATATTTAACTCCCAGCTCAGTACTTTGCTCATGTAGAGCTATAAATGGTACTTCCATTTGTTGACCGTACCCATTAATTCTTACAGTAAAGATGAAACATGCATGTTTGAATGAAGGAATGTTTAAATAGGAGTTTTCTTTAAGTCAAAAATTGTGTTAGATTGCTAAAGCTGAGCATTTCATTAATCCCATTATTTTTTTAACTTCTCTAATAATAGTTTGACACTGAATTCAGTAACCAGAAAGGCTGTTTATAACTTGTTTGTGCTTTTCAAACATCTTTAAAAGACAAGCTAGCCCTTGACTTTCGCTCAGTAATTCACTGTCTTTATGTATCTACCTGCGGGAAACCATCATAAAAAGACCCATGTGCCAACATGTTAAATTTGGGGCTTCTTTAACTATGGAATGTCTACAGATTGCTTACTCTGTAATTTTTAAAAGCCCTGTAATTCTCTATAAAGTATATATAGCATCTGAGCAAGAAATATGACACTAAGTCTAAAATTAAATAATATCTTAGGGCCACTACCTTCTGCATTTTCAGCAGTTGGGAACTTCTCTAAGTGCAGGTTAACAAGAGCAGAACATCGTAAATGAGCATCTGTCCTGTGACCTAGCCAGGAACCCCTCCATTATTCATTCCAGAAGCTGTGCTCTCTGCACTGAGACCCACCTTCCCCGCTGCCCGCATTGGTTTCTAAGATTGGCAGGAGGTCAAATCTTTCCACCCTGGCTTGGGGTCCTGGCTGAGTGTTCCCTGGGCCTTGCTTTGTAGCCTTGATAACTATTTTCACAATGAAAGTAAAAAAGGAGACCCTGGAGAGAGCAGGCCGTAGTCCGCACACGTGTGGGAAAGGTTTTTTAAGTTGTAAATGAGAACAGCTCTGCTGTTTGGCCCACTGACCCAGGCCCCCCTCCCCCGCTCCAACCCTTCACTTCAAAGGCCTGTCTCTGAGAGGGTCACACATTCTCCTTGATGACAAATTAATCAAATTTTATTATTATTATTATTATTTTTTTGAATGAGGTGGATACAAAAACTATGACTCCCCAAGCCTGGGAGTCAGTGCAGCCCTCTGGCTCTGATTAGAGCAACAGGCCACCTCCCAGATCTCCCTGCGTGGTGATGAGCGCCAGCCTGGGGAGGAGAAAGCCTCAGTGAAACGCATTTCAGCTGCATCCCAGTGTAGGCGAGCCCTCCTGACAGAGAAAATTACTTTTTAGTGGATGCACACCTTTTCTCAAAAGCAGAGTTTCCGCTGAGAAGAACCTAAGGGAAGTAGTATATTATGAATCTGAAATGTTTATAGATCCTCCTTTTATGTTTCTGCTGTGAAGATGAAGTTTTTAAAAAAAGAAATTGGCCTGTGATATCTGGCAAACGTTAGAGATAGCCCAGTTTGGATGAGGAAACTTCCTGCTACCTGGTTGAAAAGGCAAGGCCCCAAGTGGGGGCTTTGTGCCTGTTCTGTGCTGAGATGGACATGGTGGCATGTCCCACACTGGCTCCTGAGGGGGCGCCTCCTGCTGGATGCAGCCCGGGGTTGCAGCGCTAGTCCTGGAAAATGGGGACATGGCTCCCAGCTTCTTGTGATCACTCTGTGTCTGATAGAAGAATTGCGTTGCACAAAATATGGTCCCAGTCTGCCCTTGGGTGTGCCTCACGCCTTTCCCAGAAAGACTCCCAAAAATGAAAGTTCACACATTTAGTTTACAATCTCAGGATGCAAGCAGACATCTATACCATAGCTCAGGGTGGTCTACAGGACCTGCTTTTCCTTCTACTGGCCATGCCCATGCTACTGCTCCATCAACAGGTGGCCCCTCTCATTTCAGACACTTGGTTTGAAGGCTCTTCCTCCAACTGCCTTTCTGCTCCTGACAGGCAGTTTTCAAAAAATGTTTGGCGTCCAGGACCCTTAATCATTTAAAGCTGCATTTTAGATCCCAGCAAGGAGCCAACTATCCCATACTTTGTGATACTGGGACTCCTTGTTGCCAGGAGCCAGGCCCCTGTGTCTCCATTCCTCCTCCTCCAGCCCTCCACCTTCCAGTGGTCCCCCTCCAGTCCTACCCCTACATCCTGCCCCTTCCACCCTCCCCCTCCAGCCCTCCCCTTCCACCCTCCCCCTCCATCCTTCCCCTTCCAGCCCTCTCCCTCCAGCCCTCCCCCTCCAGCCCTCCCTCTCCACCCTCCCCTTCCACCCTCCCCCTCCATCCTTCCCTTTCCACCCTCCCCCTCCAGCCCTCTCCCTCCAGCCCTCCCACTCCAACCCTCCCCCTCCATCCCTTCCCCTCCATCCTTCCCTTTCCACCCTCCCCCTCCAGCCCTCTCCCTCCAGCCCTCCCACTCCAGCCTTTCCCTTCCACCCTCCCCTTCCAGCCCTCTCCCTCCAGCCCTCCCCCTCCAGGCCTCCCCCTCCACCCTCCCCTTCCACCCTCCCCCTCCATCCTTCCCTTTCCACC
>JAAGEH010000020.1:1025995-1147182 GCA_011751065.1 Lasiurus cinereus
CTCCATCCTTCCCCTTCCACCCTCCCCCTCCAGCCCTCTCCCTCCATTCCTCCCCTTCCACCCTTCCCCTCTAACTCTCTCCCTCCATTCCTCCCCCTCCATCCTTTCTCAGGGCTCTGAGCTTGAGCCAGGGCCCCTCCTCCATGAAGTTTGCTCTTTCAGCTTTGGAGGAGCCACCCTTCCCCCATCTGGGAGAGCTGGATGTCCTGCAGCAGCTGTGGTGGCTCTGGCACTGGAAAGAGGGGCGGCAGTAAGGAGCTATCCAGGGGTCTGCACCCCTCGAAGCCCTCATGGAGGCCCCACTGTTTTCCTGGTGAGGAGGGACATTGCGTGACACTCCCTTAGCTGAGAGCGGAAGGGAACCTTCCCCTAGGTCACACTGGTGCCCCAGAGCAGGAGCTGTGCTTGAGTCCCCATCACCGCCACATTCCCTTCCCCACGTGAAGGGAATTCTATGGGTTCAAATGACACAGGCCTGGACTCTACTCTGCCTTTATTTGATTTGTTCTGCCTCGATTTATTATTTTTAATGTTTTTTAATTAATATCAGAGAGGAAGGCAGTGGGAGAGAGAGATAGAAACACCAATGATGAGAGAGGATCATTGATGGGCTGCCTCCTGCACTGGGGATGAAGCCCACAAATCTGGTCATGTGCCTTGACCAAGAATCCAACTGTGACCTCCTAGTTTATAGGTCAACACTAAACCCTGAGCCCTGCTGGCTGGGCTGATCCCACATTTCCACTTGGAGGAATTTGTCCGGAGCCAGATATGGGGACCCAGAGTGGGCAGCCCCTGCTTGAGCATGAGGACAGGTGCTCTGGGAGCGGCCATTGGCCTGGGTCCCTGGCAGCCTGCTAGGGGTAGGGCCCATGGTGGCGCATGCCTCTGCTCAGAGGCTTTGGCCACCGTCTGCCTGACTGGCTTTCCCAGGGTCCATGGATCTCCTACTCACTCGGCCTATTCTGCCTCAATTTATTTCATGCTTGCAAATCTCACTTCTTTTAAATGTAAGTATTTAAGAACACATCAAGTTCATTTTATGACACGAGGTGTCCTGCAAGAGAGGGTCACCATAGCCATGGCTTTGGGGCTGCGCAGGAGGCCATGCATGGCTCATAGCAGGTGTTCACAGGTCATCAGTGAGGGTTGAGCTGCAGGCAGGGCATCCCCACTGAAGGTCTGCTTGGCTCTGTGGGTTTGGTTCCCCAGTGGATGAAGGGGCTCCATTCTGACCTGTAGCCACAGCTGTCAACCCCAAATCTAGGTCACTGCCTTGCAAAGCATCCAGTGGTTTTATCGGGATGGGGGTAGGGGCCACTTGCCGACTGCACAGGCTCCTGACACTCCTTGTCTAGGTTTGTAAACAATACTGTAGTTTTTAAATAAATTGTTGCTTTGAAAGGATGAACTACTTCTTGATTCCAATTTTATGCTACGCAAATGTAGCCAGTCAGGGAAAGCAAGTATCACATGGTCTCACTCATGCGGAATCTGATGAGCAAAATAAACTAGAACAAAATAGACCTAGAGACATAGAAGCATGGAACAGAACGTGGGATCTCGGAGAGAAGGTGGGCGTGGAGGGGAGCATTTAACAGGGAATTTATATGCATACATGCATAGCCCATGGACACAGTAGTGCGGTGACGGCCTGAAGCAGGGTGGGGATGGAATGGAAGGGGTCAGTGCGGGAAAAAGGGCACATCTATAATACTTTCAACAATGAAGATTTTTTTCTTTTAAGCAAATTTTAATCTGCCAAAGAACTTCCTGAGAGTTGATTTACTTTCTGTGTTAGAGCTTTGGAGCTGCTCCATGTAAAAATGTCCCTGACGACATATCAAGGGAAATCTGCTTTGGAAGGAGAATCAACAAGACTAGTTAGTATAAAGGTGCCCTGGCCAGGGTGCCCAGCGGTAGAGCCTCAGGCCTATGCACCAAAGTGTCTCGGCTTCAACTCCTACTCAAGGGCCCATAGTCTCCCAAGCCCTGAATCTAGGGGGGTATGGGGGCGGGGATCAGCAGCAGCAGGGAGTGCCAGCAGGTCCAGTCACCACACCTCCATCCTCCCAGCTGCCATTGCCAAGCCCAGAGACCACCAGCCATGGCCATGCTGCCCGATCGGGTTGCAGGTTCAATGCCTTGCTCCAACCCACGCTCCTGCACGCAGGAGGCAACCAATTGATGTCTCTCTCACATGGATGTTTTTCTCTTTTCTCTCTGCCTCCTGCTCTCCCTTCTACTTTCTCTAAAAATCAATGGGAAAAATATCTTCCCGTGAGGGTAAAAAAAAAAAAAGTAAAAAAACACACAAATTTGAAAACAACACACAACTAGCAATTGGCCCTACGCTGTGTCTGCCCCCTCCTCTGTCGGTATCGTCAGAGGGTAAACACACTTGGCAAAAGTGCAGTATTTAATAGGATCCTTTCAAGGCAGTTTTTACTATTTTACCACCTGGAAACCAAGAAAGGCTTCCTTGCAGTGAGTGTTGGAGGTGAGCCACAGACATAGATGCTGTAGGCACTCATGGGCTGTAGGCCCTGAGAGCTGACACCAGCAGCGGCTGGGCAGGCACGGCCTGCACACTGCTGTCCCTCTCTGCAGTCAGAGGTCCTCCTGGGAGCGGGTGTCTCTCTTATTGGAGTCTTTCCCAGGTGTTGCCAGCAAGAGATCAGCAAGGTTTTCAGGCTGGGAAGCCTCCACAGGAAACTCAGCAAAGAGAAGGCCAGCTCCTACATTCCCCGTGGGGAGACATTCCTTTGGCGGGCTTGGTCTGGTTGCATCTAGTGGTGAAAGCGCCCAGGTGCTGCAACACAGGAATGAAAGCATCTTAGTTCTTCTCCCGCAAGATGAGAGCATTTACGTCTTTTGTTATTGAAAGACACGAAAAAGAGGAGCACACATAGAAGTGCTTAATTTCCTTTTGTTCAGATGAAAATCCAGGCCTGTGTGTGTTTCTGAATTCATAGCCATTCACATTAAATGGTCTTTAGAGTTGACAAAGTGCGTGAGCGTACTCAGCTCAGGTCCCCTTTCTGACAAATGCAGGTGGTGAGCATGTGGCCATTATTCAGCAGACTAGCTGACTGAGGGGAGAATGGGCCCCCAGCACTCCTTGGCCCGTGAGCGGTGGTGTGTTCAAGAGACACATCCTCCAGTGAAGGGAAGTGGCTGATGTGGGCTGTTTCCCTTCACATGCCCATCAGATGGTGAAGTTGTCTCTTTCCTGGGGGTGAGGCCAGTGTTCATGCTGCACAGATAAAGCAAAAATAAGAAATTAGGCAACAATCATAACATGATTAATAATCACATTGATCAGGCACAGCCTCTGGCGCTTCTGTTTTAAAGTACATTCATGGTTTTGCTTACTCCTTGTAGGCCCCTGCCCTGCCCACGGAGGGAGGTGCTGCCCAGGTCGTCCACTTCTCATGCTTCTACGTGTGTGTCAGACTTGGTCAGGCACCTGACCGCAGCCTGCTCACTTCCCAGCCTTGGTGAATGTCTACGAATGCACTGTCTCATTTACCCCTTGCCACCCCCGTTTTACAGAGGAGGCAGAGTCCAGTGTGTTAGCTGACCTGCCCGACATCCTCAGGCCCAGGAAGTATTGGAGTCAGGACTGACGCAGGCCATCCAGGCAGATCCTGGACCTGCTCCGGTCCGGGTGCCACCTCCACTGCAAGGTGTAGAGCTGCCAGCAAGCCCGAGGCTGGGCTGCAGAGGCCACTGCAACTACTGGTGCCAGGTCTAAGCAGCCAGCAGCAGCCCCGCCCCAACCCCAACACCACAGGTCCCCAAGCATCTCCCAGAGACATCTGAAAGGTGGGGGAGCGGCAGCCCAGGCAGGCACAGTGACAGTACAAGTCCACCTGTGCTCCGGAGCTGAGGCCAGGCAGGGCATACGGTGTTTGTGCCCGAGGCGCTGGCCTTGCAGCATGCCCTGCGGACACCTGGGAGAGAGAGGACTGTCTGGGCCTAGGTTCCATTTTGCCACCATCCCCATGTCACTGTAGGCCCTTCCCTCCCTATTTCCCTCATCAACTCCAGAAATGCAGAGCAACTGCCACCCACCTTCTTCACAGGAATTTTGCAAAGATTAATTGGATAATTTCACAGTAGTTCTTTGAGCTACTTGAAGGAAAGGTGCCATCTAGAAGTACAAAGTAAAATAACAATAATAATTATATTTAAACGTATTTATGAAAATCTCTGTGGGGCAATTAAGAGGAGACCAGCTGGTACTTGTGGAAAATTCACAGGTTGTCAAAACACCCCCTCCCTGCCTGCCACCCAGGTCCCGCGGGCTCTGTGAGTGACCACTGTGCCAGTTGGCAGCCTGGCCAGGAGGGCTGGTTGCCTCCCAGCCAGAGCCACCTGTCCTGTGCACAGAAATAACATGCCCCAGCCCAGGCCGCAGACTAGTTAGTGAGTGCACGGAGCTCACATAGCTCTTTCAAAAAGCTATACTCCCTTTTATCTGCAAGAGAACATACTTTTTGGCCAGCACCATCTGTCCTGTAGTTAATGGTTGCCCATCTACCACAAGGACAGAAAATTCCTGTCTCTCCCCTACTCCCCCCTCCCCCACTGGCTGCCTTGCAGTACTCTTCCATCTTCTTCTTATAGAACCTGTGTTTGTATTTCGTGGTGGGCCTGGAGATCATGAGGTTTTGGTGCCGCAGAGTCATTTCAGGGGGTTGATCTAGGCTTTCAAGATCCCTCGCTGCAAACATCTGGTCTATCAGGTGTCGTCCTTTCTCCATTCTCAGGGCCTGGGTTTGGTGGGCAAGATGTTCTCTTTTGCATCAACTTGCCTTTGATCTTCAAGACAGCCTTCCCGCTGCACACCTGGCCGTGCTCACTCGGCAGCTCCGCACCCTGCATGGTACTGCTCTGCTGGACACACAGATGGCCACCATCCTGCGTGCAGCTGCGCTTGGCCTGCTGGCTACTGAGTACAGACTTCCCTCCCACCAGTTCAGATGGCATAACCTCGGCCCAACACTGGGCCTCATCCCATCTCTCATTGCACCTTTGTCTGCTGGAGGTCACCACTACCATGTCATCCATCAGGCCTGAGCAGAGGCTGAGTGCCTAGAGCTGACCAAGCACTGGGCCAGGCCTCTGTAGGGTGGGGTGGCCTCAGGCGATTTCACTTGGGCTCCAGGTGAGGCCCATGCACTTGGTCCTGGAGCTACACGTTGAACAGCAAAGTCTTAGGTTGCATCTGGAATCATCTCTATGCTGATCTTCCCCTAGAATGTTCCTATCGCTTCCCGTTTCTCTTCAAACTTATTGCTTTATGTTCTATTTTCAAAGAAGCACCTCCTGCCTAGGTGATCATTTCATACTTAAGAGCTAACAGCTGGCAGGGAAGCAGGCGATAACCAGAAGACTGCCTTAGAGAGTGGGAGTCACATTTCCAGTTGCTGAGCCATTCTTGTTTTTTAATATATTCTGACGATATCCTACTTGATAAAAGTTTTAGAAGAGTGATTTCATTGACAATATGAGATTAGGTATTGAATCTTTTTACACATATTTCTCTCCTATCCTCAGAGAACACAGCCCTCAGTACCCATTCAGAATCCCTAAACCTAACCATGGGGAGAAGACAGCTGTGTGCCTGAGACTCCCTGCCTCAGCTCAGCTCTGCTCATCCAGTCAGTCTTGAGAAAAGGCTAAGGGACCAACCGGCTGACCAGCTGGCCGGTAGATAAGATGCACACTGGCAATTTAAAAATAAATGTTGACTCGCACATGCATGATACATATAAAGCTCTTGCTGGCACCAATTTTACAGGATGCCAGAATGTATCTGAAGACCAACTATTGGCACAATGTACCTCTGAAGACCAAAGTGATGTCATTGACAGAATACTGTTTATTTATTAATCAATTTATATATTATTTCATATACATTTTACAAATTTTCTTTCATCTTTGACACTTCTATTATAGAGAAAGGGCAAATAGCGATATTAAGATATGTTGTATTTTAGTTTTATACTATATTACATATACTATTTTGACATGTAAATTTTGGCAGTAATGTAATTACTGCACGAATCTTTCTTCTAATTAATTTCCTTTCAATATGCACAAATCCATGCACCAGGCCACTTGTTTCCATATAATAAGCCTGGTGACATAATTAAAACATTGTCATTACAGCTGGGTTTATGCTTGCCTTTTAGGAAATCCTCAAGGAGAAGGTGGCTGTCTGAAATCTAGTTGCGGCACTGGCTCTTTCTAGAAGGGATGGTCTTTTATGCCATTGTTACATGGGCTCTTCTCATTCTCACATTGATACATTATGGTTGATAGACACAGAGTTAAGAATCTATGTCGAGTAGATTCACCATGTTATTTAACCTTGTTTAGCCCAGCTCTTGCCTTCTGTAGAATGGGCATACCTACCATCATTTATTTGGGGCTTATCCTGTGATAGGCTCTGTAGAATCTAACCCCATGTCCCTGGGACAGCCCTGTAGAGCTACTTAGCCACTGGTATACCATGAGGCCACTCGTGAGAGCAAACGGCCCTTGTCGTTGGGCAGGCCCTAGCTCTGCTGTGCCCTCATCTCACTTTTGTTCCTGGGATGCAAAGGGGCCCATGATGGGGACAGCCTGTTTCAGCCAGAATAGTGCAGGCTGTGTGCTCTGGGGATTCAAAACAACTGCTCCTGACCATCTGGTATGAAAGGATTTCAGTATTTAAACTGGTACAACCCCAATGGGCTGGTGAAAATACTGAGAATTAGAAAGATTACACAAATTGCCCAAAACTACACAGCCAGTGAGTGGAAGCCCAGGGGTGTCTGACTCTGAAGCTCCTGGCCTTGCCCTCTGAGCTGCCCTGCTCAGGCTGATGCAAGAGAATCAACAGGAAGTGTCTTGAGAGGGTCAGGCCTGTACTCAGAGGGAGCTCAGGAAATCTTAGTCTTGTGACCTGTTGAGTCCTGTTGAGTCCACTAAATTCAATGCTACCCTCATGTTGGGAGGTGGGGCGGGATGGGTAAAGTTTAACCCTATGACCCCCTCATGACCCAGCAGGCCTGGCTAGTACTGTCACTCAAGTTCCCGGTTCTCCCTGCTATCTGCCCTGCACACAGGAACCCTCTGCTACCATCCTGCCAGGTGCTCTGGGCAGGATGTGTACACCTGCTGCAGGAACAGGCACAGGACCAAGCTAGCCCTTGCTGGCAGCCCCCGCTGTTCTTTCCAAACATAGGCACCTGCCAAAGTGACTCAGGGAAGAAAATGGCCAAGTGCTGTGTGCTTCTATTTTACATGTACCTTAATAAAAGTTTTCAGATGGTACATTTTCCTAACAAGAAAATACAATGGCTGCCGCCCATTGTTCAGTGTGCTAGTTAAATGATAACCATTACTCTCTGGTGGAGGACCATGGGTCATATGACACTCCATAAGAGTAGGACAATTACTAGTATTTGTGGGACATGGGGATTTAAAGCTAAGGGGGAAGATATATTTCCACATTTACAACTTTCCAAGCATCATAATAACAGGGGTTTCTTTAATTTTAAGTGATTGACTTGGATAAGCCCTCTTCCCTCCCCATCATACACACACACTCAATGCATGCTTTGTTGTCATTTTTATGAAATACATTTCTCCCAACTGGCATTATTCAAGACTCATGGCTCAGAGGGCCTGAAATTGTCCTATTTCTCAAGCCCCTTGACTATGCTCAGCTGAGCCGCATATGGAGAGGCCTGGAGCTGCTGTCCTTCCCCCAAGAAACCAGCTGAGCACTTCCTTGAGGACGCTGGCTTCCGGGAAAGCAGGGACGTTTGTGTGACCCCAAGCAAGGTCGATTATATGGCAGAACCTTCACTTTGGACAATGAGGGCATTTTCCAAGTGAATGGGCTTTAAATTTCTCACATGGTCAGCCATGCTAGGTATGTTTAAAAGGATATCAACAAAATTAAATTGATACAATCGCTTATTTTAGACTTAATACCATAACTCTGGTATTGATGTCACCAGTTACGAGTTCAATTCTATGATTCCCTTCATCTGAAGATTTCTTGGTGGTTTGTGGACTCTTGAGTGAGCTGATGGGACCTGGGGCAGCTGAGAGCAGACATGGCCTGTTCATGTCTTTCAGGAGCCTCAGTTGTAAAGAAATAAAGCAAACAAAAGCAACAGCTTTTGCTGATTCTCTTAATTGGCTTTTTGACTATGCTAATATAAGCATTCCTAGAAATTTTTAATGGACTCAGCCATTCTCCAAAGATGTCTTCCATCCTGAAGTTTAGATTTATGACTAGTAACAGGAAGCATCATTCCAGTTCTGAGACCAGAAGAGCAGGCCCAGTTTGGGAGAGTGGGGCTCAGGCTCTGAAGATGGTTGCCTGGGGACCCTGGGCAAGCTGGCTAGCCCTAGCCAGGTCAGCACCACTGTAAGATGTGAAAGATTTTAGGTGGTGGTGAGGCTAAAATAAAGTAACTTAAGTAAGGTGTTTGACTCAGCACATAGCACAAGAAATCTTTCCAGAAGTGCTGCCCTGCCCAATTCCCTCCCCCAATAAAGAAAATAATAACCCACATATATGTCAAAGTTAAAGAATAAAATGGAGCCCTGGCTGGGTAGCTCAGTCCGTTGGAGTGTCATCCCGTACACTAAAAGGTTGAAGGTTTGATTCCCAGTCAAGGGCATATACCCAGATTGTGGGTTTGACCCCTGACCCTGGTAGGGCATGTGCAGGAGACAACTAATCTATGTTTCTCTCTCACATGAATGTTTCTGTCTCTCTCTTCCCCTCCCTCTCTCTAAAACCAATAAACTTATATTTGGATGACAATTAAGATATAAATAAAATGAAATGGAGAACTTAAGGAAATTATCTCAAATAATGTGTAGTCATATACTTAGTTCTAATACAAGAATTTCTGTTTTTATTCTTTCATCCTCTCAGTAAATATCACTTGAGTGACTGTCATGTGTAAAGTACTAGGGACAGCTGAAACCCGTTGGCTCAGTGGATAGAGCGTTGGCCTGTGGACTGAAAGGTCTCAGGATCAATTCAGGTCAAGGGCATGTACCTTGGTTACCGGCACATCCCCAGTAGGGGGCGTGCAGGAGGCAGCTGATAGATTCTCTCTCATCGATGTTTCTAACTATCCCTCTGTTTTCCTCTCTGTAAAAAAATCAATAAAATATATTTTAAAAAAAAAGAAAGTACTAGGGACGATTTCTTTCTTTTTAAAAAAATATATTTTTATTGATTTCAGAGGGAAAGGGAGAGAGATAAAAACATCAATGATGAAAGAGAATCATTGATTGGCTACCTTCTTGCATGCCCCATGCTGAGGATTGAATCCACAACCTGGGTATGTGCCCTGACCAGGAATTGAACCCTGACTTCCTGGTTCATAGGTCTATGCTCAACCACTGAGCCACACCAGCCAGGTGACAATTTCTTTCTACTCCAGAGATGGGGACATCAAGCTATGCAGTCATGTCTAATGGTAAAGGTTTTTCCAGCAGGAAAATGTGGCTCAGGGCAATGCTGTTAAAACCAACAGGAGCTGAACCTCCAGGTCTCATTCTAGAGATTTCTAAAAGATTGTTCTAAAACCGATACTCTTCTTCATGGAAGGCTTCTAACATCCTCCGGCTTCACTCCACATTCTCTATGCAACATCTGGTTCAAAACAACCACACGACTCAGAGCCTGTCCACAACTGTGACTATTGCTCATCTGTTCTGACGGATGGGGCTCCACAGAAGGCAGTACTCTTGATTTTCAGTGCGAATCCATAAACAACCAGTGTAACCATTTAGCCACCAAAACTCCTATCTGGTTCTGTTCATGGCACTAGGCCAGAGTTCCGCAGACTGACACCTGCCGCAAAGCGGGCTGGCAGGCTAGGGCTGCCCTCACTCTGTGTCTGCGGCAGCCTCGGCTTCCCAGGCTCAGCAGGCCAGGCGGAGATGCACGTGTGGGAAGGTTATTGCGTGTTCCTAGGCTTCACCATGTCCTGGTTCAGGATCAAGAATGCCCAACTGCATCCCTGCTCCTGTGACAGTGGAGACTGTCACAATCTATGCCTGGGAGAGGATCCCCAGAGCCAGCTTATGGGGATCCCAGATGGAGTATGAGGCTGGATATTAGAAAAGTCATCTCTTTTGAATATTAAGCTAAGAAATTTAAATTGGAGCAGAGATGACAAACCACCCGGGCTGGGAGGCAGGGCGGCCCTCCTGTCACGCTAAGAGCTCCCAGTGGGAACAGCCTGTCCAGACTGCGAGCTGACTGTGTTGGAGTTCTGATTGAGGGGAACAATAACAGATACACAAATACACATGCAACAGAAGATGGGGAAATGTTAACACCAGGCCTGTGCTGAAGATTTAAGAGAGAACATTTCCCCGACAGGGACTGAAGCAAGAACAGACCTGGGGCAGGAGAGGGAGAGGGTCCAAGAAAGCTAAGTTACAGGTTGCCAGTGGAGGTAGGGTAGGGAGTGCAGGGGGCTGAGGAGAGAATAGGGAAGCAGATCCTGAACAAAGCCCACCATGATGTGTTAGGAATGTTTAAATCTCAAATCTGTTGAATGTGGAAACTGACCCTACAACGAAAGCAGTAAAAAAGGAATCAGTTCAACTGTGACCAGGCGGGAATAACCCAGGAAGTATTTAACATTCAAATGCCTTTTTAAAAATTGCCTTTTCCAAACTTCTTATTCTGCATCTGGCCACATGCATATTAATTTTCTTCCTTTCTCATGAGCCACTGTGTTGTGTATCTTCTTTATGGAGAGAAGAAGGGTGTTGTCGATGGAACACGATGGTGCTCTCCCTGTCTTGCACCAAGAGCTCAAACTTTTTATCAGGACCCCTGGGAGCCATGGGAGAATCCACAGCCTGGAAGAGAGGTGGGGGTGAACCAAGACTTCCTGAGTGTGGTTCCCCAGAGCTCCCTGATGAGTGTCTGCCCTGGGAGGGGAGGCTGGGACTGAGGCAGCCTGCACCCTCTCAGACTATCAGGATGTCCACCTCATGAACTCACTCCCTTCCCCATTGCCTCTCAAACAAGCCTGGAATCAGGCCTCCTTCCTCCTATGCCTGTCTGAGTAGCTGGCAGTGCAACCACAGGAGGGAATCTCACTCAGGCCCATTTTGTGGGAGAAGAGAGGGAAAACACCCTCAGGCCTCCAAACGTGGCAGCCAGGTTCCAGAAGCAGCTTCTTTAAGGAACCTGCAGATCAGGCCTGGTCCTGGGACACATTGGCACACAGTCAGGCTGACAGGTGAGGTGGCGTTTCCCAGCACTTGGTGGGTGTCCTGGATATGAAGAGGGAAGCGAGATGCCCAGGAGACACATAGCTGGAAACTCCGGGCCACAAACCACCCACTTAGAGCAGACTCCTTTGAGGGGCTTCCCCAGTCGGTAGGTGGCCGTGATGACCAGGCTGCCGCTCAGATGTGGGGTTGCACAGGTGGTGATGTTGCTGGAGGAAGAAAGATGCCTTTAAAACATCTCCTCTGTAGTCTGTAAGGTTGGCCTGGAAGCCCACATGCAGTCTGTACTTTCCATCCATTAGCTGAACCCACTGAAGCAGCTTTCTTATCTGCAGATGCCCACTTTTGTCACATGTATCTGGTATGACTAATGAAAGGACCATTTCTTTAAAACGCTAAGGAGAAGGCATCAGAACTTTTCCAGCCAAAATGGGTGGTCATAAACGACCATCAGATGGCGCTGTCCCATAAACCAGGGGCTCCCAGGGATTGGAGAGAAGAAGTGAGGCACCTGCGATGTGGGTTTGGGAGCAGACCCTCCGCAGAGCTATACCCAGGCTACACGCTGAGCGCTGGTGACATGACCTTGGACTTGAGTCCAGGAATTCAATGCGGACAGGCCCTTGTGCATTTTCAGAGAAAACTCAAATGTAACCTGAAGTAAAATGTTTTAAGAATAAAGAGAGAAATTAGACCGAAACCACAAGTGCAAAAATGGAGGTGTGATGCCCATGCTGGGGGTCTGTCTTAGGAATAGAATAACTGAGGCCTCGTGGAAACCGGAGACCGTTCATTGCAGGAGCTGGGGACGGTGGGTCTCCCAGTGGGCAGTGGTGATCAATGTATCTGAGACATCCAGACAGCAGGCATTTCTGTTGTGCCTGTGTGTGTGTGTGTGTGTGTGTGTGTGTGTTGCTCAAGCGGCCCTGGCTCAGAGGCAGTCTCTTGGAGCTGAGAGGCAGGAAGGGGAGGAAAAGAGCCGCAAGTTTCTTCGAGGCTCTGCAGCTCCAACTAGGTGGAAGCAGCAGTCTCACCACGTGTTCTCTAGCCTCAGAGGCCCCTCCCCCCACTTTTTTTTGTGTTTTTTTTTTTTATCACAGTTTCTTGGAGACCTTAGGCTCCTATAGTACAAGAAGGTGTTCTCTTGGGCTTGCATGAAAGCAGGCACATGCTTTTCTCTGCCTGGCCAGCAGGTGTGCAGGCCTGTTCAATACTGGACACTCAGTGGAGAGGCGCCAGATGTGGGGGCATTGTGAGGGTTGTATCCCTGCCAGCAGACCACGTGATCCGAGAAGATGCTTGATATGAGTCAGTCTTCTTGAACTTGTAGAGACTTGCTTTGTGTCCTAACATGTGACCTCTTTGAGAATGTCCCATGTGCACTGGAGAAGCATGTATGTATATTCTGCAGTTTGGGGTAAAATGTTATATAAATGTCCATTAAATCCATCTAATCCAGCATGTCCTTTAGAGTCATTGTTTCCTTGTTAAGTTTTTGTCTGAAGATCTATCCAGTGAAATCAGTGGGTACTATTGACTTCTCCCTTAAATTTTGTGAAGAGTTTTTTATATATTTAGATGCTCTTATATTGGGTGCATACATATCTACCAGGGTTATATCCTCTTGTTGGATTGTTCTCTTTTGTATTATGTAGTGATCTTTATTGTCTCTTAGGATGGCCTTCATTATGAAGTCTATTTTGACAGATATCACTGTTGCTCCCCCAGTTTTTTTCCCCATTTTTATTTGAATGGGATTTTTTTTCCATCCCTTCACTCTTTTTTGTGTGAATCTTTTATTATGAAGTGGGTCTCTTGTAAACAGTATATATATGGTTTATGTTTTCTTATCCATTCAGTTACCCCATGTCTTTTGATTGGAAAATTTAATCTACTTACATTTAAGATTATTATTGATAGGTACTTATTTATTGTCATTTTTATTCTTTATCTCTCTCTCTCTCTCTCTCTCTCTCTCTCTCAATTTGTTCTTTTTACAGCAGTTCCTTTAAAATTTGTTGCAGGGCTGTTTTGGTGATGAAAAACTGCTTTAGGCTTTTTGTGTGTGTGTCTGGGATCCTCTTTCAACATCTATTTTGAGTGATAGCCTTGCTGGTTAGAGTAATCATGTTCTCAGATTCTTGCTATTCATTATTTTGACTACTTTGTGCCAATCCCTTCTGGCCTGTAGAGTTTCTGATGAGAAATCAGTGGACAACCTTATGGAGCTCATTTGGTAATAAATTGCTTGCTTTTGCTGCCTTTAAGATTCTCTCTTTGTCTTTAATATTTGACATTTTAATAATGATATGTCTGTGCATGGACCTCTTTGAGTTCTTCTTGCTTGTGACTATCTGTGCCTCCTGAACTGTGTGATTTTATTCTTCATCAGTTACAGAAGTTTTCTGCAACTGTTTCTTCAAATAGGTTCTCTATTCCTTGCTCACTTTCTTCTCATTCTCGTGCTTCTACGATGTGAATATTGTTACGTTTCATGTTGTCCTACCACTTCCTAAAGCTGTCCTCTTGTTTTTGTTTTTGTTTTTTCCTTCTTGGTGCTCTGAGCAATTTTTTTCTACTTTGTCTTCTAATTCACTGATCCAATTCTCAGCTTCCTCTAATCTGCTGTTTATTCCTCCCAGTGTATTCTTTATTTGTGCTATGTCATTCTTCATTTCTGAATGGTTGTTTTTATAGTTTCTATATTTTTTTCTCATACTGTTGAGCATCCTTATAACTGGAAGTTTATATATGATAAATTGCTTTCTTCTATTTAATTTAGTTCTTCTAGGTAATTCTTTTGTTCTTTCCTTTTGGGCTTATTTCTTTTCCTCCCTATTTTGGTGGCCTGTTTGTGTTGTTTCTATGTATTAGATAGACCTGCTATTACTCCCAGTCTTGGTAGGGTGGTCTTATGTAGTTGGGTGACCTGTAGGACCCAGTGGTGCAGTCTCCCTGATCACCAGACATGTACATTCTAATAATGTCCCTTGTGTGGGTTATGTGGATCCTCCTGTTGTAATTGAGTCTTGATTGCTATTGGCTCATTCATGTGTGGGCTCAACCCTCAAGCTGGATGACAGTTTGGCTCAGCCCCCAACACAGCTGCAGTCTGCTGTGCAGTTGCCTATTATAGGAGGAGGAATTTTCCTCTGCAGGTTTTGGAACCTACCAATATATTCCTGTGGATATACTGTTTGTGGAGCTTATTATATCCTGCTTTGTTGTTGTCTGAAGCTGGCCTCTGGGTTTATTGGTTTGAAGCCTCTTCAGAGGGTTTCTGGTGCAGGCCAATGTCAGACCTTGTTTGCAACTGGCCCTGAGTGCCTTCTTTAGAACTATCAGTGATCCACAGCTTGTGGTTCCTTCTGCTGGGATTGGATGCATGTGTGAAGGACCAACATGTGCACCAAGGTCTTCTTTTCCTGACCCAGGGCCAGGTGGCAGGTCAGGCAAAGATTCAAAGTACCCAGAGATCTGCCTCTGCCTGCAGGCTGATTGTGAGGCTCTATCACTTAATGAGCCTCAGAATGTAGAGTGCCAGCTCTGCTGGGCATAAATTCTATAGTGTAGGGCTAGAGCAGTGGTCAGCAAACTCATTAGTCAGCAGAGCCATATATCAACAGTACAACGATAGAAATTTCTTTTGAGAGCCGAAAACCAACTTCTGTGCATGGGCCACAAAGTTTCAATCACACATATGTGTGCGCCCACATGTGGTATTTTGTGGAAGAGCCACACTCAAGGGGCCAAAGAGCCACATGTGGCTCATGAGCTGCAGTTTGCTGACCACTAGGCTAGAGGGTTTCCAATGGGTGGGACAATTTCCCCTCTCCCCCAGGCAAAAGCTGCATTGGTGGGAGAACTCTGCCTGAAAAGGATGGTATCTGCCATGTGGGAGAATGACTTGGCACATGAATATCAAAGGTTGTTCTCCCTGCTCTCTCCCCACTGTGCTCCTCTGCTGAGCTCACACAGCTCTAGTCCACTCTGTCCTCCCACTGCTGGAGCCCAAAGTGGCTTGCAAACAAAATTTAATACAATGGCTCTTTAATGGGCTATCTGCATTCCCAGTCATCTGCCCCTGCCAGACAGAACCCTGAGTGCTTTTCACAGCCAGATGTTATGTGGGCACCTTTCCCAGTTCTTCTGCTCTTAGCTAGGAAGCCCAATTTGGGTTTAGAACCCAGACTTCTCAGAGGAACCTCTGCAGCTGAGATATCCCTCTGGAACTTCAGCTGCTGCCTTTGGGAGCCCAGCCAGCCTTTTCATGCCTCTACACTTCCTACCAGTCTCAATGTGGTCTCTTCAAGTCCTTGGTTATAAGGGTTCTTTCCAGCTAGTCTTCAGTTGGTTATTCAGGATGATTTTTCTATATTTTAGTTGTAATTCCAGTTTGGTCCTGGGACAAGGTCAGTGTAGCTTCCACTTAATCTACCGCCATGCCATCTCCAACATTATTTTATATCAGGCAAAGAAAGAGCTATTGCTGAGCCCTCTTCTTTTCTCTTCCTCCTACTCCGGGCTTCTTCCTCAGGCAATGCGTCTTCAGAAGTCAAAGCTCCACAATGTGACTTACCCTCCAGCCCTCACCTTCACGGGTGCATACTGATTGCTATCATTTCCATTCTGGCTTTGATGTGTCCCTACTAAGCCTTGACACCCATGGCCAGTATTTAAGTATATACTGAATATAACAGAATTACCCACTTTGCCTGCACCTCGCATTATTCCTGTTATTCTACTCATTAGCTACTGAGGCCTCAGTTCCAGACCACACTTCTGCTCCACTTCTATCTTCTCCTTTCCTATATCTACCCATTTCTCCCAAGAGCCACACAAATTATGTCTGAATATTGTCCCTTCTCCTCCTCACTTTTTTAAAATTTGAGGTATAAATTGACATGTAACATTATATTCTTTCAGGTGTACAACATAATGATATTGCAAAATGATCATTACAATTAGTCTAGTTAGCACCTATCACCCATAGTTACAAGAAAATATTTTCCTTGTGATGAGAACTTCCAATATTTACTCTCTTATCAATGTTCAATTATGCAATACAGTATTATTAACTATAGTCACTGTGCTATACATTATATTTCCATGATTTATTTATTTTAATAATTGGAAGTCCATACCTTTTGGCCTCCTTTCATCCTTTGTGTCCATCTCCATGCCTCACCTCTGGAAACCACCAATCTGTTCTATTTATGGGTTCAATTTTTTTAAGAAGACAGTGTTTGTCTTTTCCTGTCTGACATTTCACTTAACATAATGCCTTCGAGGTCCATCCATGTAGTAGCAAATGGCAAAATTTCATTATTTTTTTGACTGAATAATATTTCATTGAATATATGCACCACGTCTTTATCCACTTATCTATTGATGGGTACTTAGGTTGTTTCCATGTTGTGGCTATTGTAATTGGTGCTGCAATGAACATGGGTGCATATCTCTCTCTTTTTTTTAATATATTTTATTGATTTTTTACAGAGAGGAAGGGAGAGGGATAGAGAGTTAGAAACAATGATGAGAGAGAGACATCGATCAGCTACCTCCTGCATGCCCCCTCCTGGGGATGTGCCCACAACCAGGATACATGCCCTTGACTGGAATCGAACTAAGCCAAACCAGTTTCGGCCATATCTCTTTTTGAATTAGTCTTTTTGTTTTCTTCAGATAAATACTCAGAGGTATGATTGCTAGATCATGTGGTAGTTCTACTTTTAATTTTTTTAGGAATCTTTTTTTTTTCAAATATATTTTAATGATTTTTTACAGAGAGAAAGGGAGAGAGATAGAAAGTCAGAAACATCAATGAGAGAGAGACATCGATCAGCCGTCTCCTGCACGCCCCATAGTGGAGATGTGCCCACAAGCAAGGTACATGCCCCCAACCGGAATCGAACCTGGGACCTTTCAGTCCACAAGCCGACGCTCTATCCACTGAGCCAAACCAGTGTCAGCATTTTTAGGAATCTTAATACTGTTTTCCATAGTGGCTGTACCGATTTGCATTCCACTAATAGTGCATGAGAGTTCCCCTTTATCCTCATCCTCACCAACACTTGTTTTGTTTTTAACTTTTAAAAAAAATGTATATATTTTTATTTCAGACTGGAAGGGAGAGGATGAGAGAGAAACATCAATGATGAGAGAGAATCATTGATCAGTTACTGCCTCTTACACGCCCCCAACTGGGGATTGAGATCACAATCTGGGCATGTGCCCTGACCCAGAATTGAACTGTGACCTCCTGGTTTATGGGTTGACACTCACCTGCTGAGTTACACCAGTTAGGTTAATACTTGTTTGTTGATTTATTGATGATAGCCATTCTGACAGATGTGAGGTGTTATCTCATTATGGTTTTGATTTGCATTGCCCTGGTGATTAGTGATGTTGAGCATCTTTTTATGAACCTATTAGTCATCAGTAGACATTTGAAAAATATCTATTCAGATCTCCTGCCCTTTTTTAAAACAGATTTTTGTTGTTGAATATGAGTTCTTTTTAAAAAATATATTTTATTGATTTTTTACAGAGAGGCAGGGAGAGAGATAGAGTTAGAAACATTGATGAGAAAGAGACATTGATCAGCTGCCTCCTACACATCCCACACTGGAGATGTGCCCGCAACCAAGGTACATGCCGTTGACAGGAATCAAACCGGGGACCCTTCAGTCCACAGACCGACGCTCTATCCACTGAGTCAAACCGGTTTTGGCAATATATGAGTTCTTTATATATTTTGGATATTAGCCACTTGTCAGATATATGATTTGCAAATATTTTCTTCTATCCAGTAAGTTGCTTTTTTCATTTTGTTGATGGTTTTCTTTGCTGTGCAGAAGAATCCTATTCGCTTTTAATTTGACCCAACAGAAATACAGCCCTTAAATAACAAAAACCATGGGCTTCTCCTGGCTCTTCTTTTACTAAGTTCTATCATTTGCAACTTTTAAAACTCTCTCTTCTCCATGGTGTCCATGCCACAGCAGACTTTGAGTTTTCTCCTTTTCTCCATCTTTTCACTCACAATCTCGTTTTCTCCTACCAGGTTCTGGCCTCACCTTTCTTCTTTCCTGCACTGCATCTCATTTGTTCTCTTCCAGAGCCTCCATTACATCCATTACACAGTCCAGACTAGCAGGTGTGTCGTTCCTTCTCAAACTCAACTTTTTCCGAAAGCCTCACACAATTTTCTCTAATCAACACAGCTCCTCTTCCTGTTCTCCATTTTACTATCACTGAATTTAAAATAGTCATCGGTGACCCAACACACGTTCTCTCCTATTAATCACTGAGGCCAGTAAGGTCCAGATACCCCAAGGTTCTTTTTCATGCCCAGTGACAGTGCCTCCATCACTCTTATTACTACTGCCCTTACTCTCGGGCTCTCATCTTTCCCATCTATCCTGTGAGGCTGGAAATGGTTTTAGTTCGGTTTTATAGTTGCTAAAACCGAACTAAAACCATTCACTTGGTTTCCAATGCCTCCTCATTTCCTTGCAAGTTAAGGTGATTCTACTTACTAAGCTGCTAAAACCATCAGTAACCCTAACTTACCTTATTTTCAATTTTATTGATTATGATTCTGTTTGTGCCAGATAAACTTGACTATTTCTTGAAACTATCACATCCTTCTCAAGGAAATATTCTCTTCCTTATCAAAATCAAAGGCCTCTCTGAATGCCCAGAGGCTAAAGTGTAGCTGCTATAGTTTGACCAATTTATGGGTGGTGTCATCCAATGTTGCTATTTTACCATTTCCATTTAGACGTCCCAGGGCATGTTGTGTTTTATGTACTCCCAATGGTAAAATGGAAGAAGGGGAGGAGTTCATGTCCTCTGGATATATTTACAATTTTTTTTTACTGCATTAATTATTTCCTAAGCAAGTGCTGAAACACTTAACTTGGCTAAATAAAAATAACCTTTATGGCTGAGAGTCAACTGATTAGTACTGGATGGTGGCATATACCAAACCATATATCAGGAAAAGTCCAGGGCATGTTTTCTGCTCATAGTGGTTCTCAGCAGCACCTAGTAGGGTCATGTTAACTTAAAAACAGTTAAAAATGAGACATACTACTAAAATATGGTTTACATAAAATATATGATTCCCTCAGAAACCCTAAGGAGAGTGACATATTCTGCCTATTGGAGATTCTGGCTCTCTGTCTTGCAATGTAATTTGTTAGAAATGTTATTGTGCATCATCAGAGACATGCTAGTTTTCCACTGGCTACTATTGCAAGTACAAATCCCTTGTATTTTCTCAACATTCACACACAGGATTTTAAGCATCTATTTTGGTCCTTACAGCTTTTCATGATAGCAATGAAATGCTTGGTGTTATTTTTTGTCTCCACTGAAGACAGGTGGAGATCTAGGTGCCCCCAAGAAAACTCCTATTTGGAGGAGGGTGGTGACTCAACGTAGCACCAGGCCAAGAAAACACTTTGTGGAATCCATCCTGAATATATTTTTCCACTCTAAAGAGAAAATATGGAGGAAACTCAAGGAAGTTCCACACTCAATGATGAATTCCAGGAGAGGAGGTATATTCTTCTTTCCCCACAAACTTGGAGTTGGATAACTTGCCTTTTAAATAGGTCATCTTTTTTAAATAATAGACAAATTTATTTTAGCTTTCAAAGCTCAAATTCCAACTCAAGTAATTGGAAATCCTCACATGCCTTTCAGAAAATATTTGGCTTCTTGAAATATTATTAATGCCAAATGCAGATACTTTAGCATTTACCAATACAACCACTGCAAGTTGAATGATGATTGAGAAAACACTAATGATGTTAGCTTGCACCGCCTTACTTCCCAATGGAACAGTGCGCAGGGGTCTGTGAAGAGTTGCCTATCTTGCTCCCTCTCGTTGGAGTTCTGCAGCTTCAGCTTACACCGAAGAGGCCATTTGAAGTCAACTTTGAGGCTTTCCTCATGACACTGGTGGATGGTGATTAGCCTGTGGTTAATGACATAGGTGATGGGAGCAGGTGTCATGGGACTGGAATAAACAGCTGAAGCAGGGGTCTTTTCAGAACAGGTTGGCACCCCAAAATTTCTGCACTGTGGCAGCATGGCTAGAGAAAATGGCCCTAAGTTTGTACCCAAAGGTAAATCCCAGGGTCCTCCACATCCCGGTTACATACAAGAGTGCTACTGCACACCTGGGATTGGCAGATTCCCAGTGCCAGCATGTAACTCACCTGGTCAGATCTGGCACTCAAGGAGTATTCTGTATACAATGCATTTCAGCTGAAGATAAACAAGCTGCTGGCTGAATCTCATCTTGGTGGCTGTATTGTTCCTCCGTGCACACTACACATTGTTTCAAACATCACCAGGGTGATTTGTATAGAGGTTGGTGATTTTGAAGCACACTTTGAACTCCTGGATTTAAACAGAACTTTTCATCCTGCCTTTCAAGCTCATTGGTCCTCACTGTGACACACCACATCTGCTCATGCCACTCACGTTTGTTCATGCATCATAATATGGTGTCAGTTGGTACTGGATTTTGGCATAATAACCAGAGACCACAAACAAAACATTATTTCTGAAAACTGCAATAAAAGTGCCAGTTATTTTAAAATTTGTTCATGCTTTTTTGCAAAAAATAGAGATATTTACTTTAAAGGTTTGTACTTTTAAATATTGCTGTTCCCACAAACTGGACATAAAGAGTTTGTTAACTCAATTGAACAAATATTGATTGGTTACTATATGGCAGGCACTGTACCTGACACCACATTCATGTTTCCAGCTCACAGGAGTGAGATAAGTGAAGTCAAATGTTCAGTTCAATAAGTGAGAATTATGCTCTGACTGATCCATATGCTGATGACACCACCCACGTTTATGTTTCTAGTTCTTATGTCTCCCTTCAAGCTCAGAATCAGTCTGTCTAACTGCCTCTCGGTACCTTCACTGTAATGTCCAGTAGGCTCCTTAAACGTTCCTGTGCCCTCGTAACAGAGGCACAACAGAGTGACCAAGGCTTGTGGGGAGAGGGAATGGGGAGCTGGTAGCTAATGGATTCAGAGTTTGCATCTGATAAATTGCTTGTCTCTGTTTCATTTTAGTTCTTTGTCTGGAGTTTTGTCCTGTTCTTTCATGTGGGACATGTTTCTTTGTTTTCTTTTTTTTTTCTTTTTATTTTTTTTATTGATTTTTTACAGAGAGGAAGAAAGAGGGATAGAAAGCTAGAAACATCGATGAGAGATGAGAGAGAGACGTTGATCAGCTGCCTCTTACACACCCTCTACTGGGGATGTGCCCACAGCTAAGGTACATGCCCTTGACGGGAATATAACCCGGGACCTTTCAGTCCTCAGACTGACGCTCTATCCACTGAACCAAACCAGTTTTGGCTGTTTCTTTGTTTTCTCATCTTGGCTGCTGCCCTGTGCTTGTTTCTGTGTGTTGGTTAGAACTGTTACATCTCTTGGTCTTGGCAGGGTGGTCTCATGTAGTAGGTGCCCTGTGGGGGCCAGTTATGAATTATCTTTGGTCATCATAAAGTGTCCCTTGTGTGGGCCCTCTGCTGTAGTTGATCCTTGGTTGCTGTTGGCATGTCAGTGAGTGAGTGTGACCCTCAGGATGACTGGCTGTAAGGACTGGCTGTGACTATCATAGATGAGCTGTTGACCAGGGGCAGATATCCCAGAGCAGGATTCACTTCAACAGGACTCTGGTGCCTGCCAAGTCCACCCTTTGGGTGTGTCATCTGTGGAACTAAATGAGTAGTATCTGGGATGGTCTGGAGCCAGTCACCATGTGTGTAGGTTCTGGGACCTCTGAAGGGCAGGTAGGCCACTGCCTGTGCCATGCCCAGGGCCACCTGTAGGAGCTACAGAGTGATCTATAGTTGGTAGCCCCTGTGCTGTACTTGGAAGAAGTGTGCTACAAACTAAGGCCAGCTGGTGCAGGGCTTGGAGTCCTTAGCTAGAGGTACAGGGCATGTTGAAACCACCTGTTGCTTGTCTGAAGTGATGGCACTTTTGGAGATTTTAGGGAAGTCTGCAATGTGGGTCAAGGCTGGGAGCTTGTGAGGAACAGCCACTTAAAGAGATTCCGGCTGGGACTCCAGCAGCCCCTGTCTCAATCATCCACAATCCCCACTGGTCTTCACAGCCAGATTTTATGTGGACTTCTTGGCATTGGAACCCTGGGCTAGGGGCCTGGTGTGGGGTGGGAACCCTTGTTCCTCAGAGGGCACTTCCACAGCTGAGCTATCACTCCTGATTTTTAACCACCACGCATGGGTCTGTGGCCAACTCACTGTGGCTCCACCCCTCTTACCTGTCTCCACATGGCTTCTTCTATATGTCCTTATCAGACTTTTGTTCAGCTAGACATCACGCAGTTCCAAGAGGGTTATTCCATAACTAGTGGCCCCAGTGCATGGATTCATGCACATTGAAGGGAAATTAATTAGATGATTTGTGAGATAATTACATTACTACAAAAAATTACATGTCAAAATCCTATATAATAAAAGGCTAATATGCAAATTGACTGAACGGCAGAGTGACCAGTGGAACAACTGGTCACTATGATACACAGACGCTCAATGCAGGAGCTTCCCCCTGCCCACAGGCCAGCCAAGGTAGTTGTCAGTGGAAGCCCCCAATCATTCCACCGGTTATCCCACAGATCAGTCCTGATTGCTGACCAGGCCTAGGGACCTTACCCATGCACGAATTTCATGTATCGGACCACTAGTAGTATATGTAATATCCTATATAATAAAAGCCTAATATACTGAGTGTCCAATCATCTGGTCAGCCATTCAACCAGTCAAAGTGTAATATGCTAATGATATGCTAAGACTCCTCAACTGCTTGCTATAATGTGCACTGACCACCAGGGAGCAGATACTCTGACTGGTAGATTAGCTTGATGCTGGGGTCTGGCTGATCAAACTGAGCAAGAGAGGCCAGACATACCCTGTAGCCCTCCCTTAATCTCTCCCTGGCTAGCCAACCTCCCATGTCCCTTCATGACCCTGATCATGCACAACGGGGTCCCTTGGTCTGGCCTGCACCTTCTTGCAACCCACGACCCCTTGATAGATGGTGAAGATGGTGGAGAGCTGGTTTCAGCCTAATCCTACAGGCCAGTCTGAGGGACCCACTGGTGCACAAATTTGTGTACGGGGCCTCTAATCCTATCTAATAAAGAGGAAATATGCTAATTGACCTTCATGCCATTGCAAAGATGGTGGCACCCACAGCCAATAAGAAGGTAATATGCTAATTGAAAGCCCTGCCTTCAAATATGGCAGCACCCACAGCCACAAGATGGCAGCACCCAGCTCCCTCAGCCCTGCTGGGGTGGCAGGTGTGAACACCTGCCTCTGGAATCCCTCAGTCTCCTCAGCCCCCCAGCCACCCAGGGCCAGCCTGAGTTGCAAGCAAGCCTCAGAAGGCAGCTGTCCAGCTGATGCCTGAGGCCCAGGCAAGCCTCAGATGAAGGCAGCCTAGCCACCCAGGACTAGCCCAAAGTGGAGGCAAGCCTTGGAAAGTGGCTGCCCAGCCACCCAAGGCCTCCCAAGGCTCAGGTAACCAGGGCTGGCCAAGGCTTGCGCTGCTGGCAGTGGCAGCAGCAGAGGTGTAATGGGGTGTCACCTTCCCCTGATCATCAGGTCATCTCCCACCCCTGAGACTGTGAAAGCGGGCAGGCAGGCTGGGCTGAGGGATCTTCCTCCAATACATGAATTTTCATGCACCAGGCCTCTAGTAGTAGTATAAAATTAAAACACCTGTGCAAAATTGGCACCAACAAGAGCTTTATAGGTATCTTGCAGGTAGAGTCAACATTTATATTTAAGTTGCGATTGTGCATCGTATGTACCATCCAGTTGGTCGGTTGGATGGTCGATCATTTAGCCTTTTATATATATAGATTCAGTTGTAATTTTGCTTTTCTCATCTTCCACTCATTCTTCCATAGTTTCTTCTCCACATGGTGCTGGAGTGAACCTTTGAACATACATCCCTTATGTTGTTCTCCTACCACCCCTGCACCAATAATTTCCCATCACAACAAAATCAAACCCAAAATCCTTCTGTCCTCAGAGGCTCATATGATCTGGGCTCTGACTACTTTGCTAAAACTTACTCCTTTCACTGGTCTCCTCACTTACTTTGCTCCAGCCACACTGGCCTCCTTGGTGTTCATGGAACACAACAAAAACATGCCTCTCTCAGGGCCGCAAACTATCTCTCGCCTCAGCCTATGCTGCCCTCCCCTAGCACCTTGGCACTGGCTCAGATGGGCCTTCTCAGAGAGCATCCTGGCCTCTGTCCAGCAGCATGGCCTCTGGTAACTTTGCCCTGCTTTGCTTATTTACCTGTGTGTTTGTTTTTTATTTTTCTTCCACCAGGATTTAAATTCCAAAAGAGTAGGCATATATATATATATATATATATATATATATATATATATATATATATATTTGCTGCCTTATCTCCAGGAGCCTGGAACTTAGTAGGTTTTGAAACTTAGTACACAACTATTTTTTTTTCTTAAATATCACTCTTGGTACATTACTTAGACTGATTACACAGAATTGTATAAAAATCTATACATATCCATTTGAAATGAATTGACTTTTTCCATTTCTTTTGTTAAAACATTTAACTTCTGGGCAGAATAACTTTAGGGAATGAACATAAACAAAGTAAAATCAGAAAATCTTAGGCAACTTGATTGAGATTTAGGAAAACATCAGAGCAGGTCAGGGAATTAGTGAGTATTAGGGAATTAGGTAAATGTAATTCCAAAATGCATGGCTGCATCACTGTTACTCCTTCGGGCTCTATTGGCTCTGAGGTTCAGAGGCCCAAGGCTACTGGCTTAAGAACCAAAGGAAGCTCTGGCTTACCTAGTAAGTCACTGTGAAGTCCAAGGCATAGGCTGCAGATGTGGCTGCATCGGGCACGCCAACAAAGCTATGCACTCTTATTCTCTTCTCCATCTCTCACAGCCCTGCCACCTCTGGTGTTGCCTGTATTCTAAGGCAACTCTCTGAATGTTTTCTTTATAAGGAGAGCTTTTTCATAGCAGTCAGCCCACCTGTAGTACCAGGAATGAATCATGAGGCCATGGAGGAGGAGAAGCAACCACAGCCAAAGGTTGTAGCCAGAGAGACAGAAGGCATCCATTTGGCAGACCTGATCCCATTTTCATCTAAGAAGAGAGGAGAAATCAAGGTCAGCCCCACTCAGCCACCTGTACCATGCACCAGGATGGGCTTATTGAAAGGGAACAGGAAAGCAGGTGAAATAGAGGCTGTAAGGGCAAACACATCTGCTGCTCACTAAATCCAAAGGGAAAGACTCCACTTGGACGTGATGGCATGCACTGCTCTCACCTAAGTATTTCCAGCTGGTTTTAACAAGCTGTGGTGTTGAGCTGAGAGTGAAGGGACTCATGTGTGTGTGGATGGAGAGCTTGTGGGCAGGACGGAGGAGGTTGCTCCCTTTCACAAGTTAGGCCATGATGGAGGAGATGCGGGCTTTGCACATGGAAGCTGGGGGATCCGAAAGAGCCAGCCCATGCCTACAGCCTTATTGACTCAGACAAGTTTTTCCTTAAGGAAGACAACTTCTATTTAATTTTAAAAGTCACCCTGGCCCTGTCCAGCAAGGCTCAGTTAGTTGAGCATCGTCCCATGCACCAAAATGTTGCTCATTTGATTCCCAGTCAGGGCACATGTCTGGGTTGCAGGCTCAGTCCTCAGTAGGGGTGTGCAGGAGGCAGCTGATAGATGTTTCTCTTCTCACATTGATGTTTATCTCTTTCTTTCTCTCCCTCTCTTGCTCTAAAATCAATAAAAAAATATTAAAAAATAAAATAGTTTGACCCACACTGAACTTCAGCTTCCATTCAGTTCTCCTATTTCCTTTGCCCAAGCTCTAGCAACCAGGTTTTTTCAGCCCTACCAGTGAACCAAGCTCCCAGTCCATTGGTGGCTGTGAGACCAATTGTTTTGGCTTTAGGAAGATACGATTTTCAGTCCTGACTATGCCACTCACCGTATTATATTTTTTGGCAAGTTACTTAGACTCCTGAAGCCTTAATTTCCTCATCTGCAAAGTGGGCATTTTACTATCAACAGCAGTGTATTGCCATTGGGGAGAAGAAAAACCTAGGGGAAAACCTATTGTATCTCTGGGCTCCTAGAGACGCTCAGGGGATGTTGTTTGTGGAATCAGCGTGTGCCCCTGCCAGTAGCCTTGCTGACTTCAGGCCCAGGCTCTCAGTACTGCTCTGATCTAGGGTAAACCCACCCAACTTCACCAGTCAGGACATATGCTAACCACACAGGGTAGAAAACACCCCTGATATGTTACAGGCTGCAGGCTGTGTTCACTTGTTTGTTTTTTAAGTATGTATTAAGTGCCTAAATTGTGCCCTGTGCTAGAGTCTGAGATGAAAAAGATGGTACCTGTTTCGGTTAGTTCACTGTCCAACAAGGACTGAATCCAAGAGAAGCTTTTAGCCCTAGAGTAGGAATTGGAACCTCTGTCCCACAAAAATCATGTGCAGGAGGGAAGAGTGCTTCTCCAGAGGATGGCAGAAGCTCTCTCAGCAGAAGAGGAGGTGGCTGCTGGCAAGGAGCACGGCAGCTGTCCTGCGACCATGGATTAGTGTGCTGCCCAGCTTTTTGAGCCTTTGTTTCCTCATCCGTGAAATGGGGTCAAAGTGATTTCCACCTCATAGAATTATTTTGAAGATTAAATGGGCTGATACATGGAGGGTGCAGAGAACAATGCCTAGAACCTAGATGCGTTTCAGCATCCTCACCCCACCTTCCCCCTCAGCCCTGCTCCTCCTCCCTCTGCCAAGCTCATGATCTATTTTCTTTCATTTAAAATATATATATATTTCCTTGATTTTTTACAGAGAGAAAAGGAGAGGAATATAGAGTGGGATGTGCCTGCAACCAAGGTGCATGCCCTTGACTGGATCCGAACCTGGGACCCTTCACTTCACAGGCCAACGCTCTATCCACTGAGTCAAACCGGACAGGGCCTGTTTTCCTTCTCATATGTTGCTCTCCTAAGGGAGCCCTGTGCAGTAGTAAGTGTCCCAACCCCCCAAACAACAGGGCTTTTTGAGTAGTAATGAAAAGAAGAGGGAGGTTTGGCGCTTCTTCTGCAACACCCAGCCAGTGCCCTCAGGTTCCTCTTTGACTGGGAAGTGCAGCTAGGAAGTCTTATTTAAAGTGAGCTCCCGGGATGGCACCTATGCAGGCACCTGAGCTGTGCAGACGGATGGCACTCACAGAAGGCCTGGTGGAGGCTCTGACCCAGCCCTCATCCTGCATGTGCCCATCCCCCTTTACTCTCCCTCATCCTGGATGCACCCAAAGAGGCTTAGGGGAAACTTTGTGGGGCTGAGCAGGGTCCAGAGCAGACAGATGGCTCCGTATTTGTTTTCTGCAGATCTGATGTTAGCGACTTAGAACAGCACCGGGGTCCCTGGAGAATTTCAGTTCCGGAAATGAAACAATTATTTTGGCAGTATGAGAAAGATACATTCATGACTTTCATGACATTTGAAGGGAAACATCCAATCCCGAGTCCCTTTCCTGGTGTCATGAGAGGGACCCTGGCTGCTGGTGCTGTGCTCACCTGATCTCCAGGACAGACGACAGCAAGACCAGAGGGAGGGAAAGGGCCTCAGGGTTCGCATGAGGAGCAGAGAACAGCCTGCTTGAGGCATTAGGTTCATTAATTCAAGAAAGCACCTTCCACGTGTCCTTCCTGAGGTCTCAGAAAGGAAGGGGTTCAAATGCCTCCCTTTAAATGGGTGCCCAAGCACCGTGCACAGCCTGTAACACTGTAGGGTAGGGTTCTCCAGTTGCAAGTGAGCAAGAAGCAACGTACAGCAAGCTCAGTGAAAACAGAAAATTATGATGGTGAAGGGGTGTCTGGCGAAACCTGTAAGGTGTGTGGGAGGTGTGTGGGACCTGGTCCCATAGACTTAAGAGCAGCTCCTCGAGTCCCTCATCCCACACTCGTGGGCTCGCCTGTCCTCCTGGTCTCTCCGCTCAGCTCCTGGAGCACAACGTGGCCATCTCGCTCGCTCTGCGTTTTCAGATTTCCACCCTGGAGAGAAGAGAGCCTGCTTTGTCCCAGGTTTAAATGTTTGGGAAGGAAGCTGATTGGCACAATGTGCTCAAGTGTTCCAGCCAGCTGTGGCCAGGGTAGGGCTCTCTACAACCTGTCAAAGTGTGGGAGCTCCTCGGAAGGTGACTGTAGCACTGGGCCCCCGAAGGCCTCCCCGTGGAGCCCCCTCAGGGCAGGGGAAGGCTTCTGTGAATAAGCAGACAGCCAGTACCTGCTGGGCCAGGGCATCCATGCTCAGCTCCCAAGCACTTCTGAGGGAAACATCAGCTCTAAGAGCATCTATAGGGGAGGCAGTGTAGATACCTATCCCATGGAGGTGACATGCTTCATTCCCTGTGACGTTTCTCAACAAATCCCCTATGGATGGCACAGGCTGCTCATAGGGTTTTCTGTCAGATCCATGCTGGCTATGGGGCCGGTTGGTGAACGTGCCCTCAGAGGGCTTGGACTCTGGGGCTGGGATGTTCACAGAGAGGTGGGCAGGGCGGAGGGGGGCACGGCAGAGGGGGCTTTACTTCACACCGGGTCGCTGGCAGAAGGGAAGTCCCCTTGCCTCCCTAGGAGCCCACAGCCCTGTCTGTGCATTTGGTCTCTGGGTACCTGTGGGGACCCTGGTGGCAGGGGTCTGCAGCCAGGTTTTTAGTGTTAGCTCTCACAACACGCCTGAGTTATTTAGGAAACAGACCTTCTTTGTCTTTTCTGGCCCCTAAGGCACCTGCTAGGCGCTCAGCTCCTGTTGGGGACAGTCAGAGCACTGCCAGATGCACATGGAGACTAACAAGGGCTCGCTTGGCTGCTTCCAGTGTAATGCTGACTGGAGTCGCCAGAGCCCCCTGATCCCCGGTCAGAGGAGAGTCAGGGTCCAACCTCACACCATTCACATCCCCATGCTCGGTCCTTAAACACAAATGAGATGGGAGTAAAGTATGTGCATTCATCAAGTGCATGGTCTGAATGGCCAAAAAGTTTAGGGCTACAATTTAAACCTTTTTAAAAGGCGACATTCAACTCCATGGACCTAAACCTGTACATAGTGCTTGCCCATGCTAGGCACTGTTATGTGTGCATGACAAATGTTGATGAACTTGGTCCTCGTGGCCCTTCCATTAGAGTTGGAACTTTTCAGCATTTCATTGGCAGAAACTGATGCCCAGTGTGCTCAGGTCACCTGCCTGAGTTCCCAGCTGGAGAGCAGGCACTGGGCCATATCCCTGGTGCCAGCTCCAGTGTCAGCTGCTCCTTCAAGCAAAATCTCATGCCCTGGCCTGTGAGAGCATCAGCCTGTGCTCCGAAGTGTCACGGGTTCAATTCCTGGTCAAGGGCATGTACCTTGATTGCAGGTTTGATCCCTGGCCCTTGTCAGGTTACTTACAGGAGGCAAACAATTGATGTGTCTCTCTCACTTCGATGTTTCTCTCTTTCCCCCTCACTTCCTTCCACTCTTAAAATCAATGGGGAAAAAAAATCTTACATAAAGTCAAATGTACAAAACAAAGCTAAGCCAGTAGAGTGGCTCTTGTTGATACAGAGCGAGAAGTGACAGCCTCCCCTCCACTGTCTCTTTCTTCTCTCCTTAACCCTCTGCCTCATCTCTGAAGTGCGGAGTGCCCCAGGAAGCAGTTTGGGAACCATAAGCCTAGGCCAGCCTGCCCATATCTTGAACCAGCCCTTCTCCCAGAGCAAAGAGGTGCTGTGTTTACCCTCATCCCCAGATTGCGAGTGGCAGACTGGGAGGGTCTCGCTTGCAATCCAGGGGTTTCCTGCCTCCCCAATAAAAGGTGGGGGACAACTAAGTAAGCCTTTCTCCAGAATCCATACCCTCAAGCTCCCCTCTCAGCACAACTTTTAAAAAGGTTCACTTAGAATACGCGGGCACCTTCCCCAGAGCTACAGTTCTCCCCCTCCTTAGATTGTTTAGTTTTGTGTGAGTTACCTTCCAGATCCTTTTTTTGTGTGTGTCCAATTAGTTGATTTCACCAAATTTCAAATTTGGGATGATTCCAGGCAGCTGCATTATGAAGATGACAGAGTGAGCAGTAGGGAGGAGCAATGCAAGCGTCCCTGAGCTGTGGGCACTGCCCCTGCTGCCAGCGGGCCAGAATGCCAGGTGGGCGGGCTGCTCTGGACTGTGCACTCGCCTGCATGCCCTGCGACAGCCACTTGAGATGATGACTTGTGATTTGCAGTCTGCCATCAATCGAGATTGAGAGTATTGATCCCAACTGATTGCCTAGGACCCAAATAAAGTGAAAGGGTAATTGACTGTGGTGTCCGCCATTGATCAAGAGCACAGTTCATCGCTCTTGAAATTATTTTCAAGTACTTTGGTTTATCATTCCTAACAAATTGAGAAATTGAGTGATCTCAATGACTTACGCTCACCATGAGCAGAAAACTTTAAGGAAGTATCTGTGTATGAGTGAGTCCACCTTCTCTGCTGCTTTTCCAATCACTCCCAGGGCCTGTTCTGATGGGACAGACAGCCCACAGCAGCACAGTCACCTCTCAGAGACGGGAGTTCAGACACAGCACCTCCTCATGACGTCACAGAGTAGTGGCCCATGATCTTAAGGAAGAGCCATCCTGAAGAGTCGCAGTGTCCATGAAGCAAACCTGGTCTTCGCAGCAGCAGCGCCTCGCTGCCTTTCTCTTCCCCTGGCACTCCTCCCTAACGCCGCAGCTTCTTTCGGCCTACAGCGATGTCAGCCCTAATGTTCTCCAATCAAAGTGATCATTAGCGCACACATGTGGTTTTGTGGTGTTTGCCTTACAGTTCCTTAGAAATATTGCCTTGGGCGTTTCTAAGGTTGTTTTTAAAAATATATACTTTTTATTGATTTTGGAGAGAGGAAGGGAGAGGGATAAGAGATAGAAACACCAATGAGAGAAACATTGATCAGCTGCCTCCTGCATGCTCCCTACTGGGAATGGAGCCCAAAACCCAGGCATGTGCTCTGACCCAGAATCAAACTGTGACCTCCTGGTTCATGGGCTGATGCTAAACCACGGGGCCACACTGGGCAGACTTACAGCTGCTTTACAGGAAGGCCTAGCGGTGGCCAGGCAGGTAGCTAGGACGAGGACTGTGTATTAACGGTGTGGCCACTGAGGTTCCAGGCACAGCACTGTCCATAGAAGCTCAGCCATGAGATTTACGGGAAATGCCCATAGAAAGTCTCAGTGGAAACCACAAGGCTATGGAGAAGGCTGGGTGAGGGCTCCATGCTCAAAAACGCTGCCCATGGCACATTGGAGAGAAAAGTTGGCCCCAGTGAAAACAGTAGCCCAGGCTGCACGTGGTGCCTGGCTGTGAACACATGAGTCCTCTCGGTCTGTGCACAGCCCTTGGAAGGTCCTGCACTGATGTGCCAGTGTGTCGCTGTTATGAATTCCTGCGAAGTAGAGGGAGGAGGCACAGCTGAGACAGGCAGACAGACCTCTGTGGCCTCAGATGGGGATGGCGTGGTGCCTGGTTTCCTGGTTCCTGAGTTAGCTGAAGTCTGGCATGTTCCTACACAGCTCTGCTCAGCCAGGTGCCATTTTCTGGGCTCACCGAGTGTCCCTTACAGACAAAGGCAGACACAAGTTATTCTTCAGTATCTCAGTTTTACTGGAACAAATTCACATTTTCAAAATAAATATTATAGTAGAACTGACTGCATAAGACAAGTCACAAATGTGAGCCATGTATGTAATTTTAAGTTTCCTAATAGCCACATTTTAAAAAGTAAAAACAAGCAGGTTAAATTAATTTTAGTTACATATTTTATACTAGAGGCCCAGTGCACAAATTTGTGCATGAGTGAGGTCTGCCAGCCACCACTTTGTGGGGATTGATTGTGGGGAGGGGCCATGGACAGTTGGCAGACCAGCCCCTCCCCTGGTTGAACTCCCAGTCAAACTCCCAGTGGAAGGGACAATTTGCATATTAGCCTTTTATTATATAGGATAACCTACAATATTCAACATATATTAACATGTACTTAATATAAAAATTATCAGGAGATGTGTGTTCTTTTTTTATATGAAGTCTTTAAAGTTATTTGTGCATTTTACACTTACAGCTCATCTCAGGTCATGTTTGTCATGTTCAAGTCCTACCTAATCACCTTGGCTCTTGGCCACCACACTCAACAGCTGAGGTATGGAGTACTGAGTGGACAGTGAGGCTGCAGAGAATGAGTGGGATTCGCAGTGGACAGTGGAGACCAGGGCAGGGTGTGGGATCACTCTCTTCTGTAGGCTCACACTCCAGATCTTTAATGCATGCACACACACACACACAGACACACAGGCAAAAGTAGGCTTACTGTTGTTTCTATGGAAAAAATACAAATAAAAATATAATAATTAATAAATAAATAATCATACAAGAAGCTCTAAACCTGCTTTTGCTCACCCCTGTATACATGTATGTGAGAGAAAGCAAAAGACTGAGACCATGTTCAGATAACTGGCCATCAAGCTTGACCCACATTACAAATCCACTTTATTTGAACCTCACTTTTAGTAACAGTCCTTTCAGTGCTGAAACCGAGCATCTGATGATTGTACAGAAGGCATTGGTCTTTATGGGTTTCTCCAGGGCAAGAACCAGGCCTGCACTTCTCCCTTGGGGATGCTGAATCACATACCTATTGTGTGCTAAATGCTCAGTAGATGCTTCCTGAGCTGAGTTTAACGTGTTTGTCAAGTTGTCATCTGCTATAAGTTTACCTTCTCAACTAAAAATGTTACATTGGGATTTTCTTCTTTTTGACTTGTGTCTCTCACCACTCATCCATTCATGCGTCCATCCATCCTTCCATTCATTCACTCACTCACAAGCCTCACCTCTCACACCTCCATTCTCAACTCCGTGCACTTCCCCCCAAACACCATATTCTTTCCTTTTTTGGCCTTTGCATGTGCACTGCTGTGGTCTGGCTGGTGCCTTCCCTCAACCCTGCCCCAGGCCTCAGCCTGCATGCTTCCCCCTTAGGAGGCCATCCTGACCTTCTCTGGGCCCCAGATCTGAGCTCTTTGTTGTGTTCAACGCCCCGTGATCTCACGGTGTTTGTTGTGCTTGCTTGCAGCTTGCACACCTTCAAGGAAGAGAGTTGGAGACTCTCAAGAGGTAATGAGAGTCAGAAAGAAGGAGGATGGTCAGTGTGAAAGTGGGGGGCTGGATGAGGTAGCCGTGGTTATGGAGCCACACATGTACCTGCCACAGTTGACCATTCGTTCCTCAGAAGCAGTTTTTCATGAGTCCCTTGTGACCTTCCCCTGTTCTTCCCATTATTGCTTCCCAGCATCTGAGTTTTTTAGGAAGTGGATGCAGAGGTGGCTAAGGAAGAGCAGGTGGAAGAACCTGCCCAGAGGCTGAGTGAGGAGCAGGGGCTTGGGGCATGGAAGCGAGTAAAGCCAGCAGATGCTAGAGCTGCAGGTAAAGCGGAGGATGATGGAGCACAGTCTTGGGCAAAATCAAGAGTTCAAATTCAGGGGCTTCCCCTCAGACAGTAAGGAGATGTTTTTTGTCTCACATGCTGCAGGGCCTTGAGGAGCAGGAGGAATAGGTCTGCCTGTGGATGGCGGGGAAAGCAGGAAGGGCATACAGATTAATTCTGTCGATAGTCATTGCCAAGCAGCAAGCAGCAACACTATTTCAGTGGCACTTAGAAAAGGCATCTGTCTGGCTCATGTGCCCACAGGATGCCTTGGGGTTAGAAGACAGGCTGGGGCTGCTGCTGGCCCACCTACCTGCCTCAGCCTCCTCCTAGGACATGAGGTCCCCCCGGCAGGGCTGGAAGCACAGGGAGAGCGTGTCCAGCCGCACAAATCCTGAGTGTTTGGTGATATCATGCTGGTTAACATCTCGTTAGCTAAAGCCAGCTCCAGGGCCAAGCCCCACTCCATCCATGGAAATGGGGGAGGGAGCGTTTAAACATATTTCAAACTATTTCTGAATAATTCTCTAACCTATGATGTAAGAATAGGGGTCTGAGAGAAAGGAAATCCCCATCTAATTTGTTTCCTGGGTTAGACAACAATATTTTTCTCTCACCCTTTAGCAAGTTGTGAGAGGTGGGGAGAATTGGCTTGGCTGGGTTCCCCGTGTGAGTGGTGAGACAGAATTGGGGACCAGATTCAGCTGCTCCCTCTTCTGGAGGACCGGTAGGGGCTCCAGGGAACTGTGGGGTCCCGTCCCAGGGATGTCCACTTGAGCATGAGCCTCAGGCCCGCATCACAGGCATCACGGGAGGCCTGGAAATGTCTCCTGAGGTCTCACTTTCTCTCAACCCCCTCCACAGGCAGTTGAGGGAGTGGTGATGGGAAGGTGGAGAAACAGGGAGAATCGATGACTTTGAACAGTCCATCTCCTCTCTTATTGCTAAGGTTCACAATGTTCATCTTCTGAATCTTAAGCTTATTCATCGGCATGAAACACATCACTGCCATAGCAGGAGGAGCTAGCAATTATCATCCCGGAGGACAGTTGAAAACGCATTCTGTTTAAGTCTTTGTCTCAGAGCCTGCGGTTTTCTTGGGGTGGCCCAGTCACCAAGACTGTACGACCTGCTTCCATGCAATGACTAAGCTGCAGAATCAGAACAGAACAGCCCCTGCAGAGAGGATGGATGTGACTGAAATGACATCTAAAACAATCTTGGGTCTTAGGGTTTAAAACCTTGGCTTCTCCCTTTGAGTGGAGTATAAACTGAAGAACATGTGCTTTTGTGCAATGTGGAGCTTTGAAATGTCTACAAATGATAGAAATGTGCTTTCCCCCCACAACCTCAGGTACAGAATTTTGTGAACTCTTCAAAATAGAGCATGTTTTATGCACCAAGGGTTTTGTTCTTTGTATTATCTTCTTTTTATTGACAGCTAACATGATGTAGGGTCCATTTCCATGTTAAGAGGATGTGAATTACTTGGCTAATTCCATTTCTTACCCAGGATTCTTTCTCTGCTGATAGCAGCTGAGAGCTGGGAGTTGGGTGTGCTATGCGGTTATTTCCCCAGCTGCCATGAATGAGCTTTGATGTTCATGTGGAACTGTTCATGTGTTGCTCACTGGGTCCTGAGCAATGGGCTCTGACAGCCCTGCTCCAATCAGCTTGGGGGGAAAGAAAGAAAGCTCATGATATTCGAACAGACTGTCATCCGGCAATTACCATCAGAGATCACAGGTGAAGCTACATTTTAGTTAAATATTTGTCTTCTAAATTGATTCATACAAACAAGATGCTGGTGTGATTTTTCTTAAAATTTATGAATAACTTTGCTGCTGAAATGTAAAGGGCAAGATCACTGCTTGAGTTAGGTTTGATGCAGTCCAGGGTGTGTGGAGAGTGAAATAATGTCTAATTATCCACTGTGATGCATCATTAAGATGGTGATGTGTGAATGCGCAGAAAGATGATAGCGCATGTGGCTGCAGTTGTTAGTTGGGATCCCGACGTTGCTCAGTAAGAAGAAAAAGCTCTTAGATAACTTTAATACCAGTAATGATAGCAGCCACTGCTTACAGATGGGTCTGCCGTGACTCCTTGTGATTATTCATGACACACTTGCACAGTGAGTCCTGTTCTTATTTCCACTTTACAGATGAGAAAATGGGGCCACAGAGAGATTAAAGATCTTAGCCAAGTTCATACCAGAGGAATGTATGTAGCTTGTGGGCTAAGATTTCTGAGGGTTCAACTAAAAGAACTTGCCGGTCCCTCTGTGCAACACTTCTTGATGGTGATGAGCCACTGCAGCTTGCTTACGCAGGAATGGGTGCCATGTCCTGCCAGGATTTCAGTGCTGGCAATTCCAGGAACCCATTAATTTGATGGCATCCATCTCATAAGCTCATGTATTAAGTTTGGGCCTTGTCTGATGACATGGGACTCCTTTGTCCATCTCTCTCCTTCCTAAAAACTACTGAAATTTTGCTAACTGACCTCCACTTCCCCAACACCTTCCCAACACACAAGGACAGCTCACTCTGTCTGCCAGCCAGATTACAGCCCAGAGCTCTCTCCCAGCTGCATGGCTCAGGGCTGCAGCATTGCTGTGTTTACTGGACTGCTTGACAACATTATAAAAACTGCAAGTTGATTAGACAGCTTTGCATACTTATCTGACTACTGTTTTAGGACAAATCCCTGGGGTGTCATTGCTGGGTAAAGGTTTTTTATACACCTGTGCTTGCCCTCCAAAACCCTCTATCCAGTTGAAATTCCACCCATCAAGAATGTGAGCACCACCCTGCTGTTCTGTGTAATGCTGGGCAGACAAAATGATGCTGGGTCAAGAGTAAACACCTAGGTAATTGTATTGTTAAAATCATTGTTGCCCCAGCTGGTTTAGTTCAGTGAGTAAAGCATCGGCCTGAAGGGTCCCAGGTTTGATTCTGGCCAAGGGCACATGCCCAGATGGCAGGCTCAATCCCCAGTGGTGGGTGTGCAGGGGCAGCCAATCAATGATTCTCACCATTGATGTTTCTCTCTTCCCCTCCCTCCTCTATGAAATCAATAAAAATATATTAAAAATAGTTTTAAAAAACACCACAGTATTAATGGCAGCAATTAACTTAGGAAGAGATGGTATCAGTTCAGCAAGTTATGTAGAGAGAGATGCAATGGAGCAGCAGGCAAAGGGCACCATACAATTTTGTGTGAGTGATTAAAACCACTGAGAGACCTGAAGCAAAACCTTACAAAGAAATGGGGCTTGAAAAAGAGACCACGAGAAAGGACCACAGATTGTAGATATCCTGTATGTCAGAGCAGGTGGAGAAAAAGGCCTGATGCAAATAGATAAAATTATAAAAAAGAGAAGTAGGGAAAGGTCACCCTTCTGATGCATATGTTGGCAGGAGGTGTGCCGACCAGATGGGTTGAATCACTTAAAGAAGTCCTGCCTAAAAATAGTGGGGTATGGGTATGGCATCACTTCATTTCAGGGACTGGCTTGCATATTCAGTTTGCCAAACATACCCAGATGTGTTAAAACCTGGACACTGACCTATAGGAACTGAACTCACCAGACAGTTATGTAAAAGCTGGGATGTAGCTCACTCCCTATGCTATTAATAGCTACAAAAAGTACCACATTCTCCTGCTTACTGAGCTTGAGATTGTCTTCCTGTGGACAGAGCTTCCTGGGAAGCAGTTTGTAGGTTAGGGAGTTGCTTCATCAGTGTGGTCACAGAGTGGGAAATCAGCACAGTGACTTTGCAGGGTGCTGTGTGAGTTGAGATATCTCAGGACAAATGATGATAAATCAACTTAAAATGACAAGCAAAGACTGATCGTATTTATTTGTGTGACTAGGAGGTCAGAGGGTTATGTCACAGCTGGATCCTGAAATTCCAACAGTGTTTTTCAGACTCTGCTCTCTGCCACTGAGGGTATTGCTGGAGTGAGCTCCTGCTGGTGTGGAGGCACACCCACTCCAGCCAGCTGCCCTTGGCCAGTTGTGGGGGCTGACCAGCAGACCCTAAGAGATAGATGAATGATTACTCTGACACACATTTCTGTGAAAGAGAGGCAAAGGGACTGCCTGGCTAAAGGAATCAAACAGCCCCATTCACCTGCTTCCTTAGGCTTTTATTGTAACAACAGCTTGAACCAAAGTTAACTATCAGTTACTATCAGTAGGGTAAGCATCCTTGAGAAGACACATGCATCTGCAGTGGCCTTTAAGCAAAGACATCTGAAAACTAAGCCTAAAGATTCCAGTAAACACCCGGTGCTCACAGGCACACAAACTTGTTTGGAAAGATTAAGGAAGGGGTGGTTGCCTTCAGCCAATTCACCCAGGAAGTTCTGATATTTCAGAGTTTCTTTCTTACAGACTTTCCAGCCAAGTCCCATGCTTCCCCACAATGTGGAAGCAATGAGGGTTTGTTGACTATTCAGAGAATAAGTTTTTGAGCCAAGATACTCTTACCCCAGGCAAGTCTAGAAAGTCACTGCTAAGTTTTGTCCCTCTGTAGAAATACTTTAGAGTTCTCCAACTTGATTATAGGCACCACTTTAAAACATCAGTTCCTGGAGAGCTGATGCAGCAGGTTTGGTAGGACCCAATAATCTATGGTTTTCATATGTTTGTTTGTTTTCTATTAATCTTCACCCAAGGATATTTTTTCTATTGATTTTTTTTAGAGAGAGTGGAAAGGAGAGAAGGAAAGGGAGGGAGGGAGGGAGGAAGGGAGAGAGAGAGAGAGAGAGAGTTTGATTGCCTCCCCCATGTGCCCTAACCACGGTCACAGATCGAACCTGCAATCCAGGTACATTTGACGAGGAATCAAACCTGGGACCCCTCGGTGTGTGGGCTAATGTTCCAACCACTGAACCACACTAGTCAAGGCAGTAATCTGTGTTTTTAACCAAAGGGGCAGGGAATCCTATGTGTAAGGGAGGAGGAAAGACCAATGATGTCAATGATACTTATGCAGTGTTAATGTACGTAGAACTCATGTAGGAATCTTGTTAAATACAGTTCAGGATCAGCACATCTGAGATGGGGCCCAGAATCTAAACTTCTAACAAGCGCCAAGTAATGCTGATGCTGCTGGTGTAGGAAACAGAGACCACTGGTTCTCAGTTTTGCGCACAGGGTTACAGACCATGTATGCAGGCCGTAATTACACAAGCCAGGGAGGCATGCAAATGGTGTCTAGTGGGTTGCAGCCTGCCATGCTGCCAGCCACCCACTGTGCAGCTCCGCCCAGCAGATAGGATTCTCCAGGCCCCAGTGCAGCCTGCTGCTGAGAACTTACTGGGCATCTGCATGCATGCACCTGGAAAGCCCCCCACTTTATTGCTGCCCAGGAATCCAGGAGTGACTCCTTGCATGGCTGCAATTGCTACTGAAGCACTGTTTTCATGGACCAGCTGTCCCAACAGTAGTCAGTGGGATTGCTCCTCAAGGCCTTTCCTGGCCAGGCACTGTTCCAGGAGCAGCCTATGCTGTGTGCAAGGAAGTTACTATCATTACCTCCATCTTCTGGGTGCGAAATCTAAGTAACATACTTGGGTTACTTGTGCAACTGACCTAAGCTTTAAAAAAATCACAATAACTATAAAATTGTTAATTTTTCAATAAATAGCATGTGGACATAGTACAAAAATCAAGAAATACAGGTCAGATTTCGCCTGAGATAAGAGGGAGGTGGATATCTGCTGAGGTCTGAAAACTGCGGCTGGCGGAGGCACCCACCGAACAGCCGGGGACTCAGAGCACGGCTCTCCAGGTGGCGAGGACGAGAGGGCAGTGGATTCGGAGATCCACATGGCACACGGAAAGGTCGGATTTCGCCTGGGATAGGTTTGTGCCTTTTAATCAACGTAAGAGAGAGAACTACATAACCAGACACCCGGAGAAGAAAGACCATGGGCAGAAAAAGAAACAGCCCGCATAAGACAGAAAGGCAGGTTTCACCAGAAAAGGAAGTAAATGAAATAGAAGCAGAAATAAGCCTGCCAGAGAAAGAGTTCAGAGAAATGATCATAAGGTGGATGAAAAGAATGGAAGACAAAATCGACAATGTGAGTAAGACTCAAGAGGAAATGAAGAAGACCCAAGAGGAGATGAAGAAGCAGCAAGAAGAAATGCGGAAGAATCTAGAGGAGGTGCAGAATAAGCAAGAAGAAATGAAAAAAGACATCACTGCTATAAAGAACTCAATAGAAAGCATCAAAAGTAGACTAGAAGAAGCAGAGGACCGCATCAATGAGCTAGAAGACACGGTAGGAAAAAATACCCAAGTACAGCAGCTTCTAGAAAAAAAAGTTAAAAAGCAAGAGGAGAGCCTAAGGGAACTTTGGGATAATATGAAACAAAACAACATCCGCATAATTGGGGTTCCAGAAAGAGTGGAAACTGAACATGGATTAGAGAACGTGTTTGAAGAAATAATGACAGAAAATTTCCCCAATATAGGAAAGAAAAAACCCACACAAATCCAAGAAGGTCACAGAGTCCCAAAATGAACCCCAACAAACTGACACCAAGGCACATTATAATTAAATTGGCAAACACCGACGACAAAGTAAGAATCTTAAAAGCAGCCAGAGAGAAACAGAAAGTTACCTACAAAGGAACCCCCATAAGACTAGCTACTGACTTCTCAACAGAAACTCATCAGGCCAGAAGGGAATGGGATGAAATATACAAAGTCATGCAAAAGAAGGGTCTGAATCCAAGAATACTATACCCTGCAAGACTCTCAATCAAAATTGAAGGTGAAATCAAAAGCTTCACAGACAAAAAAGGACTAAGGGAATATATTACCACCAAACCAGCAATGCAAGAAATGTTAAAGGGTCTGCTGTAATAAAAAGAAAGAGGAAGCAAAGAAGGAACTCGGGGGTAAGGACTAAAAATGGCAACAGATAAGTACTTACCAATAATAACTTTAAATGTAAATGGATTAAATGCTCCAATCAAAATACATAGGGTAACTGATTGGATAAGAAAACATGATCCATATATCTGCTGTCTGCAAGAAATCCAGCTCAGGAAAAGAGATACACACAGATTGAGGGTGAAGGGGTGGAAGATGGTATTTCAGGCAAATGAAATGAAAAAAAAGCTGGGATTGCAATACTTATATCTGACAAATTAGATGTCAAAGTGAGGGACATAATAAGAGATAAAGAAGGCCACTTCATAATACTAAAGGGAACAATCCAACAAGAAGAAATAACTCTGGTAAACATATATGCACCCAATATAGGAGCACCTAAATACATAAAAAAAAAACTCTTGGAGGATATTAAGGGAGAGATTGACAGCAATACAATCATAGTAGGAGACTTTAATACCCCACTGTCACCATTGTACAAATCCTCTAAACAAAAAATCAGCAAAGAAACATCAATCCTAAATGACTCACTAGACCAGATGGAATTGACATCTTCAGAACATTTCACCCCAAAGCCACAGAATATACATTCTTCTCCAGTGCACATGGGTCATTTTCAAAGATAGATCATATGTTGGGTCATAAGAAAAGTCTCTTCAAATTCCAGAAGATAGAAATCATATCAAGCATTTTCTCAGACCACAGTGGCATAAAACTGGAAATCAACTATAATAAAAACAATAGAAAGAAATCAAACACATGGAGACTAAACAGCATGCTATTAAACAATGACTGGGTAACCAGAGAGATAAAGAAAGAAATAAAAAAAACATCATGGCAACAAATGACAATGACAACACAACAATACAAAATTTATGGGACACAGTGAAAGCAGTCTTGAGAGGGAAGTTCATAGCCCTACAAGCCCACTGCAAAAAACAGGAAACAATGGTAATAAATTATCTAAATCTACAACTCAAAGAGGTAGAATGAGAGCAACAAGAAAAGCCCAGTGTACTCAGAAGGAAGAAAATAGTGAAGATCAGAGCGGAGATAAACAACTTGGAGACCAAAGAAACAATTCAAAAGATCAACAAAACAAAGAGCTGGTTCTTTGAAAGAATAAAGAAGATTGATGGACCTCTAGCCAGGCTCACCAAGAAGCAAAGAGAGAAGACCCAAATAAACAAAATCAGAAATGAAAGAGGAGAAATAACAACAGACCCTGTGGAAATACAAAGAATTGTTAAAAAATACTATGGACAACTCTATTCCAACAAATTGGACAACCTGCAAGAAATGGACATTTTCCTAGAAAAATATAACCTTCCAAAACTCAATGAGAAGGAAGCCAAACATCTCAATAGTCCAATAACTATGGAAGAAATTGAAGCAGTTATCAAAAAACTTCCAGCAAATAAAAGCCCGGGGCCAGATGGGTACATAGGAGAGTTTTACCAAACATTCAAGCAAGAATTAAAACCTATCTTCCTCAGACTATTCAAAAACATTCAAGAAGATGGAACACTTCCAAACACCTTCTATGAAGCCAGCATCACCCTAATACCAAAACCAGATAAAGACAACACAATGAAAGAGAATTATAGGCCAATATCTCTCATGAACATAGATGCCAAAATCCTCAACAAAATTCTAGCAAATCGGATCCAGCAGTACATCAGAAAGATCATACACCATGACCAAGCAGGATTTATCCCAGGAATGCAGGGATGGTACAATATCCGCAAATCAATAAATGTGATACATCACATAAACAAATTGAGAGATAAAAATCACATAGTCATATCAATTGATGCAGAAAAATCATTTGACAAAATCCAACACCCTTTCTTGATAAAAACTCTCAGCAAAGTGGGAATAGAAAGAGCATACCTCAAAATCATAAAAGCCATATATGATAAACCCACAGTTAACATCATACTCAATGGGCAAAAACTAAAACCATTTCCCCTAAGAACAGGAACAAGACATGGATGCCCACTCTCACCTCTCCTGTTCGACATAGTACTGGAAGTATTAGCCATTGCAATTAGACAAGAAGAAGAAATAAAAAGCATCCAAATTGGAAAAGAAGAAATAAAGCTGTCCTTATTTGCAGATGACATGATACTGTACATAAAAAACCCGAAGGAATCCATCCGAAAACTAATTGACTTAGTAAATAAATTTGGCAATGTATCAGGATACAAAGTTAATGCCAAGAAATCTGTGGCATTTCTGTACACTAATAGTGAACTTACAGAAAGAGAGACTCAAAAAGCAATCCCATTTACCATCTCACCAAAGAAATTAAGATACCTAGGAATAAACCTAACTAAAGAGGTAAAAGACCCATATGCAGAAAACTACAGGACACTGAAAAAAGAGATAGAGGAAGATGTTAAGAGATGGAAGAGCATACCATGCTCATGGATTGGGAGAATCAACATCATTAAAATGTCCATACTACCCAAAGCAATCTACAGATTCAATGCACTACCCATTAAAATACCAACGACATATCTCACAGACCTAGAAAGAATTCTTCATAGATTCATCTCGAACAAAAAAAGACCACGAATAGCTACAGCAATTCTGAGAAAGAAGAATAAAGTTGGTGGGATCTCAATACCAGATTTCAAGCTATACTACAAAGCAACTGTTCTCAAAACAGCCTGGTAGTGGCACAAGAACAGACATAGACCAATGGAATAGAATAGAGAACCCAGATATCCACCCAAACCACTATGCTCAACTAATATTTGACAAAGGAGGCATGAACATTCAATGGAGCCAAGATAGCCTCTTCAGTAAATGGTGTTGGGAAAATTGGACAGATACATGCAAAAAAAATGAAACTGGACCACCAACTTACACCAAATACAAAAATAAACTCAAAATGGATACAGGACTTAAACATTAGAAGGGAAACCATAAAATACTAGAGGAATCCACAGGCAGCACAATCTCAGATATATGCAGAAAGAACTTCACTGATACTGCTCCAAAAGCAATGGAAGCTAAAGAAAAAATAAACAAATGGGACTACATCAAAATAAAAAGCTTTTGCACAGCAAAAGAAACCATCAACAAAACAACAAGAAAGATCACTGTATGGGAGAACATATTTGCGAATGTTATTACAGATAAAGGTTTAATCTCCAAAATCTATAGCCAACTTATACAACTTAATAAAAGGAAGATAAATGATCCAATAAAAATATGGGCAACGGACCTAAATAGAACCTTTTCGAAAGACGACAGAAGGAAGGCCAAGAGACACATGAAAACATGTTCAAAGTCATTAATCATCTGAGAGATGCAAATCAAAACGACAATGTGATACCATCTTACACCTGTCAGAATGGCAATCATCAACAAATCAACAAACACGTGTTGGCGAGGATGCGGAGAAAAAGGAACCCTTGTGCACTGTTGGTGGGAATGCAGACTGGTGCAGCCACTGTGGAGAACAGTATGGAGTTTCCTCAAAAAACTAAAAATGGATCTCCCATTTGAGCCTGTAATCCCACTCTTAGGAATTTATCCTAAGAAATTACAAACACCAATCAGAAAGGATTTATGCACACCTATGTTCATAGCAGCACAATTTACAATAGCTACAATTTGGAAACAGCCTAGGTGCCCATCAGCAGATGAGTGGATCAGAAAACTGTGGTACATCTACACAATGGAATTCTATGCTGTCATTAAAAAGAAGGAATTCTTACCATTTGCAGCAACCTGGTTGGAACTGGAAAGCCTTATGCTTAGTGAAATAAGCCAGTCAATGAAGGAGAAGCATCACCTGATCTCACTCATTTGTTGATAATAAAGAACATTATAAACTGATGAACAAAAGGATAGATACAGAGACAGTAAAGCTTCAAACGGACTGTGAAATTACAGCAGGAAGATTAAAGTTAGGTGAGCTAGATAAGAGATCAATCAAAGGACTTGTATGCATGCATATAAGCATAACCAATGAACATAGACACTGGGGTGTTGAGGTATGCCTGGGAGGGAGAGGGGGCAATGGGGAGATATGTATAAAAATTAATAAAAATTTTTTAAAAATCAAGAAGTACACAAAAAATAAGTGGTAGGAAATCAATGTCTGCCCCTTTCCCTGCCCCAGCCGTCGCCTCTCTCCCCGAGCCAGGCTGGTTCTCAGGATCTTGGGTTCTTTCAGAGTCTCTGTATCAAAGGATAGATAGAGGATTGATGACAGTAGATCAGTAGATAGATACATAGGTAGAAAGAAATAGATACATAGATAGTAGACAGATTTCTACAAAACGATGTCTACTATGTAGTTTCCTGTGGCTGCCTTAAAAATGACCACAGACTGGATGGCTTGAAATAGCAGAAATTGATCCCCTCACTGCTGGTGGCAGGTCCGTTGGCAGGATTGGCTCTTTTTGGAGGCTCTGAGGGAGCCTGACCCTGCCTCTCTCCACTGTGGTTGCCAGCAGTCCTTGGTGGTTTTTCCTGTAGATGCATCACTCCAGTCTTTGACACCATGTTCACATGGCTGTGTCTCTGTCCAAATTTCCCTCATTTTATATGGGCACTCATTAGATTAGGGCTCCGTCTTAATTTATTTTTTCTGCAGATAAGGTCACATCCAAAGGTATCAGGAGTAAGAACATCCAAAGGTATCAGGAGTAAGTATCTTTTTGGGGATCATAGATCAACCTGTAAGTCACCAATCTTCATTTTGCATCCTCCTTTTCCCACTTGCCATTATGTCCTGGGTGTTGGTCCACAGCTGCACACAGAGGTTGCCAAAGGCCAGGGCTGGGCACCACAGTCACATCACCAGTCCTCTGTCAGTGGGTGTTTAGGGTGAACCAACCCTCTGCCATTTTGTACTCATTTTTTAAAACATATTTTTATTGATTTCAGAGAGGAAGGGAGAGGAAGAAAGAGACAGAAACATGAATGATGAGAGAGAAGCATTGATCAGCTGCCTCCTGAACATCCCCCCACTGCGGATTGAGCCCACAACCTGGGCATGTGCCCTTGACTGGAATTGAACCTGGGACCCTTCAGTCTGCAGGCCAATGCTTTACCGATTCAACCAAACCGGCTAGGGCTGTACTCATTTTGACTTGTTCCCCTCCCTTCATTTTTAGAGAATAACCGAGCATCATGGGAAAACAAAGTACTGCCCATATAGTCATGCATCTAGGTTACTCAGGTACTGCAGGCCAGCCTCTGAGGGCCTGAGGCAGATGCTCTGGAAATCCCGCTTCCACCATAGAGCGCTCAGCTTCAGGAGCGTGGAGCGAACCTGGAAGGCTCTTTTCGGGGCACCTGTGGTGGGGCTGCTCAAAGCACATCGCGGGGACACCCAGGGCCTCCCTGGAGCTGTGGCTGTGGGAGGCTTAGTTTCAAGAAACTTCCAGTGGTTCTGGTAGACAAGCAGGACTAAGAGTCCCCAGACAGCGCCAAGTGTCCAGAAGATGGCAATGAATACAATTCAGTCCTGGCCCTCAAAGAGCCCCGGTTTCCTGAGCAAACAGACCCTGGGACAGCTCCCAGCACCCGGGGTCTGCGTGGGGGCAGCAGCAGCACCAGGTGGGGGTGGCGGTGCAAGGAGCAGCGAAGGCCTCCAAGGGGGGTGACAAGAAGCAGGAGGGCCGTGTGGCAGAGGCGCAGCACCAGTTGGGCCGCAGAGCAGAGCCACGTTGTGTGGGAGGCCCCGTAAGGGGGTAAGAGACGAGCAGTGACGGAGTGGTATCTGACAGGAGTATAGGAAGGGCAGCGGGTCGCCATCGCGTTCTCCTCGCACTCTCCTGGCCGCCCAGTTCTAAAGTGAAGTTGTGAGGTGACAAGCTTTGTCCACAAGGTTCCAAAGGCACACCTGCTCCACACAGGCGGGCTTGGAGGCTGGAGGGGGAGGCTGGAGAGGGAGGCTGGAGGCTGCAGCAGCGCCTCTCCTGGCTGCCGGAGCGCACCACAGTGACAGCAGAGCCTGAGGACCAAGCAGGCGCTGCAGAAGCACGTGGTCATCGCCAAGAGGAGAAAAGGGATGAATGTAGGAACCGTGTCCGCTACAAGCCCACTCCTGCCCATTAAGAAAATGGGTGATGCAAAGCTTGGGAGGGGCTGGGAGGTGGAGGCGCCTGGCGGGCTCCCTGGAGGCGACCCTCTGGGCAAGCTGCCTCCCAGACAGTCCCTCTTGGTCCATGGTGAGCAAGCAGGTGGTGCCCGTACTCCGTGCAGCCTCCTGTGGAGATGATTTATTTTCTTATGAAGCAGTAAGGACCAGAGACTAAGGAGCAGGAACATGCCCCCCCTCCTGGGCAGCCAGGAGCTCCTTGGAGAAAGTGGTGATTGTCTTTTTTCCTGCAATTGGACTAAAGGCTGTTGCAGAGGCGAGGTGGGCTGAAAATGTGGGTCTGCGCTTATGGACAGACAGACAGACAGCAGATTGCTGATATGGAAAACTGGCATCTCCAGGTTGAGGAACTGCTGAAAACAAAAGCCCTGGAAATGCCATTCTCAGGACTAGAAAGGCGGAGGCTGGGGAGGGCCTGAGGCCGCAGACTTAAATAGACCCTTTCAGAACACACTCCCCCAGCTCCGCATCTGCCCGCATTCTAGAAAGCCGCTCACCAGCGAGGACAGAGCTGGGAGCCTAGGACCGGCCCAGTTGCACCACAAAGGCAGCGCCAGGATTGGAACCCAGACAGGGCTGCCTGTGGACCTGGGCATCAATCACAGTCTGACCCACTCCGTCCAAACATCCACTCACCTCAGATGCAGGAGATGCTTCCTTAGGGGCTTCCAAGCCTCTGCCTCATGGCCTTCCTGTTGGCAATAGAAAACAGATTTTATTTGATAAGGTGATAGCAAAATATCCACACGTACTTATTCATTCCACATCGTATTTTTTTAGTGCTATCAGGGAAATAGGGGTGAGTGGAGCGTGGAGTCACAGTTTAGTAGCTGAATTATGGAGCTGGACATATAGTGCCAAGTCATGTGTCACCATCAAGGGGCCGCAGGTGCCAGGCCTCTGTGGGTGCCAGGCCTCCCTGGCAGGCAGGTAGGTGTCTAGTCAAAGAAGCTACAGTAGGCTTTCAGATGAGGAAGCCATGGCTCTGACCAGTGGCTTCACAGAAGACTTATTGGTAGGGTGATATCTGAGCAGAGACTGGAATCCTTGGGAGGCTCTAGGACAGAGGAGCAGACGGACAAGGCCAAGAGAGATGTGGGGACTCAAGGAGAGATGGGGCAAGAGGAAGGTGCCAGAAGGGAGAGCCTGGAGGAAAAGCTGGCCCAGGGGACTCACACCAGGTCCCAGTGAGGTTGGCATAACCGGCTGAGGAGAGCTGGACTGCCAGGAGAGAGAAACTGGAAATCGTGAGCCGCCTTCTCTAGGAGCTCAGAGGAAAGGGCATTTGCAAACATGCCGTGGAGACGGCTTCAGTCGCCAGGACGGGAGCTCCCTGTCGGTTAGGCACACAGGATGGACTGGTTCAGGTAAATCAAGGGTCCAGGATAAGACAGGGCCCATTGGAAGCTCAAGCCAAGTGTGTGGTCTGGGTCACTCTCTGCCTTTTGGTTCCTCTCCCTTCTGTAGGCTTCTTAGGTGGCTCCCCAACCCCAGCCTCAGCCCTCATCTTTCAGCGGTACCCCAGGGAAAGTCAATCTCTTCCAACAAAAAGGTCAACCCTCTTGGAATGCAGGCCTGCTAGGCTCCTGTGGCCATTTGTAAACCAATTGCTGGGGCTCTGTTGGGCCAGGCAGAGTCCTAATCTCAGCCCTGGGTGGGAGGTGCAGCCAGCCCTGCTGGATCTGGAGGGCTGAGTGAAGGGGGCTGTTCCTTTGGGGAAAACAATAAAAAAAAACCAGGGTGTTGTTACAAGGAGGAGGAGGAAAGTGGGCCTAGCAGACAAAAACAGCACATGCCCACGTGACCCTGGGAGAAGCCAGGCCGAGCCAGAGTGGGATGCTTGGTGTTGGTGTAAGTTCTCTGACATTCAAGGGTCAGAGGCATCCTCCATGGTCCCCTACCCTCTGTTCACTGAACTTGGTGCAGGGTCCACAGTGGACTCTGCAGCTGCTCAGAGGCGACCTCACAGAAGGATGCAGGCTGTTAAGTGACCAGGGAGCAGGCTGCGGGCTACAGGAAGCAGGAGTGCTGGTTTCTCTCAGGGCTTAGGACCCTAAAGCCAGAGGAAGCAGCCGATGGGTTCATTTCTGAGTCTTAGGCCTGCAAGTGCCAAATCAGTTTTCCATGCAGAATGTTGTCCTCATATAAGCAGAGTCGCTGCAAACATCCAGGCTCAGCAGACATGCATGCTGGCCAGTTTTTCCTAGCAGGAGTGTGGGGAAAGAACAGGTTCTTCGCTTGCCCCAGGGTGTCTTTGAGAGCCAGGGTCTTGGCTGCAATAATGACTCCCCTCTGTCCTTTAAGGGAAATGAAGTGGCCTTGCTGGGTCACAGCTGGGCCCTGCGGCTGCCCTGCCGCTCCTGAAGGCAGTGTAGACACCATCGCTACAGGATCCGGGGCCACAGCCAAGCTCTAGGCACCATGCATCCATCTCTAGATGGTCTCTGGCTCCACCCTGCTGCTTATAGGCACAGCTAAGGCAGGCCTCCTTCCCTGGATTTGTCTGGGGCTGGTGCCAGCAGCGGTGCTTCCTGGAGTCACTGGCCCCTCTCCTCTGCCCCTGCTTCTGTCTGCCTCCCTCACCACTTAGTTTTCCTTGATTTACCTGAACCAGTGGCAGCCGTTAAGCCAAGTCCTTCAGGCAGGCAGGCCCTTGCCTGGGGCCTCAGGTCCTTCATCTAGACACCGAGGTGCTGGCTCTGCAATCCCCTGGGCCTCTCTGGCTGGATGTTTCCTGAGATTTTAGTTTCTGAAATGTAACCAACCAAACATCAGGATCGTAAGAAGCCCGTGAGGTTCACTATCACTTGAACTTCACATCTGCTCCCAGTCCTTCTTAGGTGGGAAGTTCTCACCTGGGAATGATTTTGCCCCCAGGGGACACTGATCACATTTTTAATTATCACAGCCAGTGCTCCTGTCAGCTTGTGGGTAGAGGCCACACAGTACAGCCCCAGTAACTGGCATTTTGAGTTCCCTGGCTCAAAATGCCAGTACTCCTGAGATTGAGGCTTCTTTCCTTTGGGTGTTCATGTTTGACCTTCATTCAAAACCCCAACCACTTAGCCATGTCCTCCTCAACCCAGTCCTCTAAGGCTCCCACTCGGGGCTCATCCAGGAAGCAGCAAGTTGCTGTTCTCCACGATGATCCTGTACTCACCACACATTTTCTGGCTTTTTAGTGACTTTACCTCAATATATGATCCTCTTTCTATCCTGTGACACATGGTTACCAAAATTTTCCCCTTCTTCTCTCATGTTTCTGCGTGCTGCCCCAATGCGAAGGGGGCAAGAGGGACAGCTGCTGGGCCTGAGCCTCTGGAGGAAGCCCTGAAAATGTCTTGCAAAGAGCTGAGCTGGAGACCAAGTAGGCATTTCGGTGCAAGGCCCTGGGCAGTCCTCTCCACTCCAGGAAAACGAAGCTTCACGCAGTGGACAGTGCTCCATCCTGTGCTGATATTATCCTATTTCAAAAAGGGAAAACAACCAAATCTAAGAGGTTTTTTAGGAGGCAGAGATTTCTATGTAATTTTTCAGTCAGTTACCTTTACAAGGTGGACACAATATATGTGTAAATGATAGCCTGTGAATTACCAAACTATTAATTTGATTGAAATTCTCCCAGTTTTTCCCTGATGATGAAATTCTCATCATGTGTTTGTGCTTCTGGAAAAGGAAGGAAGAAGAAAACCAAGCAATGGTACAAAAGGCTGGGCCTCCAGTGCTCCCAGCCTGGTTCATCAATTTGTTTATCCTTTCAAAGAACCAGCTTTTGGTTTCACTGATTTTTTTAAATTGATTTTTTTGTCTCTATGTTATTTATTTCTGCTCTAACATTTATTATTTTCTTCCTTCTACTTATTCTGGGCTTTTCTGGTTGTTCTCTTTCTAGTTCTTTAAGTTATAGGGTTTAATAGTTTTTTGTTGAGGTAGGCCTGTATCATTAGGAAGTTCCCTCTCAGGACTGTTTTTGCTGTGACCCATAGATTTTGGGTTGTTGGTGTTCATTTTTATTTGTTTTCAGGAAGATTTTATTTATTTCTTGATCACATTGCTGTCCCATTCATTGTTTAGTAACATGCTATTTAGCTTCCATCTGTTTCAATGATTTTCAGTGTTTTTACTGTAGTTGATTTTTAATTTCATTCCACTGTTATCTGAGAAGATGCTTTGTGGGAGCCCCTTTCCACGTCCCGCATGGTTCAGGGTTCGGGTTCTGAAGGAGGCCACACACAAACAAAAAGAGAGACTAGAAAACATTAATTTGGTGATATTGGGGGGCCAGGCGGGAGCCTTCCTCTAGTGGAAAGGACTACCACTAGCTCTGGCCTTTTTCTCCCTTTTATTAAGGCTTTGGGACACACCCCTAGCCTTTAGGCAGGAAATAACAAAAACAGAAATTAACATGAAACAAACAGGTAGAGGCTGCTTTAACTAACAATGTTTTCATCTAAACTGTGAGTAATTAGCTCTGACCTTTCAGAGCAGTTAAGGTTGACCAGCCTTCTGGCCTCCTGTTTACATCCATTTAGTGAGAACAATGTTTGGTTTCCGCAATGCTTGATATTATTTCAATCTTCTTGAACTTGTAGAGACTTGTTTTGTATCCTAACTATGTTGTCTATCTTTGTGAATGATCCATGTACACTTGAGAAGAATGTATATTCTGCCGCTTTGGGGTGAAATTAAATATCAATTAAATCACCCTGCTCTAGTGTGTCATTTAGAGTCACTGTTTCCTTGTGAAGTTTGTGTCTGGAAGATCTAGCTAATGAAGTCAGCAGGGCGTTATTGTTGATTGCTCCGTTAAGGTCCTCTAGAAGTTTTTTCTTATATATTTAGGTGCTCCTATATTGGGTGCATATATGTTTACCAGGGTTATATCCTCTTGTTGGATAGATCCTTTTAGTATTATGTAGTGACCTTTGTTATCTCTTGTGATGACCTTCATTTTGAAGTCTATTTTGATGGATATGAGTATTTCTACTCTAGCTTTCTTTTTCTTTTCCATTTTCATGGAAAAATTTTTTTTCATCCTTTCACTCTCATCTTGTTTGTGTCTTTTGTTCTGAGGTGGGTCTCTTGTAGGCAGCATATAGTTGGGTAATGTTTTTGCATCCTTTCAGCTACACTATGCCTTTTGTTGGAGTGTTTAATCCATTTACATTTAGGGTTATTATTGATAGGTACTTATTTATAGCCATTTTAATTCTGTATAGCTAGGTTTCTCTCACAATTTCTTCTTCTCATCACAGCAGTCCCTTTAGCATTTCTTGTAATGCTGACTTGGTGGTGATGTACTTCTTTAAACTTTTTTTTTTTTGATTGTCTATTTTGGATGAGTCTTGCTGGATATAGTAATATTGGTCTCAGATCCTTGCTTTCCATTATCTTGAGTATTTCATTCCATTACATTCTAGCCTGTACAGTTTTTGACAAGAAATCAGATGTTAGTCTTATGGGAACTCCTTTGTAGGTAACCATTTGCTTTTCTGTTGCTGCCTTTAAGATTCTTTTTTTTTTCCTTAATTTTTGGCATTTTAATTATGATGTGTCTGAGCATGTGCCTGTTTGGGTTTTCTTGCTTAGGGTTCTCTGTGTCTCCTGAACTTGTGTGACTTTTTCCTTTACCAGGTTAGAGAAGTTTTCTGTTATTATTTCTTCAAACATGTTCTCCTCCTTTCTCCCTTCTTGCCTCTTATGGCACACCTGCTATTCTAATATTGTTGCATTTCACATTGTCCCACAGCTCCCTTAAGCTATCCTGCTGTTTTTTAATTTTCTTTTCCTTTTTGGTTCTCTGATTGAGTTATTTTTTTCAATCCTGTCTCTAATTCATTGATTTGATTCTCAGCTTCCCTAGTCTACTGTGTTCTTTATTTATGCTATGTCATCCTTTATTTCTGTTTTCATAGTTACTATATCTTTTCTCATGCTATTGAGCATCTTTGCCATCATGACTTTGAACTTCTTATCTCCATTTCACTTATCTCTTCTTCTGGAGAATTCTCTTGTTCTTTAATTTTTGGGTTGTTTCTTTGCTTCCTCATTTTGGTTGCCTTTGTGGGTTTGTGAATATGTATTAGGTAGATCTACTATGCTTCTCAATCTCTAGTGTAGGACAGTGTCAAATGCTGTTTGGTCTTTAACATTTGCCATTTTGATTATGTTGTGTCTAGGTGTTGGTCTCTTTGGATTCCTCTTAATTGTGACTCTGTGCCTTCTGAACTTGTGTGACATTTTCTTTCAGCAGGTTGGGGATGTTTTCTGTTATTTCTTTAAACAGATTCTCTGTTCCTTGCTCACCTGCTTCCCCTTCTGTTATTCCAGTAATGCAGATGTTGTTATGTTTCATGTTGTCCCAGAGCTCTCTTAAATTATCTTTCTGCTTTTTAATTCTTTTTTTCTATTTGCTGCTCTAATCAAGTATTTATTCCAATCTTGTCTTCCAAATCACTGATTCAACCCTCTGCTTCATCCAATTTACTTTTAATACCTTCTAATGTGTTCTTGATGTCAGATATATTATCCTTTATATCTGGTTCTTGTTCATGGTTTCTATTTCCTTTTTCATGCTTTGGTAAGTTGTACTAATTCCTTAAGCATGTTTTTTAAAATATATATTATTATTGATTTCAGAGAGGAAGGGAGTGGGAGAGAGAGTTAGAAACATCAATCAATGAGAGAGAATCATTGGTCAGCTGCCTCCTGCATGTCCCTACTGGAGATTGAGCCTGTAAACCAGGCATGTGCCCTTGACCAGAATTGAACTGGGGACCCTTTAGGCCGCAGGCCAATGCTTTATCCATTGAGAAAAACTAGCTAGGGCTCCTTAGCATCTTTATAAATATTGCTTTGAACTTTATGTCTAATTGATTGATTGTTTCCATTTCATTTAGTTATTTTTCTGGAGATTCCTCCTTTTCTTTCACTTGGGGTTTGTTTCTTTATCTCCCCACTTTAGCTCTCTCTTTGTGTTTGTTTCTCTGTATTAGAACTGTTATACCTCCTGGTCTTTGTCTATGTAGAAGGTGTCTTGAGAAGTCCAGTGGTTCAGTCTCTTGATTTCCTGAGCTGAATGCTCTAGAAATGGTTTCTGTGTGCATTATTTGAGCTCTCCTGTTGTAACTGGGACTTGACTATTAATGTCCTTTTCATGCAAGGGATCTCCCCTCTGACTTGCTGACAGTGAGGTTCACCTCTAACCTCGTCATTTCAGGTGTTATATAGGTGCTAACAGAACAGAACAAGACACAGTAGGACCAAACCAAAAACAGCGCAAAAATCACTCAATGTGACAACAATAGGAAAGACTAATAAGGAAAACGAAGATAAAGCAAAACAAAGAAAAAAAATAAAAAGAATACTACAGGACAAAAGAGAGAAAGAATAAGTTAAAAAAATGGTTATATGGGAGCAAAGAGAAAGTGAAAAGAATTAGTATAGGAGGGGGAAAAAAGGAAACAGAAAAGAACTGTAATACTATCAATGAATTTAAAATGTAGTGATAATGGATATGAGATATAGTTAGAAAAAGTAAAATGGAGAAAAAAGAAAAACAAAATAAAATAAGGAAAATTAATCACAATAATAATAATAGAAAAAGTAGACATAATCAATCAAAGGGAAGAGAGAAATTAAAGATATTCAAGAAAAAAAGGGGGAAAGTGCCGCAGGGGTGAACAACAGACAACAACAAAACAAAACCTAATCCATTCATACACACACAGACCAAAAAACAAAACCACACACACTCACACACTGAAAAACTTTTGGGTCTGCTATTTGTGGAGCTCACTGGATCTTGCTCTGATATTGATTTGGTCCTTGGTATGTCTATCCTGGCCTCCTGGGAGCTTCTCTGGTGCAGGTCAGTGTGAGTCACTGTCCCTTTCTGGCCCTGGGCAACCTGATTGAGATCCAGTAGGTGGAAGTCCATAGTATTTCAGCAGGTGGGGCCTCCTTAGCCCACAGGTCGGGTCTGCTTTGAATCTTATACCTTGCATTTCTCTGTTCTGAGTTCTCCTCCCTCCCCCACGAAGCTGGACTCTGTGGAGTTAGCCTGGTCTTGGCCAGGATGGTTTGATCAGAATCCTGTTGGAGGTGGTGCCATTAGCTTGTAGGAGCGGGACTGGACCCTTCCTCCCCTCCCAGTGCCTTAGCTCAACCTGCAGGGGCACAGATTTCCTGCCTGGGACTGTTCCCTTGCCCAGGTCGCTGCAGGTCGGCCCACAAACAGCTGTTTGCCAGGAAAAAGAGCACCTCTGCTGCCTTCCAAGTGGCGAGCCCCCTTTCTGCTCCTAGAAATAAAGGGCCCCCCAGATTCAAAGCTGAGTGTGTCCTTTAGGCCCCTCTAGTGCAACTGGCCCTGAGCTCCACTTCGTGGCCCCTCCCACGGGTCAGGGAGCTTCCCAAGGTGGGAGATGAGGGAGCTGGCACTGCTCTACCCATGGACTCAGCCCAGGCTTCCCTGCTGCACCCACTCATGTCCATAGTGAGTGCCCTGGGGCCTCCTCTCAGTCCCAGGCCTCTGTCTCATCACCAATCTACAGCTTGTTCAGTCTCCTCAGGTCCTGGGTTCTAGGAGGGCAAGGAGGCCACACCCACCTCCTGGCCTTCAGTGTGGGAGCTTGGCAGTGGAGCCAGCACCTGGGCTGTAGGGTGGCAGTGGCAGTGGGCGAGTCCAAGGCAGGGGGGAGAGTCCTGCAGGATCAGTGGTGATCACACAACAGTGACACAGTGTCTGGGCTGGGTTCTGTGGAAGCACGGGTTCAGGTTGGGTGCTTGCCAGGCACACAAGTCTGTTGCAGGCATGTGGCATCTAGGTTGTCACCCTTGTGGGCACAAGGGGACCAGGGTGGGGTGCACATGGGGTCAGGCCCAGCCACAGTGAGTCCTGTGGTGGTGAGGCTGGGCGGCTAGCTGCTGCTGCTCCTGGCAGCCTCTTTCCCAGGGGAGACCTAGTAAACCCTTCATCATGTGTGCTCTCCAAGCCTCAGCTTAACCCCAGAGGTGCTTGTGGCGGTAGGGGGGCTGTTTGACCAGGAGAGCCCTGAATTGCCTGTCCCCAAGGCTCCCATGTGGATTGTACTGTCCCTCACACACACACACAGTCACACTCACACACACTCGCTCATGTCCCCACACCCTCCTCCCTCACTTATTCACACTCTCTCCCTCACTCCAGACCTGCTGGCCACCAGGTTCCTTCTCTCTGGCTGTGCCTTTGTCAAGCTTCTACGAAGTGCTAGGTGCTTGACATACATTCCTTCCGAGCCTCAGCATAGACCCTGCAGGCTAGGTATCACTGTTAATGCAGTAACAATACCATTTCGTAGCTGGTGTAAATGCTGCTCATAACAGTCAAACATTTGGCCCAGTGCCTCCCAACTTATTTCTGGCAGAGGTGGTACCTAACACAGGTGTGTCTGCTTCGGAGCCCAGAGGGTCTCCACAAAACCACTCTCCTGCTATTCAAGGCTTGCCTAGTCCTCAGATTGATTTTTCCATTTGTGATCACAAAATAACCAAGTTTGTTTTTGTTTGTGTATGTGTGTTTGTGTGTGTGTGTGTATGTTTGTGTGTGTATTTGTATGTTTGTGTTTGTATTTGTGTGTTTGTGTGTGTGTGTTTGTGTCTTTGTGTGTGTGTGTGTGTGTGTGTGTGTGTGTGTGTTATTGGTCTGTATGTGGTATAGGCAGGCCAATGAAGCTGTCTCAGGTTTTTCAAGCTGACCTGTTGGAAACGATCCAAGATCCTGGGAAAGTATGTCAATTTCAAGACACTAAAGCACAGGATCAATAAACTTTCTGTGAAGGACCGGGTAGAAAATGCTTTGTGGATTGTATGGTCTATGATACAGCTATACTCAACTCTGCTGTGATTTGCATGAGAGCAGCAGAAGGCAATACATAAATGAATGGGAGCGCTTGTATTCCAATAAAACTTGGAATGGACAGAAGAATGGACAGAGTCTGGTTTGGCCTGAGGGCTATAGTTTTCTAACCCATGCCTTAAAGCAGAGACAGAAAAGTGGACATCAGTACCCAAACTTGACCCAAGATCAGCTCACACAATGTTCAGCTCTTACAAGTTAAAGGTTAACATTTAAAAATCAAGCTATTATGCCGAAACCAGTTTGGCTCAGTGGATAGAGCATCAGCCTGCGGACTGAAGGGTCCTGGGTTCGATTCTGATCAGGGGCATGTACCTTGGTTTCGGGCACATCCCCAGTAGGGGGCATGCAAGAGACAGCTGATCGATGTTTCTAACTCTCTCCCTTCCTCTCTGTAAAAAAACCAATAAAATATATTAAAAAAACAAACAAAATAAAAATCAAGCTATTTCATGCAAGGAGCTCGGTGTTTTCTGATTCTATTGAGAATTTGGACACCTGATGTGTGGCCCTGCTTCTCATGATGGGCAGGAGTTGTGCAGCTGCTCTGGGAAGTGGTCACAGGTCCTCCAGCACACCACCGTCCTCACCCCTCTCTATTGGTTTCCTCATGCCAAGAGTTCGTTGTCTTTAATGATTTTTTTAACCTGGACCTATTTCCTTCTTGTTCTCATCTGCCTAGTAGCCCTGGACATGTGTATTTCACCCCCACTACAGTGAGAAAAGACACAAAAATATGTTTGACTAATGGTAAGAGAGTCTTTTCATAAATAGTCTTAGAAATTAAAGGCTGAATGATAAATCTGGCTTTGATTTATGCTTGATTTTTTAAAAGTACCATGACTGCCTTAGCTGATTTAACTCAGTGTATAGAGCATCAGCCTGCGTACCAAAGGGTCCCAGATTTGATTCAGGTCAAGAGTATGTACCTTGGTTGCAGGCTTCTCCCTGGCTCAGGCTCTGGTTGGGGTTCATGCAGGAGGTAACCAATTAATGTGTTTCTCTCACATCGATGTTTCTTTCTGTTTTCCCTCTCTCTTCTACTCTCCCTAAAAATCAATGGAAAAATATCTTCAGGTGAGAATTAAAGAAAAAAACAAAAAAACAAACAAACAAAAAAATGAAAGTACCATGACTTGTCTATTATCAGACAGAGGAGGATAATTTGCATTGAGCAGAGCTTCTATTAGAAAATGTAAATCAGGATTTGTGCACTGGTGGGGTCCCTCAGTCTGGCCTGCACCCTCTCACAATCCCCCTTGGGGGACATAGTAGTGCCCAAAGCAGCAAGTGGCCAGGGAGGAGCCCTAGCGGGGACAGGTAATGTGCCGCTCTGCTCATCCCGTCCCATGGTGCCTGCCTCCACCACTGGGTAGTGCTGTAGGGGAGGCTCATGCCGCTGCATCTGCACTTGCCAGCCCTGAGCCCAGCATCTGGTGTCTGTGCATCAGCTGAGCAGCATTCCCTCGGTGGGAGCTGCACTCACCCCTAGTGGGCAGCTCCTGCATTGGGCATCTGCCCCCTGGGAGTCAGTGCACATCATAGTGACCAAATAGTTGACAGGTCGCTTAGGGTTTTATCCTATACTAGTGGCCCAGTGCACAAAATTCATGCACATTAAAAGGGGATTAATTAGAGGAAATAATTTAATACTGCTATTTGCCCTTTCTCTATAATAGAAGTGTCAAAGATGAAAGAAAATTAGTAAAATGTATATGAAAACCTTCCTCCTGTCAGAGTCTGGGGCACACCACAGGATCCAGAGTCAAGTCCCCACCCATACACATTCACCTCAAAATCTCTTGAGATCTAGACCTGGCCATGTACCCCCTCATTGGGTTAGATCCAGACTCAGCCATTCCCACCCTTGTTGAGCCCAGCCAGGTAAGGGACTTAGCCTCCGGTGCCCTGGCCCAGTGCCAGGATGGGGATGTGTGTGGCCTGAAGTCCCCCAGCCCAGAGCAGAGCGGGTGGCATGCCTTGAGGTTGCCCATCAAGCCCTGCCAGGTGTGGGACATGCCTTGAGATCCCCTGTCAAGCCCTGCTGGTGTGGGTCATGGCCTGAGGTCCCCCATCAAGCCCTGCCAGGCAGGGGTGTGCAACCTCAGGTCCCCCAGCCCAACACTGGGAGGGAGGCACAGCCTCAGGTCTCCTGTAAAGCCCCAACAGCAGGGGGTGCAGCCTCAGGTCCCCCATAAGCCCCACTGGGCAGGGTGTGTGGCCTGAGTTCCCAAAACTTAGCACTGGGGGTGCACCTTGAGGTCCCTTGGCAAGCCTCACTGGGTGGGGAGCAGGGCATGAGGTCCCATGTCAAGACCTGCCGGGCAGGGGGTGAGGGGGCAGTCTGAGGTTCCCTGGCCTGGCACTGCAGCGGGGGGAGCAGCCTGAGGTCCCCTAGCCTAGCACCAGGATAGGAATCACATCTTGAGGTCCCCCATCAAGCCCTGCCAGGTGGGGTGTGTGGCCTGAGGTACCCTGGCCTGGCACCAGGGTGGGGATCATGGTCTGAGGTCCCTATCAATCCCCACAGGGTAGGGGTGTGGCCTGAGGCCCCCAGCCTGGTGCCAAGGTAGGAGGTACAGCCTGAGGTCCCCTGTCAAGCCCTGCCAGGCAGGGAATGTAGTCTGAGGTCTCCTGGCCTGGCACTGGGGCAGGGGAGCAGCCTGAGGTCCCCTAGCCCAGCACCAGGATGGGAAGTGCACCTTGAGGTCCCCTGTCAAGCCCTGCCAGGTGGGGGACATGGCCTGAGATCCCTTGTCAGTCCCCATGGGGGTGAGGGAGGGCATAGCCTCAGGTCCCTGCTGATTGCTCATTAAGGCTCCTTATGGGAACTTGGCCTCAGCTGTGGGTGTAGCCATGTTTGTGATGGAGTGATGGTCAATTTGCATATTCCCTCTTCAATCCTATCAATTGAAGAGGGAATATGCAAATTGACCATCACTCCATCACACAATATGGCTACCCCCATGTGGTCAAAGATGACCACCCTATGTGGACACAAGATGGCCAGCAGGGAAGGGCAGTTGTGGGCGATTAGGCCAGCAGAGGAAGGTAGTTGGGAGGGACCAGGCCTAAAAGGAAGAGCAGTGTGGGTGATCAGGCCTGAAGGGGAGGGCAGTTATGGGTGACCCAGCTGGCAAGGGAGGGCAGTTAGGGGTGTCCAGGTCATCAGGGGAGGGCAGTAAGGGGCAATCATTGATTGAGCTGACAGAGGAGTGATTAGCAGGTGATCAGACTGGCAGCGGTTAGGGGCAATCAGGAAGGTAGGCAGGTGAGTGGTTGGGAGGCAGCATTTCTGGATTGTGAGAGGGATATCCTACTGCCCGTTTAGGCCCAATCTGGGTGGGATCAGGCATAAACAGGCAGTCAGACATCTCTCATGGGGTCCCAGATTGGAGAGGGTACAGGCTGGGCTGAGGGGCACCCCCTCCGCCATGCACAAATTTCATGCACTGGGCCTCTAGTACATATAGATAGCAAAAGAAAAATTATGAGAATACTTAATTGAAAAGAAAATAGGACAACTAATGAAGGCCTTAAGCAGAAAGCCAGAAATTATTCCAGAGACAGTAAAGGTGGTTGGAGAACTAATCCATGTTCAAGTTGGGAATATATCCTGAAGTATTGATATCTGAATGACTCTCACATTCTATTAAAGAGGGAAAGTGGTATTAGGATAAATATTAAAAGGAGTCATGATCTAGGAAACATTAATCTTGCCTTTTAGCTTCCTCCCATGTACATGCTGGTCCTCTTCTCATGAACTGAAATTACTCCCCACCATCTTGCTGGTGCTTCTCAGAGTCAACTCCTCAACAAACTGGCAAAAAATACACTCATGATTGAAGTTGTCTCTATAGCACACGATGATCCTGGAGAGAAAAGGGAAGTTAAGCTGATGTTTTAAGTTGATGGCAGTTATTCATATTTCATCCCATCAAATGTGAATCTGACATTATTGAGCTCCAGGCATAGCCTTTGGCATTGCCAACAGGTGAGGCCCAGTCCTTCTCCTCAAGAGCTGACCATTTTGTGGGGAAAAGGACTAGAATATAGCAATCCCAAAGATGCTGAATTTCCCCCATAAGAATAAAAAAAGTACCAGAGGACCTTGGGAAAGGTGTAGGGCAGTGAAAAAACTGCTAGCTCGATTTATAATTTTGGAGGGAATCTCATACTGTTTTACATAGTGGCTGCACTGATTTACATTCCCACCAGCAGTGCACATTTTTGCCAATACTTATTTCTTGTCTTTTTTATAATAACCATCCTACTAGGTGTGGTCTCTCACTGTGGTTTTGATTTTCATTTCCCTGATAACTAACAATATTCACTTGTTTTTATGAACCTGTTGGCCATCTGTATTCCTCCTCCTCCACCTCCTCCTTTTTCACCTAGTTAATCCTCACCCAAGGATATTTTCCCATTGATTTTTAGAGAGAGAGGAGGAGCGACTCACAGAGAGAAGCATTAAGGTGAGAAAGACACAGATTAGTTGCCTCCCGCATGGGGATCAGCCTGCAACAGAGGTAGGTGCTCTTGACTGGGACCAAACCTAGGATCCTTAATGCTACCTTGAATCTTATGATCATACTAAACTCACTTATTAGTTCTAAAAGGGTGTTTGTTTGTTTTTGTAGATTTCTTGCGATTTTCTACATAAAAAATCACATCACCTATGAATAGGCAATTTTATTTCTTCCTTTCTGAGCTGAATGTCTTATTTCTGCTTCTTGCTTTATTGTCATATCTAGAACTTTCAGTATGATGTTGAAAAGAAATGATAAAAGTTGACATCCTTGTCTTCTTCTCAAATGTTGGAGTCACGTATTCAGACTTTTATCATTAAAATACTTTTTATGAGGTTGATGAAGTTTACTTCTGTTTCTAGTTTGTTGGGTGTTTTTTTAATCATGAATAAATATTGAATTTTATAGAATTTTTGCATCAAATATATGATCATGTGGTATTTCTTCTCTATACCTTTGATATGATAGATTGCACAGATCATTAGTATTTTTGAAAAACTTCACCCAACGACATTCCTTCCATTGATTTTTAAGAGAGAGTGTAAGGGAGGGGGCAAAGGGAAAAAGAGAGAGAGAGAGAGAGAGAGAGAGAGAGAGAGAGAGAGAGAGAGAGATCATACTTCTGAGAGAGACACATTGATTGGCTGCCTCCTACAGGTGCCCAAACAGGCTGGGGATTGGATTGAACCTGCAATCCAGGTACATAACCTTGACCAAATCTGAAACCCCTCAGTGTGTGGGCTGACACTCTAACCACAGAGCTACACCAGCCAGGGCAGCATTCCTGCTATGAACCTCATTTGGTTGTGATACGTTTTTATTTTTATACATTGTTGGATTTGATTTGTTAATATTTTGTTGAGAAATGTTGCAGCTATGTTCATGAAATATATTGGTTTGTAGTTTTCTTGGATGATCTGTTTCTGGTTTAGTATCAAGATAATGATGGCCTCATATAGTAATTTGGGAAGTGTTTACTCCTGTTTTCTGGAAAATGTTGTTTAGAATTATCTATAAGTGTTTGGCAGAATTTGCCAGTGACATCATCTGACTGGAATATGTTTTTGTTGTTATTTGCTTTTAACTGTGGATTTGATTTCTAAAAATAGATTTTTCACTATGAATTCAATTTCTAGAAATAAATATATTTTTCAGTTTATATTTTACTTGAGCGAATTTTGATAGTTTTTTTTCTTTAAAAAAAAGGTCCATTACTTCTAAGTTTTTAAATTTATGTGCATAGGATTGTTCATAGTATTTCTTCTTATCATTTCAATGTCTGTGGAGTTTATAATGATATCTCTTTCATAGTGAATGTTATTGGCGTTTTCTGTTTATCTGCCTGGCTAGTAGTCTATCAATTTTACTGATCTTTTCAAAGAACCAAATTTTAATTTCATTGATTTTTCTCTATTATTTTTGCTTATAATTTATTAATTATTGCACTTATGTCTTCCTTCTGCATGCTTTGGGATTATTTGCTCTTATATTTGTTGTTTCTTAAATCGGAATATTTAATTGTTGATTGAACTCCTTTCTTCCTAGTAAGCATTTAGTGCTATGAATGTCAATCTAAGTGTTACTTGCATCCTACACATTTTGATGTGCTTTGTTTTATTTTATTTAATTCAAAATATTTTCTAATTTCCCTTGAAATACAGTTATGATAACATTTCATAATTGTTCCTCATTCTGAGTCCTCCACCAGTTGCCTGTGAATTAGGAAGTTTTCCACTCTGGCTATTGGAATCACCTGCTAATTTTGATAGCATGTGAGCTAAAAAAATTGTCCCTTTTAATCCTCTTGGGTGTTTTTTCTTCAGGCTTTGGGTTGTTTCATTACATGCATGTAAAATCAGTTCTTTGTGGACTGAAAATTCTCTGGAGTACCCTCCCATGTGGCTCTCTCCTCTGGTTGTTCTGTAGCCACCTTTGCCTTTGAACTTCTGCCTCTGCACCTTCAACTCAGGAGTCAGCCAGGCTCTGCTAAGTTCTGCTTTCCTCCTTCAGTAGCCTGGAATATTTTCCCAGACAGGAAGCTAAAGTGATCCTAAGTCTTATCTTGATTCTTTGGGTGATGATAAAATATCTTATTGCCCAATAGGTATATTTGGAAGTGTTCGGAGGGGAAGGTCAATTGTACAGGAGAACAAGGATAAACCAGGTCAGCTTAGCAACAAGGATTTCACAGCCTCAGAGCATGATGGAGGTAGTTGAGTGGATAAAACCGTGAGTCTGATTCCAAGAACCTCAGCGAACTACAGAGAGTGACATCTTCATCACCACTCCTACTATTTTGTAGAAGCCCTTTCTCAAAAGTGGAGATGGAGCTGTGTGTGCATTATACACGTAATCCTGAGGGAGCCTTGCAGGGCCTTCTCAGTCCCTACAGCAGGTAGCATCATTCACGAGTGGTCCCACCCCTTCTCTATTGCACCATCATGAGCACGCACTTCCCCAGCCTCTCCCCAGCCAGTGGCCGGCTTTGGTGTGGGTAGACCTCAGTGAGGAGGGCTGTGGGAGGAAGGCTCGGGAGAGGGGAGGGAGTTGGGAGAACACTCCTGCTGCTGGCTGCGGATGACAGTGGACTTGGGACAGGAGCGGCCTTTACTTGCTGGAGAAGCCAGCTCTGGGACGGCAGAAGGAGGAGGCTTCCAAGGGATATTTTCGGTAGAACTCATGTCTTTGGCTGAAGAGACAAAATATATTGTAATTAAGTTAATTCCCATGGACAGAACTTTGTTTTCATCCAAGTTCACTGTTAGCTGTCACCACAAAAGGCTGGGAGCAGCCCACAGGAAGTAAGGCGCCCAAGGTGCTGCGGCTAGCGTCAGGCCCGGGAGGCCTGAGAAGCCCAGCTGCTAGCCTGATGCTTCTCCTCCGCACAGGCCCGAGGCGTGCAGGCACAGCTATGGCAGCGATGCCCATAATGCAACGCTGGGCTGCCACTTGTGCTGCGTTGCCTTAAGCTCAACAGGAGCCGAGTTTATGTTACCGAAGTCAGCTGTTCGATACTTTCTCGCTTTTGTGTGAGAGATGTATTATTTTGCTTGAAGACAGTTTGCTTAAAAAGTCTTATAATGATGCATTCCATACTGGTTAATCTCGGATGTCTTAGAATCTCTCAGGCGATAGAAGATCCCTTCACATCAGTTTCCCACACCTGCAGGGAGCTGGGCCGGGCTCCAGGAGGAAGGGTCTGCTTTCTGGGGAGCCTAGCTGCTGCCAGCTTACCTCTCCTGTACACTCAGGGCCTGTGTGTGCCCTGAAGGGGCACATGACAAGGACACAACCAAGTGGAGGTTTTCTGGTCATTCTACCTGGAGGGCTTCTCCCTGCCCCTGCACTGTAATCCTCAGCTTCTGGTTTCCTTGGGGAGACACTGGGCAGGGTGTGTCACAGAGGTCCTGTGATGACAATGGAATTTCAATGTTTTGGGTGATTGCTTGCAGAGAGGTTTTATTCAGACATGAATGCAGGACATTGGGTTCTTTTAAAACACTGAGTATAGCTCCCCCCCTTTTTTTTCTTAATAAAAAAATGACTTGTGGGAAAATAGTTCAGCGTATCTTATTAATGAGTTTCCCCTGGAATTTTGTTTATTTCCCACCCCATCCCTCAGATCTTTGTAACTAAAAATGAGCTTCAGTTCCTCATCTTGGTTACACAGTGGCTCAAATGTTTGTTATGTGATTTTGTTTATTAAAGTTTATGTGATTCCTTTTCTTGTCTCTCCCCACCCCCTAACTGATATGTTTGCTAAACATTGTGTACAATTAAAAAAATGTAGTAGGTTATTATTTGGCCGTCCTGAGCTATGTGGTCAGTGCTGTTTTTCAGATTATTCTCCTTATTATTATTTTTTAATCCTCACCCAAGTACAAACTTAGAAAGGAGAAAGATAAAGATGAAAGAGAGAGAGAGAGAGAGAGAGAGAGAGAGAGAGAGAAACAGAGAAACAGAGAAATAGAGAAACATCTATTGGTTGCCTTCCATGCCTTCCCCAACCCAGAATCAAACCCACAACCTAGGCATGTGCCCTGACTGGCAACCTTTTGGTGCACAGGACTACGTCAACCAACTGAGCCTCTCAGTCACTTACTCATATTTTTCTGTGAAATTAGGCCAAGCCCCCAAATAGTTTGCTCTCGACTTTGACTCTTAGCAGAAATGTGCTGTGATGGCATGGCCATTGATGTGTTCTGTGGTATGTGGGCTAGGACCTGGCAGTTCTGGCATGTTCCTAGGGAAGATGGTGTATTGAAGAAGCCCTTGAGATAGACTTTCTAGTCCCTGATTCTCTTTGATGTGCACAACTCCCAGTGGCTCTGGGCCAAGAGCTCTTGTGCTGCTCATGGCGGGAAAAGAAAACACAGGAATATATCATCTGGTCAAAGGTACCAACGTGCCCTAGGAGTGCCACTGCTCTTCCCTCCCAGGCCATAGTAGATGCCAATAATGGATCCTGGCTCTGCTTCTGTTGAGCCATCCATGACCACAGAACTTTCTGGGCATGTTTGCCAGGCTTCTGTTCCAATGCCCATGAAGCATCGGCAGTGGAATTTCTAGCAGTAAATCATAACATGTCTCTATGAACATCTGGACATTTGGGGAAGCTCACAGTGAGGCAGAAGAGTATTGGAATTAAGAGCTTAGACTCAAGATTGAAATGACATGACTGCAAACTAAAGTCACAACACTGTGGGATGTGGGGCAAAGTTCGTAATCTTCATGAGCCTGTTTCCTGACCATGCAGTGTGGGTGATAATAGAAGCCACATCATATGACTGTTGAGAAGGCACAGCCAGAACAGTCCACATGAGCATGTAGCACACAGTGAGAGAGAGTTGGCATTACCACCACCATTGCACTAGAGAGAGTGACTTGTTAAGGATTCTCAAGCTGGTTCCGGGGGACAGGGTTTCTCAGCTTGAGCACATGGACAATTAAAGAGCAGGTCTTCCTCATTCTTGGGCTGTCCTGTGCCTTGTAGGATGTTTAGCAGCATCTCTCTTCTCTACTCACTTGATGCCTGTAGCCTTACTTCCCCATCTTTCCTCCCCAAATTGTGACAAATGTCTCCAGACATTGCCAAATGTCCTTTGGAGCAAATTTCCCCAGTAAGATCTACGGGACTAGACCTAATTTCCCCTATAGATGTTCATTTATTTGTGTCTGAACCCACTGTCAGAGGTGCTAATCCTGTAGGTTTTGTCACTGGGCTCCAAGGAGTCTATTTTTTTCTTATAATTCTTATTGGTGGCTTTGACATCTCTGTCTTCATATTAGGCAACAATGTTTTCTATTTACCAACTTGTGGACAGTTCTGAGTAACAGTTTAAAAGCTTGAAGTTTCAATGTGCTTTTGTAATGGAATTTAATATAACATCATGGAAAATGTTCACAATAAAATTTTCAGTGATAACAGCCACATTACAAATTGTATAGTAATAATAATGTAAGTATAATTAATTTGAATAGTTATTATGTGTTAGATACTAGGCTATGAACTTAATGTTCCTGATGTTATTTGAATGCCATGATGCACAAGGCAAGCATGATTCATTTATTTGACTAACAGTGACACAGAGCACAAAGTGGCACCCATGGGCCCACAGCTGCTGTTTAGCAGGCAGGCCACCCTGGGCTGGTTTTCTATAGTCCAAACAGACACATGGCAGAGAAGGATTCGGAAGGACATGTGCCCAGATGTTTACTTGATTATTTGTGGATGATGGGAGTATGGACATTTACTACTTATATGTACTGCTTTCCAAATTTTCTGCTTTGATCAATCATAATTTTTAAAAAAGTATTAGAAAACCACATTATTATTATGCGGTCCTTTGACTTTTATAAAACAAGCAATTCATTACATTTACAACAATTTACCTCTGATTTATTTGATCTTGGTTATGATTGATTGAAAAGCAATGGAAATGATAATTTCTCATGTTAGAGACCAGAATGAAAACATACAGCTCTTTAAGGTAACAAAGAGCTATTTAAAAATGGGGTTATGCACTATTTTTTCCCAAATATAAGGTTGTTCTGTAAGTAATCTTAAGGAACTTTAAAATAATAATCTCATGCTATAGAATGCTGTCCTTCCTCCCTTGGGAAACTGGGTGCTTGTTTCAGTAATGCCACTAGTGAATGGTCCTTTGATGATTGCCTTTAAAGCTGTTCTCTGAATGAGACAAAAACCAGGCTTCATCATTTTTAGAAAAATATCAGGAAGCACCCACTTGATAGCCTGCTTTCCCCAGCCCAGGTGGATGCTGAATTTCTGTTGAGTCATTTTAAAAAATCAAACATAACCACATAAATAAAATGTAACATAAGAGACAATATTTTAACCAGTCTTTATTTTCTCTTGGAAATTATAAAGAGGGAAATTCAAATATGGTTTGGTCAGTGGAGTTGTTGAAATGAGGGCAGAGGTACTCCTTTGACTACTTTTAGGTGAAGTACATACTTGGGACCATAAATTCAGGTGTGTGTGTTCATTTGCACTGTTTTATAGCTATGCATCATGTGTTTAAATTCTGACTATATTTCCCTGGCTTTATTCTCTATGACATACATTCCAATTTTAAAGGACTTTGAAAGTTCTCCTTTGTGTCTTCTCATACAGCTAAAGGGTCTTGATGACTCCAGGTGCAGGTGAAGCTTTGTCTAAGAGAACATGTGTAAACACATATGTTGAGCTGCAAGACATACTAGGTTACCAGTTAATAATGCGGATTTTTTCAATAGATGGAATTATATATATGTTGATATATATGTGGTTTGATAAGTATGCTATTTTGTTGTATTGACAGCAAGCTTCAAAACTTCATATGTCAGATTTGCTGAAGGTGTTAATATCATAGATATTTTTATGCTTAAAAAAGTCGAATGTGTGCCAAAAAAAAGAGCACTTGTGGAAAGTTTTAATTCATTACTTTATTTTGAAGAAAAGTGCTGCTGAAAGTGATTGTATACTTCATGAAGCTTATGGTGAACATGTTCCACCTCAAGATACTTGTGAACACTGATATAAATGCTTTAAAAGTGATGATTTCAATGTGAAAGACAAAGACGTCCAGGTCAATGGAAGAAGTTTGAAGATTAACAATTACCAGCATTATTGGATGAGGATGCATGCCAAATTCAAAAACAACTAGCAGAAAGATTAAACGTTGCTCAGCAAACAATTTCCAATCGTTTACAAACAATGAGAAAGATTTTAAAGGAAGAAAAATTGTGCCACATTAACTGAACGAAAGACAAATGAAAAACCAAAAAGTCATCAGTAAAATGTTGCTTCAACAGCAGGAAAGAAAGTCTTTTTGGCATTGAATTGTAACTGGCAATGAGAAGTGGACTTATTTTGAGAATCCCAAATGCACAAAATAATGGGTTGATCCAGGTCAACCATAAACATCAACTGCAAGGTCAAATCGCTTCGGAAAGAAGACAATGCTCTGCGTTTGGTGCGATCAGGAAGGTGTGGTGTATTATGAGTTTCTAAAACCAGGTGAAACTATTAATACTGATTGCTACCCACAACAAATAATCAATTTGAACCATGCATGCTTTGATCATGAAACGACCAGAATGGGCCAGAAGACATGGCAAAGTAATTTTGCTTCATGATGATGCACCATCACACACTTCAAATACAGTTAGAGACACGTTAAAAGATCTTGCCTGGGAAGTATTAACCCACCTGCGCCATATTCACAAGACCTTATTCCTTCAGATGACCACATTTTCTGATCGATGGCACATGCACTTCCTCAGCAGCACTTCAAAACGTACAAAGTAGTAGAAAATTGGGTCTCTGAATGGTTTGCCTCAAAATAAGAAAATTCTATTGGGACGATATCTATAAGATGGAGGAAATGTGTAGCTAGCAATGGACATTATTTTGAATAAAGCACTTTTGATGTTTCTCTTAAAATTATTGTGTTTTCTTTTATTACAAATTCCACATTATTAACCAATCGGCACACCTAGTATATAGGTCAGCAGAGGTCAAGCTTCTCTTTGTCTGCTAGACCTGACCTGCAGGGCTTGGTGGGGCCCACGAGGGATGGAGAACCCAGGTGGCTCCGAGGCCCCCTGCTGCCAGCTCTCTGCTGGGGACTCCCTCCAGCTTTCTTGGAACCTTCTCTGCTGCTGCCTGCTCAGGTTGGCTACACCCTTGTCTTGAGGGTCCTATTACCTGGAACTTCATTTCCATGGAAAATTTCACTTCTGAGGTGCATTATCATGATTTTATAGTTGAGGAAGGAAAGGTCAAAGGAGACAGTGTCTTCTGAGGGCAGGGATTTGCCACTTACTTATTCGTTTGAGGCCCAATCATTCCCTCTTGTTGAAGGCCTGAGAAATCTGCAAGTGAGCAGAGATGAGTGGTCTCTGGCCTCCTGGGACTTATTTCTAGGGAGAGAACCAGACAATAAATGAGTAAATAAATCAAGAAACAAGTCCAAATTTTAGATATTAATTTATAAGTCAGGGACATTTTCTCCAAAGTGGTGACATTTCAACTGAGAACTGAGGACTAGAAAGACCAGCACTGCGAGGGTGTGTGGGGGTGGAACTCCCACCAGATGTTATTTTTTAATATATATTATTGATTTTTTTATGGAGAGGAAGGAAGAGGGATAGAGAGTTAGAAACATCGATGAGAGAGAGACATCGATCAGCTGCCTCCTGCACACCCCCCACTGGAGATGTGCCCGCAACCAAGGTACACGCCCCTGACCAGAATCGAACCTGGGACCTTTTAGTCTGCAGGCCAACGCTCTATCCACTGACCAAACCGGTTTTGGCATCGCCAGATGTTCTTTCATTATAAACCAGAAAAGCCAGCGCTGCCACAAAACCAAAGCGCTCATGTAATTTTTAAAAGAACACTGATACCAGCTGGGTCTTCCTCCTTCCCACTCTTGCAGGAGCCAGCCCTGGCACCCAGCTCCAGACATGCACGCTCTGCTGACTCTCTTTCTCCAAAGGGACCAGCCTATGGGGAGGGGAGATGGGCGCCAATGCCCCACTGGCACTGCCTTACAGACATGCAGGAGCACTGGCCTCCCAGCCAGGCCGCCTGGATTCTCTTGGAGTGCAGATGCTGCTGCTGCCTCAGGGATGAAAATAGAAATCATTCATACCATTTTCGTCTCCTTGCCCAGATTCTAAATTCTAAATTCTGACCCAGAAAATGCACACTTGGCTTCCCTTGAGCAGAAGGTTCCTGCTGCCCAGCCCCTGCTGCCTGAGCTCAGGACAAGCATCCAAAGGAGGCTGCTGTCTGTTTCTGGAGGGAAGACTGGTTTGGTTGAGCCAGTTGCAGTCTTTTGCGAATGCCAGAATCATAATCTTCTTCCCACCATTTCTTTCTGGGCCTGAGCTCTTTTAAATAGAATGCTATATCTCCTTTGCCACTAAGAGATGTATTTCCTCTCTCTTTCTCTCTCTCCCCCTTTCTTCCCTCTCTCCATCATTCCACCTCTCCCCCAATACCTTCCCCTCCTGAAACACAATTGTGGGCATCCTTTGGTCTCTGGGTCTCTCTGGACCTGTGTGCATCTAGCTCAACTGGCAGCTCAGTGCTCTCAGTTGGCATAATAACTCCCCACCTTCCTTGTGAGGTTCTCTGTGAGAGGTAGGGCCATCTTACGTACTTCTTGCTTTCTCCCTCCATTTTTATCCATGCCCCACAATCTACCAACATTTCATTTGGCATTTTCTTATAGTTTAAATGATAATTCTAACAAAATACATTGTCTCTGCTGATATGCTCAGTTTCTATTGGTGGCTATAGCTTTTAATTTCTTCTAAAACTGCTCAACTGAAAAATCACAAGAATGTAAGTGCCACAAAGCAAGGATTTCACCGTCTCCTACTCTTGCCTCATGTGTACACAGTGCACAGCCCACCTGCATGCGTGACTGTTTTCTGGGAGAATGATTTGAGTAAAACTGACATCAATCTTGCTGTGCAGGGCCTGGGAATATGCCCACTTCTGCTTCTCATAAGAAGGTGCCTCTAAAGTTGAGCTGAACCTTTAGAACTATATTGTAAAACCATCAAATGTCAAGGTTTGCAAAAGTCTTGTAAACAAACAGGTGTGTTTCCTAACATGTTTTATCTATTAATCATGCAGACATTTCATTATCGGCCATTTCCCAGCAACAACAAGCTGGGTTTGGTACGCTGCTCAGGAGCCACAGAGGGAGGGACGAATTAATAATGAGAAGGTGGCGTCTGTGACGACATGGACCCTCCTTCCATGTGACACACTGTACTGTGGCTCCCAATACCTGAGGTGCTGGTGCCTGAGGACTTGCCAGGAGAGGGACTTTCGTTAGAATATCCCGATGGCGTTGCTACCTAACTTGCACCCTATATACCATCTTATGAGATTCCGTGCCCGAGGTACTCATCCTACTCACTGGCACTTCCTTTATTGCACGATGTCTTTAGACTAAGCTATGAGTCTGACACAAATATCTAACACTGTTTATGGAGCCATGGATTCTAATAATGTCCACTTGATTGTGATGGGGCCAGCTTCCCTGCCCAGAGCTTTGTCAGAACTTACAGGGCTGGTGGTGACTGATGAAGGCTATGGAGCCCACCATGTGCTCGCTGGGCTCCAGTTACAGAGCACTTCACCTTAAGCTGCTCCGTTCTGAAAATAAAATCATTTGGTTATTCAGTCACAGGTAGAGATGAGCCTGGTTTCTGCTCTTTCTTGTGGCAGAGAGAGGAATGCTGGGGTGCAGAGAGCCCTGCCTCTCTGTCCTGGGCCCTGGACTAGTTATTCTCACATGAGGCAGGTGTGGCTCCCATGTCTGGGTTGTCAGGACTGGGGTGGGTGGGCCACTGGCATCGAGCAGGCAGAGGCCAGGGTTGCTGCTACAATTCCTACAATGCACAGGCCAGTGCCCACAGCAAGGAATTGCCTCGCTCCAAACACCAGTGGTGCTGGTGGGGAAACCCTGGTTGAAGAAACCTGCTGTTTCATGAGAATGGCCCTGCCTGGGAAGGTGACTCTTCTGTTGCTGTTACCAGTTCTGACCTGAGAAGCTTATCTCCATCTTACTCTTGTATCAAGAATTAGTCCACTGGAGACAGCTGATTTGAGAAGTGGACAGGCAGATAGCCTCAGTGGACTTATCTGAAAGGCACTGAGAACTTCGGGTGAACGTTCCCCTACATCCAAGCTTCAAGGCCTGAATTCCCACTGCTGAATCCTGCAGAAGCCTGCACAGAAAGGCAGGGGTCCTGAGTTTTGAATCAAGTTCTGCTTCTTCCAAATGCTCTGAGGTTTGTTGAGCATTTCCTCTGTGCCTGTCCTGGGCTCGACACTGCACACGCCTTCTCTCATCCCATCCTCACATCCTGTGAGAGGTGTGCAGTTGTGCCAGGAAACTATTAGAGCTGAAAAATGAACTCAGTAAAGCTATTGTATACAGAATTAATATATAGAAATTAGTGATGTTGCATACACTAAGAGTAAACTATCAGAAAGAGAAATTAAGAAAGCAATCTTTTTACAATGACATCTTCCCAAAAGTGCCTATGAATAAATTTGACCAAAGAGGCAAAAGACCTATACTTTAAGAACTACAGACACTGATGAAAGAAATTGAAGATGACACAAATAAATGGAAGGCTATACTGTGCTCATAAATTAGAAGAATCATTATCGCTAAAATGTCCAGATTACCCAAAGCAAACTAAAGATTCAATGAAAACCCTATCAAAATACAAATGGCATGATTTTATAGCATTAGAACAAATAGTTCTAAAATTCATATGGAACTGCACAAGACTCTGAATAGCCAAAGCAATTTTGAGAAAGAACAAAGTTGGAAGTGTCATACTTTCTGATATCAAACTATATGTACTCCAAGGCCATAATAATAAAAAGCACGGTTCTTGCATGAAAACAGACACGTGGATCAATAGAACTGAATAGAGAGTGCCAAAATAAACCTGCACCTATAGGTCAATTAATCTATGACAAAGGAGACAAGAACATACAATGGGGACACCTGCAAAAGGCTGAAGCTGGGCCACTTCCTTTCACCATATACAAAAGTTTATTTTAAATGTACAAAGTTGATTAAAGAAGTAATGTAAGACCTGAAACCATAAAACTCCTAAAAGAAAACATGTCTCCTCAGTCAGGGGCAACAAAAGAAAAATAAACAAGTGGGACTATGCCTAACTAAAACACTTTTAGAAAGTGAAGGAAACCATCAACCAAATAAAAACCTACTGAGAGAAGAAGGTATTTTCAAATTATATATCCTATAAGGGGTTAATATCCAAAATATATAGAGAACTCATACAAGTCAACATAAAAGAAATCTAATTAAAAATGGACAAAGGACCTAAACAGACATTTCTTCAAAGAGGACATACAGATGGTCAACAGACATATGCAAAGATGCTCAAAGTCACTGATCATCAGAGAGATGCAAATTAAAACCATGAGATAACACCTCACACCTGCCAGAATGGATGCCATCAAGAAATAAACAAACAACAAGTGCTGGCGAGGATGTGGAGAAAAGAGAACCCTAAAACACTGCTGGTGGGAATGCAGACTGATGCAGCCACTGTGAAAGCAGTATGGAGATTCTTCAAAAAATTAAATAAGAGCTGCCATATGATCCAGCAATTCCAATTCTGAGCATTTATCTGAAGAAATCCACAACACTAATTCAGAAAGATATATGCATTTCTATGTTGACAGCAGCATTATTTATAACTAGAGGCCTGGTGCACAAAATTTGTACATTTGGCCTGCACCCTCTTGCAAGGAGAGTCCGGGAGCTCTCAGGGGATGTCTTTAGTGCTGCCATGGATGAGGGATAGGCTCCTGCCACCACACCTGCCCAGCTTCTGGCTGAGCTGGGTTCCCCTTGTGGGACCACCAGGGGGCAGCTCCCGCACTGAGTGTCTGCTTCCTAGTGGTCAGTGTACATCATAGCGATCAGTTGTTCTGATATCAAATTGGCTCTCTGATATCCCCAGAGGGGTCCCAGGATGTGAGAGGCTGCAGGCCAGGCTGAGGGACCTCACTGGTGCATGATCAGGGCCAAGGAGGGATTGTGGGAGGACTCCAAGGCATTTCTGCTTAGTCCCAAGCAGCCAGACCCCAGCAGCAAGCTCACCTACTGATCAGAGAGTCTGCCCCCTCATGATAAGTGCACATCATAGTGAGTGGTTGAGCAGACTTAGCATATCATTAGCATACTAGGGGCCCAGTGCATGAATTTGTGCACCTTGAAAGGAACTGTGGCCCACAAGGCAGCAGTAGGCACAGGGGTGGGTCTCAGCCTACTCTACGCCCCCGCCCTGCGCCCCTCCATCCATGGCCCCCAGTTCCCTGTCTGCTGGCAGCCCAGCTCCCACTTCTGCCACTCCCACACGCTGATGGTGCTGGCCCCACTTGTACCTGCTGATGGCACTGAATGATCGGGAATAGCACCAGATGCTGGCTGCAGGTGCAAATGCTGACTCCCGTGCTGGCAGTGGGTGTGAGCAGGAGTCAGCAGTGGGTGCAACTAGCAGCTCCTGTGCTGGCAGGGGATGTGAGCAGGACCATCACTGGCAGCAGGTGTGAGTGGCGACTGCCAGACCAGATTGCTCCTCAGGAACAGGGGGTGGTTGAGAAGCCCTCAAGGGTGATTGGAGCTGGCAGCTGCTACTTGTACCCACTGATGGTGCCGAGCAATTGGGGCTGGCGCCAGCGTCAGCAGTGGGTGCAAATGGGACCGGCACTGGTAGCAGATGCGAGCGCTGGGTGGGATCGTGGTATGAGGGAGCAAAGAATTTTTAGTAACCACCAGAGGCTTGCCCCAATGTCAGCGACTGGCACCCCACCTTGGTCTGGCACCCTTGCTCACCTGCTCCACCATCCCACCGCAGCTAACACCTGCCATGTTCTGTGCTCTGCTGCCAATGCTTGCCATGTTCTATGCGTACTCCCTTGTGGTCAACACATGTCATAGTGACGGGTTGTTCAGTTCTTCGGTTGTTCCACTGTTTGGGCTATTTGCATATTAGCTTTTTATTATATAGGATTATGCTTTGATTGGTTGGACAGCTGACCAGATGACTGGACACTTAGAGTAAATATCAGGCTTTTATTAGATAGGATAGGCAAGCTATGGAAGCAACCCAAGTGCCTATGAATAGAATTGATAAAGATTATTTGATTTTTTGCAATGGATGGTTTTTCTCAGTGGTTAGAGTGCTGGCCTTGGGACCCAAGGGTTTTGGGTTTGATCCCCATCTAGGGCTCATGTGGGAGGCAATCAATCTTTGTTTTTCACTTTGATATTTCTCTCTCTCTCTCCCACCACTTCCTCTGTCCTTTCCACTCTGAAGATCAATGAAAAAAATATCCTCAGATGAGGATTTTTTAAAAAGGTGCAATTATATATATATATATATGGCCTAGTACATGAATTCATGCACCTTGAAAGGAACTGTGGACCATGAGGCTGCAGTGAGCACAGGGGCAGTTCTCAATCCATCCTCTGCATGCCCTCCTGCCACGGCTCCCAGCTCCCATGTTCCACGCTCATCCCCTGGTGGTCAGCACACATCATAGTAACCAGTTGTTCAGTTATTCCATCACTCAGCTGATTTGCATAATAGCCTATTATTATATAGGATGTGCACACCTTCACTTACACATGCATGCACTCACACATACACAATGGAGTACTACTCAGCTATAAAAAATCTTGCTATATACAACATGGATGGACCTAGATACTATATTATGCTAAGTGAAGTAAGTCAGAGAAAGTGAGCCATGATCTCACTTATGTGTGGAACCTAAAGAACAAAACAATTGAATAAGCCAAATGGAAACAGACCCATAAATAGAGAACAAGCTAATGGTCGCCAGGAGGAAAGGGGGTAGGAGGGCAGGTGAAAAGGTAAAGGCTTTAAGAAGTACAAATTTCCAATTATTGACTTTTTTCCTTATGCTGTACTCCACATCCCCACGACTTTCAAATAAATAAGTCATGAATGTAAAGTACAGCTGAGGGAAAATAGTATCATAGCAACGTTGTATGGTGATCCCATTATAAGATAAATGTCAGAGCACTACGTTGTACACCTGGAACTAACGTTAAATGTCAACTATACTTTAAGAAAAAATAAATAAAAATGGTATGTGCCATTACTACTGCTCTTTTGCCAAGGAGAGACAGAAACTTGGAAGGGCCCAAGTGACATTCTGTAAGAGTGGGGCCAAGATTTTCAAGCAGGTATATCTGGTGCCCAAGACTCTGCCAGGAACCAAAGCTGACTGCCCAGCTCCGAGCATCTCAGCGACCTTCCCGTGGCTGTCTGCATGCGGGGAAGACGAGTGAGTTCAACTCTACGACTTTCAGGAACCCTCGGCAATGCTGCCATGTCCTGCTTTCTTCTTCTGTTTTGTCTTGTCTGCTTTATTTTGTTACTGGATATCTTCAACATAAAACACTGTGTAAATTGAAGGTATACTTTAATATGTTTATCTATTGTAACATGACTTCCTTTGTAGCTATATTTCATTGCATAACTATAGTACAATACTCTTGTCTGTATTCACTATATACTGTTCACCCTACCCTCTTTAAAGTTCCCCTTTAAAACAGCAACAGTCCTAGGAGAATGTAAACCCCATAGAAGAAGTCAAACCTTCATGTATATTATAACCAGCTGGTGAACTTCTAAGAATACTAATGGCCATGGGCTCTCATCCCTGGAGGACTATACTGATAAAAACCCGGAGTTCTTGCCTCTCCTGAAACTTCAAAAGTTCTTCCTGCCCTGGACTTGTTTTCTTGGTGTGGACAACCAGTGTCCCTTTTGGTTGAGTCCTGTGTGCTCCAACTTCCCACAGTCCCTCCTCCCTAGTTATACCCAATCCCCTTCAAATGATTCTGAGTTACCTGGTTGAGATCTTTATGTCATGGCATCAGCATCACCTGATAAAACGGGTTAAAACTCTGATGCTGGACCCATGAATCTCCTGGGAGAAAGAACTGTCACTTTTTCCTTTACATTGGTGTACAAATATGCACACATACGCCCTATAACCCAACCCTATTGTTATTTTTCTTGCTCAAGATGTCTCAGTGTTGGACATTGGGAGCTCCTTCAGGTTGGCTTCTTCCTATACAGTATCTCCCCAGCCATGAACTCTTTATTGGTTGGCTTTCCTTTAGCACTTTCTGGCACCACAAATGCTCCAGGCTTGTTTTGTATTTTCCCTGCCCAGCCTAAAATTAACTACTTCTCCAGGAATCCCTGGTTTCTTTAATTGGACAAAAGTATTTAGAAACCAAGATCTGGGTGTTAGGTATGCTCAACTGCTACTGGGATATATTTGCTGCTTCTAGTCCCTCAATGGACAGAGCTAGGAAATGTGTGTCCATACTTATGCACGCACACACACACACACACCTATAGATTCATTTCTCTACCTATCTATTTTAAACATATGTTAAACGTGTCCATATGGCCAAGACCGGTTTGGCTCAGTGGATAGAGCGTCGGTCTGTGGACTGAAAGGTCCCAGGTTCGATTCCGGTTAAGGGCATGTACCTTGGTTGCGGGCACATCCATTCCCAGTGGGGGCGTGCAGGAGGCAGCTGATCGATGTCTCTCTCTCATCGATGTTTCTAACTCTCTATCCCTCTCCCTTCCTTTCTGTAAAAAATCAATAAAAATGTATTTTTTTTTTAAAGTGTCCATATGGCCGAAACCGGTTTGGCTCAGTGGAGAGAGCATCGGCCTGCGGAATGAAGATTCCCAGGTTCGAATCTGGTCAAGGGCATGTACCTTGGTTGCGGGCATATCCCCAGTAAGGGGCGTGCAGGAGGCAGCTGACCGATGTTTCTAACTCTATCTCTCTCCCTTCTTCTCTGTAAATAATCAATAAAATATATTTAAAAAAAAAAAGTGTCCATATGGATACTTTCAACTCTGATCCATTAACATGGGATTCATACTAGTTTTGAGAACATCCGTTTTTATCCTAGTATGGCTTTTTAATTTTAACAGTGGCTCAACTACATCATGCTGGGGTTGGGAAGCTTCTCCTGGTAGCTATTTTATATATGACCTGCCTCCCTTCCCTTCCTTCTCATACAAACACTGTTTGTCTCCAGCCCAGGAGCGATGCCTGTGGTAGTAGAGCTGGTGCTTGCGGGTTCTATATAGAAGGCTTTTCTTGGAGATTATAATCAGATTTCGCTTTACATGTCAAGTTTTATTTTGAATTCAGGTGCAGGATCAATCACACACTGACTTATCCTGCCTGGGGTAGCATGAAAACAACAGATTTATTTATTTATTTGGAGGGGGAGGTTACAAAAATAACCTGTTATCTTGCTAGGAAGGAGAAGTGACCAACATCTTGAGGATTCACAGAAGCAAATGAACCATCAGATCAGAATTTATTTAGGACACAGCACACTTAGTGGGTGCTCCTTCCTCTCCTTACATTTCATATAAACCCAGTGGTGGCCAGGTGTGTCTTTATAAATTATGCCAAGATCTGGAGAGAGGCTCCCATGGGGACTGCTCAGGGTGCTGGAGGCGTGGCCTCGTTGGCTTGGAGACCATTCTGAGTTTTAAGCAGCAATACCTATAATTATGGAAGCGTCATTCCTTCCATAAGAAAGAATACAAACAAAGAAAGCAAAGTCTTTTTACTAACAAGGTGTAGTCATCACTTGTGTGGAGCCTCCAGAAACCTGTCTGGCAATTGTTTCTGGCCTTGTATCTTCCATCTTTCTCTGAGCTCTTGCAAAACAATACAGAGGTCAACAATCAGAGGCAATTAGCAGTGTCTTTGGGGTAACAGGAGAGAGAAGTCACCCTGCTATTAATGTTAAAGGAATTAGTCATGGTTTACATAGATGATTTAGTGGCTTAACTTTGCAAGTGATTAAAAACAAGGAACCAACAAATTTTACAAGACACCAGTTTGGAGAACCAGGTATGGCAGACAGAGTACAGAACATTCTGTCAAGTGGTTTAAACTTTAGTTTCAATGGGTGAAGGTCATTGCGATGGTGCCTGTTATGTGAGAGGCCACATACCTGCAGGTCTGTGCTTCTCAAATATGTAGGGGACGAAGTTGGGCAATTTTTTTAACATGTGGATTCTGGTTCAGTCGGTCTCAGGATTGGGCTGAGACTTGCATTTCCAAGGTGTTCAGGTGGTCCAGGCTGCAGGTAACCGCACCTCATTAGGCACGGAGGCTCTAGATTGTTCTAGGCACTCTGGCAGGGAGCTGCTCTACTCCCTTTCTGTATCTTCAAATTATCAACATGTTGTACTGAGGTCAGGGGACTAGATTAGCTTTTTGGAGTGGAGATATTTGGCCAAACACCTTTTTTTTGTAGTTTATAGAGATTAGAGTCCATTGGCACCCACAGGGAAAGAGCTATAGAGTAGTTATCAGCAACCTCTTTTCATCAGTACCAATTAGAAAAACATAATTTTTGCAGGCCATGTTTACTTATTTATAGAACTTTGTCCTTAAAGGGAGAAAAGCAGAAAATGTGATTATACTGTGATTGAAAGCTCAGAACAGGCATGATTGTCTCTAGTTTTACTGCTGAGCCTCTGAATGAGTTTTGAGAAAACCCTTTTAAACTGGAGTCTTTCACCATTTTGTGACCAGCTTTCCAAGTCACACATACCCTTTGTGGTTGTCTCAGAGTGCCTGAAGACACTGTCCACTTCAAAATAAGGGTCCCACGTGGTCTCTGGTGTGGACGCGCAATGCAGCTGAGGGCAGAGGACACACTGATGTGAAACATGGCTTCCCCAGAAGGAAGCGGGAGTGTCAGCTTTCCCTGAGAGAAGAGCCGGCCACTCTTATTAACCTCTCCTGTCTCTCTCCTTTTTTCTTTGTATTTCCCCACCTGAGAGAGAGGAGAGGGGAGTATGGGTTGCCTTGGATCCAGACTCTGTGGCCGGTCCCTCTGTCTGTAAGTGAAACATGGGTCGGGGCTGTTTCTGGAAGGGGAGGACTGTGGCCCCAGCTTTTGTGAAGTAGGTGTACAGAAACACACAAGAAGCTGATTCAGGGCACTGGTTCTCTCCCTTTTCCAGCCACTAACCAGTCATTTGGTAGTGGAGGTGCTTTAACTCCCCGGGGCCTTAGCTTTGTGCTCTGCAACTTATATTTGGTGATGCCCGTTTCTCACAATGGAGCCTGGCACTGAGGTGCATTTCATGGCATTGAATCAAGTATTGAGAGGACATGCCCTCTTCAATCATGTTCAATTCTTCTGGTTGTTCACAAAAACAAAAAGAAAACAAAATTCTCTGTGGACATCCTTGCGACTAGCACTTCTCAGCACTTGCCACTCTTTTTTTAAAAATTATTTTTTGCCTGTCTCCCTAACAAAGAGAAAGCAATGACTGTATGCAATGTGACTGTTCTTAATTTGTTGATTACCTTTTAAAATAGTAATAGAAATAAATAACACGTCGGTTGATTTAAAAGGAAATATCCAGTATAATTACCATAACAACTGCACTCCAATGAGTATAGCATATTAATTATTCAGGAACTATTATGTTATGGCAAAAATTAGGAAGATAGTAATTATAGTTTAAGAAACACCAAAATAGGTGATTTTCAAGTTTGTTTACTCTAAACTTCCAAGAGCACCCAGGTATCTCACAAAGTGAAGAATATCCCTCCAGCTCCTGTTCCCCAAAATGTGCACATAGTAACTGACTCAGCATCTGCCCAGCAGCGCTGGTGTTTGATGTAATGGTGTATGACAGGGAACACATCCTGATACCTCGGGGGAATTTTGGCCAGTTAACTACAGTTTGCACTTGAAATACCCCCATCCTCCCACTCCCATTACTTAAAATATAACAATATGGGGACAGGCACCTTTGCTTTGGTGTAATTAAGAATAAAATGATAGGAACATTTGCTTAAAAATAGATTTCAATTTGCTTTACCACCAAAAGGTGGCGTCCTACCCCCATGCCCTTTATTTAAAAACCCTTTTTGCCTTACTATAACAAAAAGAAACTTCCAGTAGACTACTGATAAATTAAAATGTATTCCCTATGAATATGAGGCGAAGTGTTGAAAATGGACACTATGTTAAGCTGCAGTTAAGTTTCCATCCATTGTAAGCCAAATGGATACGGAGTTCTTTAATAAGTTAGCTCATAGTCAGTGGTATATACAAAGTTGAGCACAATATATTACAGGGTTTACAAAAAGGATTTCCTTTTGTTCACAAAACTGACTTTGGTCCCCACTTTCCAATCTGATTTAGGCCCCCACTTTCAAGTGAATGTAGATGTTAAGACAGTTCAAATGCAGAATAAGACCAGTAGGAATCTAAAGAGCATTTAGAATGGCAATTCTAATAATTTTTTAAAACACTGTTTAATCTGAAAAATGAGATCAGAACATGAACTGTTCTTTACCGACCAGGAATAAATTAGTCACATTTAAAATAGACTGCTCTTTCTCTGAGAGAATGGGAGCCGGGAGGGGGTGGAAAACACCATCCCACTGCCCCTCCAACTGTCAGCAGCCCGTCACATTGAACACATTATGTCTGGGATAAACTTTTTAGAAATAAAAACAACCCCTGATTCCCTCAATAGATTGGCAACTTCGTAGATTTCCATTTAATTCCATGTGCATTGGCAACTTTGTAGATTTCCATTTAATTCCATGCAAATTCAGCACATGGGATTCCCAGTGATGCTAAAAGTGTTGTTGAGAGCATCAACGGAGCTGATTGAAACTTTTATATCAGCACCTCAGTCATAAACAGCAGCTGTCATGACCAATAGTTTTGGACTGCTTGCTCCTAGGGCAGGGCTATCGTTTTTGCTCTCTCCATGGCTGCCGTTGGTCTAGAGCAGATAGATGTGCCAGTCAAGTCTTCATGTCTTGCCTCAAAAAGAGCCTGAACCTCAGCTTCCAGGAAACTAGGAACTTCCACTCAAACCAACATGCACGTTCTTTACCTAGATTCTCTCTACAATACTCAGTGGATGGTCCTGACTTGCTCTCAGGGATGGGGCATCGCCTTCACCAGAAGCCCTGCTGTTGTTGACACACCTCCCTCCCTCTTGGCCTTTGACTTTATTCTGTATAGCACCAGGGAATGGCTGTTATTTATTTTTAACTTGCAAAGTAGACATAAAGCAGTAGCCTGATGCTATCATTGAAGATGAGATTTAAACTTCCTTTCTAAATGCATGTTTAACAATATTTGTAGAAGTTATCCCAAAGGATTTATAATATCCTTTTCAGAATATTATCTGCACTGGTCTCCAGACCAATGGAACAATACTCGCCCTTCTCCCTCCTGCTCCCCCCAAGTATTTTGTTGAACCCATAGGGGTGGCTTTGGCCACCTCACCATCCAGCCAACAGCTGGGAGCACTGGCCTGGGACTCTGGCATCGTCTGGGGTGATGGCTTTGAAGAAAATATTTCTGTTAACAAGACACAGAGCTCCATATCTTTCTAAGTTACTTTAGGAAACCAAAAATCTTCTTTCCAACGCTGTTTGCTTTTTATATTTACATGTATATTGCAGAACATTTCCTGCAGGCTTCTAATTACGCTCACATTTCTAACTGCCACCGAACCTCCACACAGAGCGCACACTGCTCACCCTTTCACAGAACTGGACAGAGGTTCCTGCAAGTGACGGGCCTCCCGGAGAGCCGGACACGGTGTCCACGCTGCTTGGCGCGGCCCTGGGCGGTGTCCAGGCGGCGAGGCCGGAACCCGCTCCCGCCGAAGGCAGCTCAGCGGACGTTTCCGCGGGGCCTGGGCCGCGCGGGGAGGAGAAGCGCCCCGCGCTACTCTCTCCTCTTACTGCCGGGGAACCCGTTCGGGCAGGGTTCTGCTTTCTTGCAAAGGGGGTTTGTCCTTCTGTTGAACTTTCAACTCCCGAACTCGCCTTCTTTCATTGGACAAAGTGTAGAGAGAAGGAGAGACCTAGGGAAGATGGGGTGCGGGGGAAAGGGGGACACGTCCGCCGCCCCTTCTTCAACTGTCACCGCCGGCGAAGCACTTTCGCTTTTAACGGCAGTGGACTCAGCCGCCCATCTCTCCCCTTCTTTCTGTATTTTCAGCTCAGAAACCCAGCCGCCGGCCCTCGCCTTCCCGTCTTCGCCCGGCGAAAGCTCTGCCGCCACTCTGAGCCGGAACGCCCCCTCCCGTCCCCGGGCCCCCCGCCCAGCCCCTCACTTTCCAGGCAGCCCCTCCGCGGCGGCAGCTCGGCGTCCCCCTCCCCGGCGAGGCGCGGCCGGCCGCCCCTCTGCCGCGCAGCCCGCACCCCGGCCGGCCGCCCCTCTGCCGCGCAGCCCGCACCCCCGCCGCCCCGGCCCGCCGCCCCGGCCCGCCCGGCGCGATTTTCCCTCTCGCCGGAGCCTGGTTGTTTACACAGCAGGTGGATGTGACGTCAGGGACGCACAACCGCAAAAAATAACAACATCTTCCTCCGCGAGGGCCTCCTTTATTTATTTGTTCCGGGAGGCCGGCCGGGGGCGGGAGGGGCGCTGGAGGTCGAGGCCGGGGGCAGGGCGGCGGCGCGGCTCTGGGGGCGTCGGGGCCTGGGGACGGCCCGGGCGGAGAGGCGGTGCCGGGGGCGAGGCCGGGACGGCTGGGGAGCGCCCCGGCCCGGCGCCACCCGCGCCGCCTCTGCCCCGGCGCCGGCGGTGCTCCGCGAAGCTAGTCCCCAGCGGAGGAATCTATTGTTATTTATTGTGTGGCGGCGACTGCCTCCTCGCTGCGGCCCGTCCCTCGCCCGCGTGTGCGTGTGTGCGCGCGCGTGTCTCTGTGTGTGTGTGTGTGTGTGTGTGTGTGTGTCTGTGTGTGTGTGTGTGTGCGCGCGCGCGCGCGGGAGGGAGTGGGCGCGTGCGGGGAAAGGCCTGAAAACACCTTAGTTTGCACCGCGAGATCATTTGCAGCGGGTGAGTTTGTATTTTTCCATTTCTGCTCCACTTTTTCCCAAGCCGCCTTCCTGCCTTGTTTCCGCCACTTTAAACAACAACCAGCACACACACACACACACAAAAAAAAAAAAGAAGAAGAAGAAGAAGAAGAAGAAGAAGAAGAAGAAGAAGAAGAAAGAGAAAAAGAACGAAAGAAAGAAACTACTTTCCACCTCCACGTGCACTCCCCAGCCCGCCCACCCCCCGCCCCCCGCCCCGCTCCGCTCCGCTCCGCTCCTCAGGCGCTCTCCCCGCGGGCCCAGGCTGGGGAGCAGGGTGGGGGCTGCGGGCCGGCTCCGGGCGGAGGGCCTCCGGAGGCGCCGCGCTCGGGTCTATTTGCATAAGTCAAATAGAGGGGCTTCGCCTTCCTCTCGGCCCCTCCGCGCCGGGATCGGCGCTCCGGAGGAGAAGTCTGCAAGCCCAGGCCGCCCGGGGCAACTTTCAGTGTCTGGCGTCCGGTGCCGACAGAGGAGCGGGCGGACACGGGTTCCAGGGTCGGGTCTTCGGCGGGAGGAGGCGCGCGCCGGTCTCCTCTGGATACCAAAGTTTGGACTTGGACAAACTTTTCCCTTTTCTCTCCCCGAGGGAGTGCCCCTGGGTGCCCCTGGGCCGCAGCGGAATGACTGGGTATGTCCACACCTTGGGCCTCGAGCTGGGGGACATCCCCGGTGCCACGCACGCCTTCACTCCGAAAACGGCGGCAGGGGCATTCCTTCGCCGTGCCCTTACGCCAGACCCGCACACCCCCAGCTGAACACGTACCCCACGTGCGCTCGGCCCACCGAACCCAGCTCTTCCCGCGACGGGGCCGACACGGCGCGCGCGAATGGGAGCAGGGTGCGATGCGGGGTCTCCGTGCCCGGATTTCCCGTCTCTCTCTGTCTCTGTCTCTCTCCCCTCGTAAGCTGGGGGAACGCGAAGAGGGGTAGATTTCCAAGACCCATCTATCCCGAGACGCGTGTGGTTCACCGCGTCCCTCCTCCCCGTCCCCGCCGCCGAGGTACTCTCTGTCCCTCGCCCGCGCGCCGTCTTCCTCCCGAGCGCCGTTCCCGTCCGGCTGAGGGGACTCCCGGGAGCCGGAGCGCGGACGCCGTGAGCTTTGGTGGAGACCGCGGCGGCGGCCCGGGAGCCCCGAGGGTGCTACTTGCCAAAGGGTCGCGGTCGGATGCTGCCTCCGCCTCCTCGTGCCCCCGCCTCCGGCCCTTCTCTGCCCAGATACTGCCGAGATCCGAAACTTTTGATTCCTTCTCCTTTGGTCCTTGGCGAGTCTCCCTCCCCACCTGTTGTGACCTCCGTCTCAGTCCCCGGAGAGTGGAGGTGGCACTCAGGTTCCAGGGAGCGGCGCGCCCAGAAACAAAGTCACAAGCTCCCATCTCAAGTGTTTGCTTCGAAAAAACGCTGCCTGCAGAGCACCCCCACCCCCACTCGCGCCGCTCCCGCCCTCTGAGAATAAGGACTAAATAAACAGGGGTAACTCCAAACCTCGCGCCCAGACCGTATCCCTACCCCACCCCTTTCCTCCCCCCTCCTTTTTTGTTGTGGCAACTTTGTGAGATCCCGGGTAGGTGCGCAGATCCGCCGGGGCCCATTTCCCAGTCTCGGGATCCTCGCAGGGATTCCCTGAGCCACGATCTCTTCCCTCTGCACAATTGCGGGTCCTCGGAGCCCACCACCCTCTGTCCTAGCCTTTCAGCCAGCTCACTCATCCCTCCCCCGTCAGATCTCCCCAACCTGCACTGGGAAGGCTGGCTGAGTGTCGCCCTGGTTTCTTGTCGACCGCAGAACCCGAAAGTTTGCAAGAGGAAGAGAGCGCTCGGCCAGCCAGCGGGCCGGGGGCAGCGGCAGCGCGCCGAGGACCATGGTGCTGCTGGCGCCTGCTCCGCGGGCGTGAAGGCGGCGCTCCCACTCCCTCCCGGGCTCGGCGGGTAAGTCGAGGCGGTGGCGGGCGTTGGGGCCGTGATGCCAGAGAAGCGCTGCGGCTGGGGACGTCCTTGAGCTCCGGGCTGAACGCGGGTGCTCTCAGTGCCCAAAGCAGCAGTGGCACTGGGGCCAGGAATGTGCCCATCTTCAAATACTGTACTGGTCTTCCTCTTTCTCCCCCTTTATTTCTTAAATCTGAAAATCCGGAGATCAAAGTTTAGCATGGAGTGTAAAGTGCCCTGATAAAATATGATGACATCTCTCGCTCCCCTTCTCACTCTACTCCCCCTTATAACTATCAATTATTTCCAAGTCATTGTGTCCAAATACCCTTGCTGAGCTGATTACAAAGTGTATTGATTTAGTCTGGGCTCATCCTATGCGTTTCGTTTTATTCATTTTCTTTTTGTTCAACCAGAAAACCCAAAATGAAACATTTCTTCCTTTTCCTAACACCCTCTCCCCCAGCCCTCATCTGTGAGGTTTGGGCTGAGCAGTGAAATTAATATAAACATTTAATTTGGTTGCATTTGAGCTTCTCCAGCCCACTTAGGAGAGGCAGGCGTTGCTGTGGTGTCTGGTCACAGGTATTTTCTGAGTTGGGTGTCCTTTTTGTTACTGCTCTCTCACCAGGAATGTTGGAGGGGCATTCTGTATTCCCCTGGAAAGGCGCCTCTGTGTGCACGTTGAAAACAGCTAAGCTTCCCTCTCCTTGGGTTGTCCATAGGCTTTAGGATTTAGGATTTGCAGAATAGCTGGTTGAGAAAAATCTAAAGGATATTTAAAAGAATTTTCAACTGCTGCAAATATATTGAAGAACCTCTGCAAAATTTTTACCTCCCCCTCCTTATTTCCCCCCACTGAGAATCCATTTAAGGGGGAGATGTCTTAACTGGAATTTGAGGAGAAATTGTTATATTAAGGTGTTTTCTACCCAGGGTTAACCAACATAATCGAGAGAGCAGAGTTCCTGTTATTTTCAGTTCCAGAGAGAAATGTATCAAACCTTTTAAAGAATTCCACTGGAGTTTTGATTTTCAAAGTGGAAATACCCACCTCTTTGAATCCAGGAAAAGAAAACTAGGCTCACAGTTACAGAGATTTGGAATGGGGTTTTTCTTCTCTGATTTTTCTACTTGAAATGTCTAATAATTAAAGAGCACTAAAAATATAAAATGGAACTCAACTAGTTATCATTAAAAAGGTGTCCGCTAAAAATCCCACTGCACAAAGGGGGTAAAACGGTTTAACATCTTTCCACTGGCTGCATAGCTACCCCAACCCCCACCCCCTTAGACTTTGGGCTAATATATGAGAGAGGGGGGAAAAAAATCAGGGTTTTTTTGGGGGGGAGTAAAGTAAACAGCCTCCAACTGCTGAACCTTGACAACCCAAATTAGGGAGGCAGGCAAGATCAAACAGAACTGCCGATGGGTTGTCAGGAGCTCTGCATCCTGGACCCTAGACTATTGGATCAAGCAGCAAAGCTGTATACTTGCTAATGCAGAAACGGACCATTGCAAATGCTGATCTTTGTTGTGCAAGCGAAGGCTCACTTGGAAGGACATACTTAGGTTTTCTCTAGGCAGCATTTGAGTTCTTTATGAATGCTGACTTCCTAAACAAGTTATTAATTTTTAATGCATTCTTGTTTCTGAACAGAATGCACTCAAAAAGGTATTAAAAGAATATAAGTATTTGGAAGCTGTCTTGCTACCCTGAAGTGTGCAGTGGAATTCTTCTTCCTAACATTAGGCTCCTTCACCAGAGTTAGATAACGTTTTCTCACAGCAAGTTGAGAAGATCTGCCTTGTCAGGGAAGCCAGGGTTTTGTAAATGGGGGTTTAAATCTGGTGTGCAGTTCAAAACAAACAAACAGACAGACAGACAGACAAACAAACAATACAGAAAAACCTGGTTTTGTTCTGTGTTGGTCCCCTGTTGGAATTTAAAGATGCAAGAGGGATGGTTCGGCAGTTTAGACAGACCTCTTTTTTGTTAGAGTGGCATTCAGCAGAACCAGGTTGCTACTTTTATATAAGTTCTCTATAACTTGTCCTTGCTTGTTTTCTAGATAAATTTAACTGCTATACATTTTTAAAGGGAGTAGTAACAGTAATTACTTTAGCATTTTGTTTTCACAGGCTTGTCAAAGTATACTGAAAGGAAAGGAACATTGAGTATTCAAATTAACTGTCTTAAATTAAGAGGGTGATACCGCTGAAGATGTCTGTAAGATTTTGTATTTATATTTAAATTTTGGCATATAAACTCTGTAACCTTTTTTTCCCCTAAAAACTCTCCCCAATTAAATGTCATTTTAAACTAAATAGAGCAAAGTGGGGAATAGGGTAAGTAAACACATACAGAAGAATAAAAATAATTGTCATTTAAGAATTTCATTTTTTAAATAATAAATGTTGATCACATAGAAGCATTTTGTTTTTTTTAATAAGTCAGAGTTTCATAACCATTGTGGCCAACATGTTTCAAGGTCTGTAGTTTTATTGGGTATACCTTTTATTGTGCAATTAAACAATGCGGATTAAATGTGCACATGGATGCTATTAGGCAATTTTCTGCAATATGTATTTTTTTTAAAAAGCTGTAAATATTCTCTAGTTAAATCATTTGTACCAACAATAGCAGAAATTAACTAGAGGAACTGTTGAACCAAGCATAGTTTTCTGTCACTTAGTTTTTTCTTTCCTTCTCTTGAAACTGTATCCCTGACCTTGTATATTTACATTCTCAGGCTCTATTGAAGGGTATATCTTTTTAAGCAGTTGTTTAAATTAACAGAAGAATTGTGATATTTCCTAAATAAATATATTTATACCACAGCACATCCATTGCCCACATTAAGAAAGAGAAGGGAGAACAGAGCAGATGTGACAACTTCTTTGAAACCCTATCTTATTGTGCTGTGTATTTGGTTTTGTTTTTATTTTTTACTTTAAAACTCAAATTTAGTTTTGAAATGTTACCTTGTAAGATTTAGCATCATCAAAAGGTATGGGTATTCAGACAATATTAGGAATTATCGCACCAATTACAGTTCAGTAGGGATGCCAGGAATATTTACAGGGCTTTGCAAGGGTTCTGTCTTTGAAAAATAATTTTAGGCACACGTTAATAAAATTTAAATAGATTGCAGGCTGTCAGAAAATAGTATAAATTTTGTTTATGACTCAGCTACGTTAAGGTACTTACATTAAAGAAACTCATTTAACCCCTGACTGGAGAGTATTAAGTAGAGAGGAAGGCCTCCAGAGTGCTCCTGTGCCCTTTGCTCTGCGGATGAGCTTAAATTACTGCAGTCTAATTGCAACTCCCAGGCACTGAGCATGAGCTGTTTCTCTGTGGCTGAGAAAGATTTTCAGATTAGACCTAGATTTGCACAGGTGGTATTTGTGATTTAATTTATTTTTTATTTTTATTTTTTGCTTAGGGCCTTTTCCTTCTATAGAATTCAGTTATAGTAAATGTAGTTTTAGCTAAGCCAACAGTATTGTCCTTTTTTAAAAAAAAAATACATTTTTTGAACCTGGAGATTATAAAGGTCTAAGGCAAATAGGGTTTGTTTTCTAAAGAAAATAACCTTTAGGAGAAGCATCTGCTGAATAGACAATGAACTGTCTGCATGAGCCCAGGCACAGGCTCACTGTTTGCCAGGAATTGTTTATATCTTTAGTTGGTGGTAGTAATCCCACCAGGTGACCTGTAGGGTTTGTGAGTCAAGCCAGCAAGCCATGTAAGTTTCCAGTTAGGCACGTGCATTTCTAAGTGGTCTTCCTTCTGACTTGTTTCACTGGCTATAGGCCACTTCGCTCTATGTGTGCGACTCAAGGAGCCATCTTAAACCGGTTTTTAAAATAAGTGTTTCTCTTTCGTGGCACTTGCATGAATAAAGGCTAGCGGTGCCAAAAATGGGCACACCAGCAGGCCTTGCATGCGATGAGAGGGCCCTGCAAGAGGGAGAGCCTGGACAGTCCCAGGCCCCTGCACGACAGTGGTTTTCTCTCCCTCCCCTGGGATTTGCAATTTATTTCACTGTGCATATGACAACGGGGTTAATGGAAATTAAGCAGATTTGGCTTGTGTCGCCAATCTAAAAATACATGTTGTAAGGAGCGTTTGATTTCAAGAAGTGCTTTGGTTTTGCATCCCATATAATGTTCTTGCACTTAAGGCTGGTATTCTGGAAAGAGGAAGTACAGTGGGGTAAATTGCATAGCAGTCGGGAAGGACAGTTAGACAGTGTTCTTTGTTTTGCAATGAATTATTCTTATTAATTACGGTCAGTTTGTACTGAGGCCTTGTCAGGTCTTCTTTAGAAGCCAGCTCCCAGTCACCAGAAGGTTGTGCCAAGAGCTGTGTATGTCCTTGTCCTGGTACCTGTTGCCCAGCCCTGGGGCCCGTGAGGGTCTCCGAAAGACTTGCTTTCCTGTTTGAAACCTCCTGACACTAGTTTTAATATCTGCCCTGTCCTGCACACACAGGTGTTGGGTCAGCAGTTAGGCTATGGAATTTAGAGTGAGGACATTGTCCTACTGGCCAGCCTCTGGTGAGTGAGCTGCCTGAAGAAAGAACCTGTAGGTGAACGAGTGTGAGTGGATTTTCCTTATGACCCTTCCCAACATATCTTGTTTTAAAATAATGTGGGGGAGGAGCTCAATTAGTGCCTTGATGTTTGTAGTGAAGTTGCAGCCACATAACAGTCCTGGCAGATACCGTGGGCAGTGGGGCCTCTAGGGGTCTCATCTTGATGCCGGAAGCAACTCTGTCACCGGGTCAAATTAATTTCTTCAATTTGAGTACTTAAAGTAAGTAAATCATAAAAAAAATTTATATTAGCTCCTGACAACTAATAATCTATTTAAATTACATGCAAATATCTGGGCAAAAAATTAATTAAAGACAGAAGTACTGTCGAGGCCTGTAAATATCTTGACAGGTCTACTCAAATGGAACTGATACTACGAAATATTTACATATGTCACCGTGTCCAGGAACATCTCGGCAGTGCCTGTGCAAAGCTAATTGCACTTACTTTCCAAATCACATTTTTAATAAAATAGTTTTGTTTTGAAAAGGAACATGGATACATAGAAAATTGTGCTCAAGTGTTTTGTTTACTGTTTAATTCTGCCCATGGGTGTATTCCTCTCCTGCAGCTGGTTCAGACAAACAGCCTACTGGCAGGGAGGGGCCGCTGACTGGGAAGCTCATGTCTTTCTGCTCCATTTCAGCAGTTTGGAGGTATCAGAAGCAAAAAAGCAAGGGGTTAGAGGACAGTTCACTGAGGGGAAGAGATGTGTCTAAGCATGACATTATTGGTCACTTAGGATAGGACCAAGGTTTTTTCCTGAATTTTATATTTGGGAGAGTGCTGTAAGCTCTGCTGGAGTTGCTCCTGTCACAGGCTGCCTCCTCTCCTAGGGCAGGTGAGCCCAGGGGCAACGATGGTCCCGGGCGTGAAGTGGAGGCATCTTGGCACTTGGTTCTACTTCAGCAAAGGGCAGTCCCTTGCTCACCTGCTTCCAGATCACTGTTTGTGTTTTGAATGTCAAGAGATTTATTAAAATACAGATTCTTGGATCAGAGTTTTCGCTGACTGATGTGAGAATGAATATGCATTGTTAGTAAATTTCCTCTGATAATTCTGACACATACTAAGCAGAGACCCATGGACCATGTGCTTTATGCTGCTAGAGATTCTGGAACTGAAATCTTTGTCCTCACCTGGATTTTACTGATTGATTCTTTGTCTTATGTTGAGGTCTGTATTATTTGTAATGTGCTTGACTTTCTATTGGGAATCAAAGCTTGTGGTTTGATTTGTTAATATTTTTTTATTGGTTTAAGAGTGGAAAGGAAAGAGAGAGAGGGAGAGAGAGAGAAAGGAGGGAGGGAGAGAGGGAGAAAGGAGGGAGGGAGAGAGAGAGATGATGAGAATCACTAAATGGCTACTTCCTGCACACCCCTCATTGGGGATAGAGCCTAAAACCTGGGCATGTGCCCTGACCTGGAATTGAACTGTGATCACCTACTTGGTTCATATGTCTACACTCAACAACTGAGCCATGCAGCTGGGCCCAAACCCGTGGTTTTGAAGTGTAAGCAGGCATAGAGGCTCTAGTGGGATCACGTTGCTGCTGATGGGCTGGTTGGGCTTGACATTTTGAACCAGCCCCATCTGGTTCTATTGCCCACCTAAGGGGGCATTGGATTCCTCCATGGTCAGAGTTGGGCAAAAGCCTTCTGAAGGGTCTGACCTCACTGCTGGGACCTCAGGAACCCTGAGAGGAGGAGAGCTCCGTCACTGCCGAGGGCAGGACGATCCGGAGCATCGCTCTGGAGCATCGGCGATTGTCACCAACACCAGGCATTTCCTGGCTTGCGTTCTTGTTCCCAGTGGGTGTTGTCCTGTCCTAGTTACCAATTCGTGTCAAAGGACTTTTGGGAATTGTTTTTTTCATCTTAATTTTAAAATCTGAACTGTTTACTCTTTAGACCAGTGGTCAGCAAACTGCAGCTCGCAAGCTACATGTGGCTCTTTGGCCCCTTGATTGTGGCTCTTCTACAAAATACCACGGCCTGGGCAAGTCTATTTTGAAGAAGTGGTGTTAGAAGAAGTTTAAGTTTAAAAAATTTGGCTCTCAAAAGAAATTTCTATAGTTGTACTGTTGATATTTGGCTCTGTTGACTAATGAGTTTGCCGACCACTGCACTAGACTAACCCTGCTGGCCCAAGTATTTGAATTTTCCTAGGCACCTTGGGAAATTCACTGACATTGCATGTGATGGGGCCTACAGTTATATTGATGGGAATAGCTTAGCCAGCAATGCCACACAAGTAAAGAAAGCAGGACCCTAGGAAGAATGCATCCGACAAGATTACGAGATGAAGGTGGATAAATTGCAAGGGAGGCTTTAAATATACAGAGCTTTAGCTAAAGATCTCACCACTGAGATCAAAATAGTTATTTCACAAAAGCTGTACAGACATTTTTCATCTGTATTAGTAACGTGCCTTTTGAAGTAACCCAGTGATAAAGCATTTGTCCAAAATGCCCTCACCTAAAATTGTAAAAAGTTCTCTTTGTCTTTGGGTGTGGCTTGATTTTAATGGATCCAAAAGGGGTCATTGGTTTTTAGGTCGAGAACTTCAGTTGCTGTGGTTCTAGGTTTGGGTGGCAGTTGTAATATTTCTATAATACAAAGTTCATTAATTTCTGCTCATACTTTGAGCACTTTTAAAAATAATCTCTGGTGGTCAAGTTTAAAACTAGGGTGTCGGTATCCTTGAAGAAAGGGTTTCTATAGAAATGGGATCGAACTGCTGACAGGCATTGGCCCTGGCCCTAGATACTGGCACCTGCAGCCTTGTTTGTCCGAAGGATGCTGATCATTTCATTAAGAAAGGTTAAGTAATTAACTGACTTAGCACTAGGGAATCAATGTCAGACCCTTCTTAGTGATGTATTGCAGACATTTTCTAATATAAAATTAGCTGCATTTAATTATTTGGAAAGAAGCTAGTTGGACTTTGAGAAAGCAGGTAGGGCTTCTTAAAAAATATCGTTTTCCACGTGTAGCTGCAATAATCGTGGAGAAAACAGTCTGTTAAGTAGGTAGCTGCTCAGCCTGGGCTCTCCTGGCCGGCCTTCCCAGGCGTGTTGCTGCAGACCTGCTGTGTTGCTTGCCTTCTCCGGGTTTAGGAAAGCTCAGCCGCTTAAACGTGCTCGTCTAATTTTCTAAACGATGGCTTTGCTGCGTGGCCGCGTGTTGACAGTAAGCGCGGCTATAACTTTGGTAAGCTTGCAACAAATTCTTGTACTTGTAGAAGCAAGTCCGCATCCTCACAGGAGACAGAGCGCTTCTCCCTTTTGTCTCCAGTCCTTATGGCAACTGCGGCGGCTCCAGGTTCTCTGCTCCCAGGCGGGGGTGGGGAGGGTGGGCGTGGTGGAAAAAGCTCCCCATCTGTCAAAATTTGACCTTTCTCTTGCACTTCTTTGTTCCGGAATCACACAGAAGGAATTCTTCCAGCTCCTTCCTGTGCCTGTATTTGAGTTGACTCAAAATTAAAAAAGATATTTAAACAGTGATTTCCTTTCTGTGTTTTTGTTTGTTTGTTTGCTTTTTCTATTCAGCAGTAGGACAGTCCCTTTTCCTAACTGGAGAGCATCCCTGTCAGACATGCCTTTTCAGAGCAGAGTGTACGGGGTAGTGGGGGGGGGGGCGGGAGGGGGGCAGGGAGAGGGAGGACGTGAGGGGTAGGGAGATTTGAACATTCTTTGAGGTAGGAATGAGCACTTTGGAAATGGGCTCTGTAACAGGGAAGCAGGGTTGGTCTCGTAACCAGAGCAGCTGTTGAAGAAAACGGGATACCCTGGCCTCAAGCTCTTTGATCTCTGAGTTGAGAGCAACTTTTGAGGAGAGAAATCTGGCAGATCTTTACAAAGCTATTTATCTTAAAACTATGTGTTTTTATCTTCCCATTTTCATTATGAAGCCTGTCCCACCAGGAAGGAGCACAGAACAGCTCAGCGAGCTTATACCCTGCAGCTCAGCATCCAGAGGCCCTTTCTGTGCAGGTGGCAGAGGTCTCTCCCCCTCACCCCTATCTCACTGGACCACACCCCAGAGGCCACCCCTGCTCTCTGCTGGCTGTTTGTCATCCCCTGGATTCTTTAGGCTCCTAATATATATGCACGTATTCTTCTAAATATAGGGTTTCTTTTGCATATTGATGGTATCACATTGTATATGTTCTTTAATAACTTCCTTTTTGGGGGGTCAATTGTTAGTGAAATTCACCCAGGTGGATACATTTTAGCTGTAGTTCATTCATTTTTCCATGTGAACCTTTCGAAGTGCTACATATTAACTCAAGACAAGTTCTTTACATCCGAACTTAACACCTAGCACCTCCTGCAGCACATATATTGAAACTTTAGGGTTAATATGGAATTATTTTAAACTTTGATAACTTGTTCATTTTCCAGTGGGTTTGTGTGTGTGTGTTTGTGGGGGCGGGCAGGGGGACTTTAAACAAAAGCAAACATTTACTAGGGAATTTGATTAAAAAAAAATAATATAGCAAGTGGCTGATCTTGTACATTCAAGAAAAACAACAAAACAGGCAGTGCGTTCATTTGAAGGAATCCAGCCATTTTCTTTCTCACTCACAGACGCGGCTTAGAACCTGATGGCCAGTCTGCAGGGTAGCAAGTGGAGGGCGATGTTTAATTAGCAGCCTCACACTTCTGGGTCCTTGCCGTGGTGCAGCACCTTGTTCGTCAGTGCAGAAAGCGATTGCTGTGTGTGTTAAAGGACTGGCATCTTTGCAGTAAGAAATCCATATAAATAAAGATGTACTCTGGTGAAAATCAGAATGTGTTTACAACAGCGGCTCCGCTCCGCAGCAATGGAACTGGCGCCTGAGCTCACTGAGCTGGTGACCCACGGGCTCCGGGTCCTGTGCAGGCGGAGGGCTGGCAGCAGCATCGTCGGAGAGCGACCGGGCTTTTGTCATTAAATATTAGTGATAAGTAGTACAGTGTGCATTTTGAGCAGATAGAACATATTTAATTCTGATGCACAGAATTTCCATGTAGTCAAGCTCGTTGCTGAGTAAAATGAAAATCTTGTGTTTTAAGAGGAAAGATAAGGCATGTTAGCAGACCCGGGAGTAGAAATGTTTACCTTGAACAGACAGGGAAGGTTGGGAAACTTTTTCCCTCCTAGACAACTTGGGTATTTGTGCTGCTGTTTTATTAGGAGTATCAGCTACTCAGTAAATGCGTAAATGACAGATGTTGAAGAAAACCAGTCAAAAGGTGGACAGTGTACCCGGGGCCAGAAAGTGTAACGAGGGGATGTTTGGCCAACGCTCCTTTTAGGAAACGGTGTGATTTAGAGAACCATGAAAGCAGCATTGCCGTTAAACAATGGCGTTCATTTTTTAATTGAGTTTCTCAGAACAAATAAAGTGATGCTTAGTAGCGGTTACTTAGAGAGCAGTAATACCTGTAATGGCCTTTTTTCTAGGTTCCAGAAGCTTCGTGAAACACCATCACTGCCTCAGGGTCGCTAAGGGTGGGCTCTCAGCCGGAGGGACAGAGAGAAGGCAGGGATAGTTGCGTTTTATAGATGTACAGAGAACATGATTGAAGTCTATAAAAGAAGAAAATCAGATCGAAGACTACCGTGGTATTATTTTTAAAAAATGCATTGTAGACATAATTCTCCAAGGCAGACTCCCACCTGGCGGGCACCAGCGAGTGCTGCCAGCCTCCTGCCTGCTGCCCATGCAAGCACGTTGGCTCTCAGAGCAATGCCACCTGCTGTCCCAGCAGTGGCTTCTCTGTGTACCGCAGGCCAATTGGGTCAACTCTGTGATCTGGCAGACATCCACTGGGAGCGCAGACCAGGCCACGCTCATTTTTATGTGCATCCAAGGCCAAGATTTCAACGTGGTGAAAGGCTGTGGAATTTATCTCCCAAAGCGCTGCCCACACTGCTCTCCTTTCCTTAAGCTCCTCCTTGGCTGAGATGATTGCTTAATGCTCTAAATTATACTGGATCCTCCGTGTTTTCGAACACCTGTGCGTAATTCAGATCCTGGGTGGTCACTGCCTAGCTCTCCTCCAGCCGCCCTTCCAGATGGGAAATTGCATGCAGCCTGAACGCAAGAGTGTGGGACTGAGGAGCTGGGAAAGGTGGGCGCTGCTCCTAACGTCCTCAGTGCTATGTGAAGTATCCTTCACCCTTGGGTAGGAAAGAGTCTCACAATGACTAGCTCAGAAATAATGTTTTAAAAAACAGCCTTTCATTACCCTAGCCGGTGAGGTTCAGTGGATAGAGCCTTGGGACTGAAGGGCCCAGGTTCAGGTATGGTCATGAGCATGTACCTTGGTCACAGGCTCCATCCTGGCCTGGGCCCTGGTCAGGGCTCGTGCAGGAAGCAACCAGCCAATGTGTTTCTCTCACATGAATGTTTATCTTTGTCTTTCCCTCTCTTCCACTCTCTCTAAAATCAGTGGAAAAATATCCTCGGCTGACGATTTAAAAGAATAACAGCTTCTCATTCATTGCTTGTGGCACTGCAAAACAGTAGAGCCACTTTGGAAGATGATTTGGTGGTTTCTTTTAAACCATACTTATTCTGAGCATATGATCCAGCATCACAGTCATTGATATTTACCTAAAGGAGCTGAGAACTTACGTTCACCCAGAAATTGGAGTGTTTATAACAGCTTTATTCATTATTGCCAAAACTTGGAAACAGCCATGATGTTCTTCAGTAAGTGGTGGATAAATACTGGCTATGGTATGTGCAGACATTGGAGTATTATTCAGCCCTGAAAAGAAAAGTGTGGGCAGGCCAGAAGAAGACACGAGGAGCCTTCGATGCATGGCTGAGAGACAGAAACCAACCTGGAAAGGCTGCCCATTGTGATCCCAGCTCTGTGACAGCCTGGCAAAGGCAGAACTGGCGACAGGAAGGAGACCAGGGGTTGAGGGGAGGAGGGAGAGAGCACCGAGGGGTTTGGGGGCAGGGAAACTACTCTATGACTCTGTAGTGGTTGATAGCATGCCATTATACATGTTTCCAGACTCAGAATGAACAGCACCCGCTGTGAATAGTGAGTCATCCTGGTGTGTCCCTGCAGGTTCTTCAGTTGTAGCCAACGTGCCAGTCTATGGGGATGTTGATAGTAGGGGAGGCTGTGCCTCTGGGGGACAGGGGGTTTATGAGAACTTTGTATTTCCTATTAATTTTGCTGTAAACCTTAAACTGCTCTAAAAAAGTTTAACTTTAAAAAATTCCTGGGTTGTAAGGCGTTTATAACCATTACCCATATCCATATCTTCAAAAAAGTGTCATTTTCTTTCTCTTGGTTTATGCCATATGAGCGTTAGCATTATGTTTTGTGTGAGAACCATGAAGCCAGCAGGAGCCAGTTTGCTTTTAAGACTTGGTCTGTGGATGAATGGCCTGAGCTGCCCTGACTAGGGGCCTATAGGAGCTGCAGTGGACTGGACCAGTGGCCTGAGCTTGCCACCCCTTTGCCCAGGAGCAGACCATGGCATAAAAGAAAGGATGGGTCTTTGCAGCGTGAGATAGCTATTGGGCTCAAATATAGCCTTGCTCCCCATGGTAATACACATGCCTCCATCTATATGTGCATTTTCACAAACAAAATATATTAATCATACTTTGTATATCTTTTTACATGCTTTTATCCTATTTTGTGTCAAGAACATTTTTCTCTGCGGTCGTCTGATATACAATTGTTAGTATATGTATTCTTATCTGACGTTCTTCCTCTGTGAAGAAACCCCATATGAGGGCAGCACCAGAAGGACCAGATTGTCTCTGATGTTGTAACCTGTGGGGTCAAGGAGCTGATGGGTCTCTGGAGCTGCAAGTTTTCCTCAGGACACGTGTTGAGCCTGTGTGCATACTCCTGTGTGTGTGCATGCCAGAAATGCATACACTTCATTGTCAATGAAGGAGAACAAGGTGAAGGGTCTAGAGCAGAGTTTTAGTGAGGGCACTGATTTTCACAACTCCCTGAGATTGAAATCACATCTGGCCCATCCTTCCTCCATCGATCCACTAGTGCAGTGGTCGGCAAATTCATTAGTCATCAGAGCCAAATATTAACAGTACAACGATTGAAATTTCTTTTGCGGGCCAAATTTTTTAAACTTAAATTTTTTCTAATGCCACTTCTTCAAAATAGACTTGCCCAGGCTGTGGTATTTTGTGGAAGAGCCACACTCAAGGGGCCAACGAGCTGCATGTGGCTCACGAGCACAGTTTGCCGACCATGGCACTAGTGACATCGATGCTTGCTTTTCCTTGGGCTCTGACAGTCATACAAGCACAGTTTGTTTTGCAGGTTGGAGCACGTGTCAGGGGCGAGGTAAAGAAATGCCTGCTTGGTGAGTAAATGTCAAGTTTTGAGAATCTGGGACAGCCAAGCCAAGTCACATGGGGTGTAAATAGCTCATGAAAACAGTTATCTGTAACAAAGTTGAAGTCAAGTCCAACTGGGATGCTCCAGTTTGAAAATTCAAGGAAAAGTACAAACAAAAAGTGGGAGCCGACTGGATGTACAGCTTGCGGAGCCCAGTGCAGAATGAAAAGCTCGGTTCTTTGTAAAAAAGGAGGAACTCTGAGACGGCCACAGGAAGACATTAAGCGGTGTGTAAGGCCTGCCGCAGAAGCCATGTCTCCAGTGGCATTGCTCTTGCAACCCAGGAGGAGGGCGGGCTGGGACAGGCCTGGTGGCTGGCCCTCCTACGGCTCGCTGTTACGAATCCAGGCTGGGCTGCAAACTTTTAAAGCACATTCCTCTTCCTGGTTGTAACATAGGGATTGAGTGCAACATATTGGCCATTCTCTGGACTAGGTGTTCTCAACAGGTTTGTTGTAAAGTCCTTAGAGCCGTGGTCGGCAAACTGCGGCTCGTGAGCCACATGCGGCTTTTTGGCCCCTTGAGTGTGGTTCTTCCACAAAATACCACAGCCTGGGCGAGTCTGTTTTGAAGAAGTGGCGTTAGAAGAAGTTTAAGTTTAAAAAATTTGGCTCTCAAAAGAAATTTCAATCGTTGTGCTGTTGATATTTGGCTCTGTTGACTAATGAGTTTGCCGACCACTGGGTTAGAGGGAAGCAGGCTCTGTTGATGCTCTCCTCTTTGTTGTTCTTCTCTAGCCCTTCTCCCAGGATTTGGCCACTGTGTCATCGTAACTGGTCCTTATGGTCACCTGCCATGACTTCCTTCTGGAAGAGACCTGTGGGGCCTAATCCTGAAAGCAGTCTCAGAGAGGAGCTCTGTTCTTCCTGCCTCAGGAGCCGGAGAGGACGCCCTGTCCTAAGGTGCAGAAACCATCGCATTGGGTGTTGTGCCTCTGCCCTGGGCAGTGGGGCACCCGTTGATGAGGAAAAAGTGAGCTCTCCACACTGGCTCAGCAGGGTTTGCAGGAAAGATAGATTGTGGCACCAGAGGTACCAGCATTGGTTCATTCAGGAACGGCTCACCTTGGCCAGGAACTTTTGTTCTCTCCTGTAAAGTGCCCTGATGCTCTGCCCTTAGGAGCCTGGCCTCCCCAGCCAGGGATGGAGTCTCTGAGGTTATGTTGGGGGCAGTGATGGGCCTGGTGGGGTTGGTAGGAAGTGGGAATGAGTGATGTGTGCAGAGCACTGAGCACAGCAGCGGCTCTGGGATCCTGATCGTGGGACTGTCTTGTGGATCCCTGTCACCTGCATTTGTGTTTCATGGGGACACAGGGTCTTGGCAGTTCACTCCCTTCTGTCTCTTCAGAACATCTGATAATGAAAATTGGAAATATTAAAACACCTCTATGCTTTCTTGCTTCATCTAACTTCCTCTACATTTTTTCGTAGCCTCTCCTTCCCTTCTGTCCAGTGCAGTAGCTGTTCCCAACTCACTCTCTGGGCGGGTACTGTCTGAAGGGACGGGCTCTGAGTTGGAGAGCAGGTGGACATGTTTTAGGGTGGGTGTTTGCTGGGTTTACCAGGAGCACCCAGAGACCAGCAGCGAAGGGGCCTCTTGTGTCTCTAGCCAAATGTAGGCTGCATCAGGTGTGCCAGAGCCTCAGAGACCATAACCCCTCCCCCACCCCTGTGTGTGGTATGGACCAAAAAAAAGGATGATTGTGTTACAGGAGTGACCCCATCAGCCTGTCTGGTGTGACTGTCTAGCTGTTTACTAGATTGCCTGTAGCATTGCCTGTTCACAACCTCCGTGGTCTCACCCTGGAGGCCCCAGGGATGGTTTCAGCTGGTAAGCTAGGTTAGAGGAGGCAGTGCAGGGCCTGCAGCCAGCTTGGATTTGATGTGCTTATTGGTCTGTGCTGTTTTCCCTGGCAGGGTGTTGTGTTCCTAGGGAACAACAGCTGCTCAGGACAGCTCACTGTTTGCAAAGGAGTGATTAGCCTATATCCATGCACAGGCTTGGTGTCTCTCACCATCGGGGGTGCTTGGCAGGCTGGGAAGGGAGTCCACTTTGGCCGCTCTCGTCCCCCTAGTGACCCTGGCCCTGCTTTGGGGAGGCTCTCGTAAATTTAGCTGCGTCTGTGCTGTTCTTCCCGTGGCCTGTGAGGGCATGGAATTCACAGTCTGCACCTTGCTTAGTGACTAGATGGGCCGCCCGGCAGTACTGGTTCACTCACTCATGCACTTGTGTATTTACTGGTCCCCCATTGGTTCCTCTTCCATCCCTTGTGTTTGACTGACCCAGCATCACTCTTGGGCCAGGAGCAGGACTTCCCAGACCATAGGTGGGTGTTCACACTGTGTGATTCACACCCAGGTGTCAGTGTTCACAGGGATCTTTGTGCACACACTGATGAGATTCATCTGACTCTACCCTTTATTTACTAACTTTGTGGTTGCTCTGAAGCAGATGCGGTCCCTGTAGGCACAGTTGCTATTTCTGCAGGGAATGCTGTGCTCAGTCACATGTTGACTCCTGACACTGCACGAGGTGGCCACCAAGTGCAGGAAGAGCTGCCTTGTCCTCGCCTTAGCACTGAGCACCTGGCATTGCTTTTCCCATTAGGCCATAGCAGATGTCAGCTTGAGCAATTCTTGATTGAATTACTTTTTAAGGGTCTATTTAGCCTCCCCCCCCATATGTGTGCAGTATTTGTTGAAGATTGTCTTTTATACAATGAATTTTATGCTATCAGTTGGAAAAATACAAAATAAAATATCTGACTAAAATGTATATGGTAAAAGGCACTGATGAGGAATAGCATCTACGGGCAGGCTGCCCTTGGCACGATGCTGAACGGCACCTGGAGTCCAGGAGTCCCTGCTTCTCAGTCTTTTTACCTGAGTGCTCCGTCTGAGGGAGCTGCTGACCCGGATGCTCAAGCCCTGATGATGTAATTGCCTTGCTTCCTTCTTTTCAGTGTTCATCCTCTCCAAACAGCACACAAGGCTTGTCTCATTCACTGAAATATGCATTCCCACTTATAAAATGATAAAACACACACTGCAAAAGCCTTTTTTGTTACTGTTGGAGGGAGGGGGAGAAAGGGAGAGAGAGAGAGATGAGAGAAACGTCCATGATGCCTCCTGCATGCATGCAGACTGTGGGTTGAACCTGCCACCCTTCGGTGTGCAGGCCGACGCTCTAACCACGGAACCAGGACTGCACAAGCCACCTAAATCTAGAGACAGAGTCTTCTAAATGCTGAGCACACAGGCCAGGCAGCTTGTACCCGAGAAGGGTGCCCCTGAGTCCTGACCCACAGGCAGGGGGCTGGGCACACGTGGCTTTGGTGGTTAAGGGTAGGGACTCTGGAGTTTGGCAGACTTGCTGGGTGGTCTACAACCTGTGAACCTTTCTAATTTACTTTCATCTTCCATAAATATGCCTGCTTATATAAAAGGACATAATAAAAACTTACCTCACCCATGCATCCTGTGGGTTGCATGAAATTACCCATGTAGAATGTGACACAGATACTTGGCATGTATAGGAAGGAACTATACAGGTTAGCACTTACGGTTATGATTATCCTGACTGTATTGATTAAAAATCACATGACATGGCTAAGATGGAAAAGGGTGCAGAATTCCCTGAGATCAGAAACAGAAGGAGGTGTACCCCTAGGTGTGGACCAAGTCGGAACCCTTCAGGCTCATCGCCTTGTGCCCTGAGTTTCTGTTGATCGCTTTGGTTTTATCTCTTCACTTTTGAATAAGCTTCTGCATTCTGGGTATGTTGGGTGTTTAGATTTGCTTCTGAAATTCGTGCAGGTGCAGGTAACAGGAAGTGAAACCTTAAGTGGTTGAGGGAGCCTCATTCAAATTGTGCCAAGCAGGTATAACATACAATCGTTGTCACTTTGCTGACAGCCTGGTATCCCACGTGCCACAGCAGCATCTCAATGCCCCCTGAGGAGGTTGGGGAGGAGATGGTGCCAGCGTACATCCTCACAGGTCTAGAGCTCAGGGAGCAGGTGCTGCTTGCCTGTCGGCATTTCCCTTGGTCTTAGAAGCCACACCTCTTGGCTGCAGAGACGGTATCTTTTAATGAATTGGCTCTGTGTTTCTGGAGTTAAAAAGGCTACTCTGGGTTTTAGATATCACAGATTGCTCCATGTTTTGACAGGAAAATATGAAAACTGAAGCCCCATGCTAGAATATCAAGTTTTTCAAATGTTAAATTTTTCAGATTTTTCCAGTGGTTATATCTAAAGAAATTATTTTCTTTAAGGCCTAAGGTGGTTCTTTGCCCTGAGTGTTTGGGGGGTGGGCTGGGGACTGTAGTTGCCTTGCCTGTGTGGGAGGGAAGAGCGCTGTCCTTGGCCATATGCGTGTTTTCATATGCAGTGCTCCGAGATTTGCACTGACCTGAGTGGACTTTGCCCAGCAGGGCCCACCATTCTGGAGGAGCCACACCGTAGGCACTTCCTGCTTGAGCCCAGAGGGGGCCAGTACCTCCCTGCAAGATGTCCATCCGTTTCCTGTATTGGGTAAGAGAACATCTCAAATAATTTGCCTAACCCCATGCAGCAGCCAGCATCCTAGTCTTCCTCCAGTCTTCCACTTAGCTGGGACTTTGTTTCTTCTTGTTTATAAAGCTTGATGCTTCCCAGCCACTATCTGGACGGACACACACATACACACACACACACACACACACACACTCTCATACTCACACACTGATGATGTGATTGCCTTGCTGTGATTGCCTTGTTTCCTTCTTTTCGGTGTTCATCCTCTCCAAACGGCACACAAGGCTTTTCTCATTCACTGAAATATGCGTTCCCACTTATAAAATGATAAAACACACACTGCAAAAGCCTTTTTTTGTTGTTGGGGTTGGGGTGGGAAAGAGTGGGAGAGAGAGAGAGAATGAGAGAAACGTCCATGCTGCCTCCCTGCACACACTCATTCACACTCACACTCCTCCCTGGTTTGTTTCCACTCATTTCACATGCCCAGCCTAGCTTCTCCATTTCCCCAACCTCACTCCACTCACATCCCATATTTTGCCCTAGGAGGCACTTGCCAAAGGTATAATTTTTCTCTTCCTCTTGCTCCTAAAGGCTGCAATGGGATTTGTAAGGGGGAGGGATACCTTGAGGAGGAAGCCATAGCAAATAAAAGAAGGAGAAATAAAGACAAAGCATTGGGTCTAAGAGTCAGATCACATATCTGTTGGGTCTATAAATCACTGTTCAACTTCCTATTTGAAGAAGAGACCAGGAAAGCCTAACTTTGCCAATAGAAACACCAGATTATCTCATTACTGGCATTTATGGTCTTGGGACCAGACAGAACAAGATGCAGGCTCCATGGCCTCAGAATTGTGGCCATCTTGAGGTGGTTTTCTCAGCTCTGTGCTCTTCTGAAACATGGACTAGTGATGATAATATGCACCTGTTAGTGATGATGTGATGATAATTCGTGGTAACCTAGTGTCTAGCTCATTCAAAATCTTCAATATAATAAGGTAGATACTATTATCTCCAATTATTCTAGCGTGTGGAGGCAATGGCTTCATTGTGTCTTGTTGAGAATCTAACCAAACATACAGAGCGCGGTACACTGGATCAGACAGTGGGGCTCAGATCTCCAGCTTTGTTGTTTATGAGCTACGTGACCTTGGACAAGTTATTAAACATTTCAGTTTAATTTTCTTACAGTTCATTTTTTTTTACCCACAACTGGTATGATAGTATGTACCACATAAAGCTGGTGGTGATAATTAGTTAACACATGTAATTCTCTTAGAATTGGACAGAATCCAGGACATGGGGGCCATCAATTAATCAAATGTGAGACTCTGGCTGCCCTGGTTACTCCTCTAATGGTGCCATCAGCCCTTCTCTGTCTGGACAGAAACAACCATAGAGAGGACTTGGGAAAAATGCTTTCAAATCCTCCCATTTTTTGACAATTCAGGGCAGACACCCAAAACTCAGACTTGGTGTGAGAATCTTGGTTTTAAACCCAAACTCCTATCATCAGGCCTGAACATTTGGCCCCTTTTCCTCTTCATGGAGGATGGAGACACATGGAAATGGTTTGCAGCAGTTGGGTATCAGGCCTTGGTTTCAATTGGAAGATGAAAGATGTTTCCTTGCTACTTGCTATAACTTAATTTGCATTCTTATTCTTTTTTGGTTTGCCCCCCAGGAGAAGGCAACAATGAAACTTAAGTGGGAATACATCTGTGTGGTTCCCTAGGTTAGCAAGTACTGGCTACTTGGCACAGCACCTATGGTGATTGATGAGGATGCCCCGCATGGGATTGAGTTTGATTTGTAGGGACTGTGCATGGGGCCACATGTAAGGGGCTAGTCAGCAAAGCCGCTCAACAGCAGCTTAAAGATGCCATTGTGGTAGGGACTGTTGCTGTGGTGTCTACATGACATTTACTTTGTCCTCGTACAGCTTTATGGGGAAGTACTTTTGTCTCCATTTCACAGATGAGAAAACTGTGAGAGCTTGAGAGCTTGCCCAGAACCACATAGTTGGGTATCCTGTCTCATCTAACAGAACAGAGAGAGTCATGGCAGTCATGAGGCAGAGGACCTTGGCCACCATCTTACTCAACTGGCTTGTGTTTTTCTTTTTTTGTAACAACTTTATTTAGATGTAATATCCTAGTACATACATGTATATATGTGTATATTTGTGTGTGCCAATTTACCGTGTACTGACTTGTGGTTTTTAGTATATTCACATAGTTTTATAACCATCACCACAATCAATTTTGGAATATTTTCACCTCCCACAAAAGAAATCCCATATTCCACAGGGAAAACACTCCACCTAATTTTGGTTTCTATAGATTTGTCTATTCTGGATATTTTACATAAATGGAACAATACAATGTGGTGGTTTGTGTCTGCCTTCTTTTATACAGTGTGAAGTTTCTTAAGGTGTATCCATGGTATAGTATGCCTCAATATGCCATTCTTTTCTTTTTTAAAAAAATATATTTTATTGAATTTTTACAGAGAGGAAGAGAGAGGGATAGAGAGAAACATCGATCAGCTGCCTCCTGCACGCCCCCCACTGGGGATGTGCCCGCTACCAAGGTACATGCCCTTGACCGGAATTGAATCCGTGACCCTTCAGTCCGCAGGCCGACGCTCTTCATTGTACAGGTATACTACCTTTTGTTTATCCACTCATCCACTGATGAACACTTGTTTCACATTTGGCTTTTATGATTAAGACTGCTATGAATATTCATATACAAGTCTTTGTGTTGACATGTGTTTTCAATTCTTCTGGGTATATACCTAGCAGTATCATATGGTACCTTCTTTGTTTAACCTTTTGAGAAACTGCCAGGCTGTTTTTCAAAGGAGCTACACAAGTTTACATTCCTACTGACAATGTATTAGGGTTCTAATTTCTCCACATTCTCCCCAACAGTTGTTGTTACCTGTCTTTGTGATTAACCATCTTATTTTTTTTAAATTGGGAAACCAAGCCTGGATGGCTTTTAATGATTTGCTTCAAGTACTAACCCTACTGGTATGAGCCAGGCTCTTTCCCAGATGTGGAAGATAGAAGAGTAAGGAACATGGTCTTTATTACGGAAGCTCACTGTCTGTGAGATCAGACACGTAGCTGCTGTGCATGGTGACACAGGATATGATGGGAATGTTTGGAATAGAAACTATTCCCAATTTAAGGAACAGAAGACCATTTAGTGGCTCTTACAACTAAACAGTCTGGTGGTCAGCTTCGTGCTCAACAGAGACTGTCCCTTTCACCGACTTCCTGTCCTTAGCCATGTCATGCCTTATTGTAGAAAATGGCTCCCACATAAGTATCTCCAACGGATCAATGTTTGTTTCCCCATAACTCTAGCAGGAGGCTTACCTAGGTCTCGCACCAGGTTATGTAACCCCCTTATAGCCAATGGGAGCCAATACTCTGAATGGCCATTCTTGTTTTATCGCCTACCCTAGACCTTAGAGTGGGCTGTGGTTACCCAGCCCATGGGAACCAAGAATGGAAGAGCTGTGATACCTAAAGGGGAAAATCATGGTTCTTTTTCTAGAAGAATAAGACATACTGTCTGCCTGATTATACCACCAATTGTTGGTCCAACCAGTTAGGAAGCTTTCATTCACTTCTTACTGAAATCTGCACTCAAACTGGCTTAAACATCAAGGGAATGTTAGTAGCTCATTTAACAAGTTCAGAGATAGAGTGGCATCTAGGCCAAGTTGAAGCCAGTGGTTTAGATCTCAGTGATTCCCTGTAGTTGCCCTGAAGGTAAAATGGCAGCGGTAGTCCCTGATGATGGCCACACCCAGGGGAAGAGAGATGCTCTCTGTCCAGTGGCCATCTCTTAAAGCTGTCTTCTCAGCAACCTCCCAGCCAACTTCCTTTCTGCTGTCCTGCCCTAAATTGCCCATTCCCTGGACCAGACAGATGTCATTCCTTAATTGGCTTAGCCTGGGTTTCTAAACCAATCAAATCCTGTTGAGGGTCACGTGGGGTGGGAGTAGAAGGGGTGGAGCCAGCTCCCCCAGCTGTGAATCCTGTGGGAGAGGGTGCAAGTCTGAATCAGACAAGGTTCTCTGCAGGGGAAGGTGAGAAGGGAGGGTGGGAACCCAGTAAGGAATGCCAATCTTGCTTTGCCTTAAAGAAATTCAGGTTTCCAAGGAGACTGTGTGGGTATGTGATGCAGACTTTCCAGGCGAAGGGAGTAGGATGGGCAAAGCCATGCTTTCCCTGCATTGTATGTGAAATGGGAAGTTCCCTGGTTAGATAGTGTGAACAAGGAAGTGGTAAAGCAGAACGTGAGAGGCAGAATTGGCACCAAACTTTGTCATCTCCTTCCTGCTCAGCTGGAGCTGCTGCCGGCCACAAGGGGCTGGCCAGCCTCAGAGCTACCCTGCAGGAGCCTGGCAGCACAGCCAGCCATGCAGGGGCGCCTTCAGCTTCCTAAGTTCATCTCTGCCTGCCCCTAGTTTTCAGGGCCCTACCAGAAGGGTGAGCATCTTGTGATGTATGCAATAATTTCAGAACATAACAGAATTTTTATTTTAAAAATGATCAGATTTTTTTCTTTGGGGGGGGGAGTTATAAGTTGACTATTTGAAATGTAGAAAATCATATGGAGGGATGCCAATATTTAGTTATTTCCCCCAACATACAAACTATTAATTTACTTTCTCCTTTATCATCCATTATTTGTTCAGAAAGTTACCTTGTGAGATGCCCAAATTTGAGAATTGTGATTTTATAAAATTTGCTAGTATATCCCTCGGCCATAAGGAAAGTTCATATTAATATTTTTAGTGTATTTAAATCCAGTCTTTTATCTATTCACATGAACAAACACATGCAGATGAACACATGTCTCGGTTCCTTCTTATTCTCCTTCAGCATCACCTCATGAACATTTTCTGCATCATTATACAGTTTCTGCAAGTGTGCATTTCAAAGATTGCTACAGCCCGTTCTGTGTCATAACTTTTTTAATGGGTCTTGTTGGCTGTTTCCTTGTGCCTCATCTTTTGGTGCTGTAAATAATGTCACGTTGAACATTCTGGTACATACACTTGCTTGCACCTCTCATTTCCATAGGGCACATTCTGTAAGTTGTTTCTAGATGAAAGGGTGGGGTACGTTGACCTGGTCTTGGCTGCGCCACCAGTTTGTTTTCCATGGAAAGTTTTGGCAGTTTCTGCCTCATTGCACTAAGGCCAACATGGAGCAAACTACCCGCTCTTTCCCGGGGACAGTTGTAGGTGAGAGCTGGCATAGAGTCTGGGAGCGCTCCATTTTGTGACCATGACTTGCTCTCCCTCCTGTGTCACTGCTGGACCTGCACTCTCGGCTGGTTGTGTTTGGCTCTTTGTGCACTTTTGCGATGCACCTGTCTGTATCCTGCACTGAGTATCAAAATCAATGTTATTGATTTGGAAGATATATCTCTTTTTATTTTTAATTTAATAAATCTTTATTGTTCAGATTTTTACAGTTGTTCCTCTTCCCCCCCCATAGCTCCCTTCCACCCGGCTCCCACCCCTTCCTCTGCCCTTACCCCCCACCTGCACTGTTCTCATTCATAGGTGTACGATTTTTGTCCAGTCTCTCCGTGCACTCTCCTCACCCCTTTCCTCCTGAGAATTGTCAGTCCACTCCCTTTCTATGCCCCTGATTCTATTATATTTACCAGTTTATTCTGTTCATCAGGTTTTTAATTCACTTGATTTTTAGATTCACTTGTTGATAGATATGTTTTGTTGTTCCTAATTTTTATCTTTACCTTTTTCTTCTTCCTTTCTTAAAGAGTACTTTTCAGCATTTCATACAATACTGGTTTGGTGTTGATGAACTCCTTTAGTTTTTTCTTATCTGTGAAGCTCTTTATCTGACCTTCAATTTTGAATGATAGCTTTGCTGGGAAGAGTTATCTTGGCTGTAGGTTCTTGCTATTCATCACTTGGAATATTTCTTGCCACTCCCGTCTGGCCTGCATAGTTTTTGTTGAGAAATCAGCTGACAATCGTATGGGTACTCCCTTGTAGGTAATTAACTGTTTTTCTCTTGCTGCTTTTAATATTCTTTCTTTGTGTTTTGCTCTGATGTGTCTTGGTGTGGTCCTCTTTGGATTCTTTTTGTTTGGGGTTCTGTGTGCTTCCTGGACTTGTAAGTCTATTTATTTCACCAGGTGGGTGACCTTTATGACCAGTTTGTGAGAGGCAATCCCGAGTTTACACTATTCTTTAGAATCCTGTGTAGCTTAGAATTTGTCTCAGATTTTTCATTTTCTCATAAAGTATTGTTATCAGTATATTTTCATATGCTGTTTTTGTCCTGTAATGTCTGAGATGCTTGTGTAGTGACCGCTGAAAGAAGAATGGCAATAATCCCTTTTCATCCATGAGCTCTGTCTGGGCAGGTGGTCATATCAACACTTCTGTATTAAGGAGTGCATGTTCAGGTGTAAGTGGCTGGGACTGATAACTATCTGGCTGTTGGAGGTTAGGGGGACATGATAAATTTCAGGTTAGTTCACATGAACTAGGTGGGACGTATAGTCTGCAGGGATCCTGCTACAGGTAGCAGTTAAGATCAGTTAATAATAATTTGAGTTTTTTCCTTATCCAATTCATAGAATCAATGTCTGAATGTCCTTACAATAGTGCATTTTATGATTTATTAAATGGTATACACACACACACACACACACACATATATATATATATGTATATGTATGTCTGTACATACATATAATTATTTTTTAATATTTGTTACATTTTTAAAACATGTATTTTGTAATAAACTCTTTTTGGCAACAATGAGCCTATAAAAACCACAACTTGTTTAGTGAAATATTATATGACTGTTTTTCTATTTTCAAGAAAGTTAGCCATGAGCATTTACTTCCATAAAATGTTTTTGACATTTACCATGCACTGGGGGAGTGGGGTCATAGCAAAAGCTGAACTTAGAGATCCATTTGCTAAAGAAATACTGCATCTTTTTCAAAGTTAGTACTTATTTTAGGAAGATTGTGCCCACACACAGCTGCGTCTGGTTTACTCTGTGAAGCATGACTTTTCATGAAGATCAAAGGACTATTTTCCTAAATTAATTTCACTCATGTTGGAGTCCAGTTTTCTTTAGCACATACAGAAACTGAATTAAGAACTGTTCATGTGTATTGTGTACAGAACTCCTTATAAACAGTAAGTACAGCAATTTTATATTATTGTCATTGAATGCTTCAAGTAGAAGATAACTAATTCCAATAATAATTTGACTTTTTCCTTATCCAATTCATAGAATCAAAGCTCTTGGAATTTCTTTTATTGAGGGTAAAACATCTTGCATTGCTATAGGTGATATTATAAATGATGTGTAAAAGTCTAACATTGCAGATGAAACCATTTTTGTGATATAATATGAGTACTAGTGGAGAAGATTGTGGGAAAAACCGTTTCCATTACATAAAGAAACTTGTGGACAAATAGATGTGTCAAAGTGGTGATTGTGAGTGCACATTTCATCATCATGTCCATGAAGTACCTGTCAATCACTTAGCACAGTGTTCACCATTTCTCTCCATGCTGTCACAAAGGGTAAGATTTTCTTCCTTTTTACTGCTGCCTAGTATTCCATGTTATAAATGTACCACAGCTCTTTTATCTAATCATCTACTGATGGTCACTTGGCTATTGTAAATAATGCAGCAATGAGCATAGGAGTGCATATATCCTTTCAAATTAGTGTTTCAGGTTTCTTCAGTAAATTCCCAGAAGTGGAATTACTTGATCATAACTCAGTTCCATTTTTAATTTCCCAGGTAGAGGAAGACAAGCACTATATGATTTTACATGTAAACTGAACTACCAAGCAAAATAGAGATGGATTCATCGCTAGAGAGCAGGCAGACAGTGTGGGTGGTGGTGGGTATTGAGGGAGTGGAGGGATTGAGCAAAAAAAAGAAAAAAAAACCTCATGGACATGGACAACAGTGTGATGATTTGGGTCAAGGGGGAAAGAAGTGGACAAGGGTATAGAGGGGATAAATAGTGATGGGAAAAATAAAATAGATATCTATCAAATAAATGGAAGCTGTAGATACCCACATTTATAAATATGTTTATATATACACAGGTAACTAAATTTTAAAATTTCTGTATTGAGGCTAATATTGGATCCAAATATTTTCACTATCAATTTGATTTTAGAATCATTTGAGACTTTGAGATACTAATTTATAAGTCAGTATAAGTGTTTTATGATGGCATTAAACTTTTGTGAATGATTCCATTTTGCTTAAAATCAGTTGCAAAGAATGGAGTGTACACACAAAGAACTTTCTGGGAGTCTGTTAGCAAATTATAATTAGTGGGGGAGGGAAAGATTGCAATTAGAACATTATAATTATAATTTCACTAGAGGCTCAGAGCACGAAATTTGTGCGTGAAGGAGATGTCCTTCAGCCCAGCCTGTTCCCGCTCCAATCTGGGACCCCCTGCGGGATTTCCAGTTGCCCGTTTCGGCCTGATCCAGGTAGGATCAGGCCTAAATGGGCAGTTGGACATCCCTCTCACAATCCAGGACTGTGGGTTCCCAACTGCTCGCCTGCCTGCTTTCCTGATTGCCCCTAACCGCTTCTGCCTACTAGTCTGATCACCCCTAACCACTCCCCTGCCAGCCTGATTTATGCCTAACTGCTCCGCTGCAGGCCTGGTAACCCCTAACTGCCCTCCCCTGCAGGCCTGGGTCCCCAAAACTGCCCTTCCCTGCAGGCCTAGTCACCCCCAACTTCCCTTATCTGCTGGCCTGGTCACCCCTAATTGCCCTCCCCTGTAGGCTTGATAACCCCCAGCTGCCCTCCCTTGCAGGCCTAGTCCCTCCCAACTGCCCTCCCCTGCTGGCCGTCCTGTGGTGGCCATCTTGTGTCCACATAGGGGCAGTATCTTTTGACCACATGAGGTCAGTCACCTTGTGGGTTTGAGTGATGGTCAATCTGCATATTATTTTTTTATTAGATAGGATAGAGTTCTGGTGCATGGGTGGGAGTCAGCTGGTTTGCTCTGAAAGGTGTCTTGGATCAGGGTGGGGGTTCTCTTGGGGTGTGTGCTGGCCTGGGCAAGGGGCCTGTGGTGGTTTGCAGGCCAGCCATGTGCCCGCCCTTTCCCCACCCTCGACCCAAGCAGAAGCCCTGGTATCTGGATTTATTTATCTTCTACAATTGAAACTTTGTTGCCTTAAGTGGAGGCCTGGGCTGGCCAGGGTGTGTGGAATGCTTGGCTTCCTCCATCACTGGGGGCAACCCAAGCCTCCCTCCTGCTCTCTCTGTGGCCACAGCCATCTTGATTGAGTTAATTTGCATACTCGCTCCTGATTGGCTGGTGGGTGTGGCTTGTGGGTGTAGTGGAGGTATGGTCAATTTGCATATTACTCTTTTATTAGATAGGGAGGATTCTTACAATAGCAAGGGAATAACTGACTAAATAATGGGAGCTCAGCCGAGACTGGTTTGGCTCAGTGGATAGAGTGTCGGCTTTGCAGACTGAGGGTTCCCGGGTTTGATTCCGGTTGGGGGCATGTACCTTGCTTGTGGGCACATCTCCACAGTGGGGCGTGCAGGAGGCGGCTGATCGTTGTCTCTCTCTCATCAATGTTTCTGGCTTTCTATCCCTCTCCCTTCCTCTCTGTAAAAAAAATCAATAAAATATATAAAAAAAAATAAAATAATGGGAGCTCAAAAAGTAAACAAGTTAGATTTGAAATTCTATGACTGTGCTTTGTAGTATCTCTCCAGTGGGGGAGGGAGAGTCTGTGGTAAATCAGGTAATGTAAGTTCTGTACATAGAAGAATAGCATGTAAATTTGGCCAAACATTTGAAGGAGGCACAAAATAATTTAATGAGTTTTGTTTTGTGAAAATATTTTTCAAAGAAAGGTACTCAGAAAGAGCTAAAAAAAATGGCCTGTCAAGGTATTTGGGCTAAAATATTTACACATTTCAATGCAAAATAATAAAATTGGGAATAACCTCTATTTAGTGTAATTTGCAATAGCCAACAGGTGCTTCATTCTTCGCAGAGAGGTATTTTCTCAACTGATACTAAGGATCAGAGATACTGACATTTGAAGGTGTCAGAAATTCAATTTATTAATCATAAAATACAACTTGGAAAAATATTGCTGACGATTTAATGAAAATAAAAATATTAAGATAGCATTTTTCTTAACAGTCTTTCAGAAACAATTTGGTGATGTGGTAAAAACGACAGTAATAGCCAAGGACCTGATTAAAGATTAAAGTACAAGAACATCAGCTAAGAAAATGATTTTCCCATGTTATTGTTAATTAATTACACAAGAATCTAAGTTAGTATGATAAGTTAGTTGATAACTTTATAAAAAACGCTTGGCATATAATAAGTACTCACATGTTAACTGTCATTACAGCTACTTCAATGTTCTTACCATATTTCCACTGATTTTTCTGCCTAGTTCTTTGCCATTTCCATAGTGTTTTAGTTATAGGGCTTTAGAATATGCTTAATATTAAATATTTTATTATCCTTATTACACTTAAAACTTTTTGCTTTATTTGTTTTAGTTTCTCTAAAGCACCTTTTAATTTTTTGAAAGAACTACTTTCTTTTCCATTTTGATTGAGATTCAAAATAATTAATTTTCCTCAAAAGAATTTTTTTCATGTCCATCCAGGAAAAAGTTTAATTATCTTTTTATAAGTGTTCCTTTCTGTTTCTTAGGAAAATTTTCTAGTTATACTATATATAAACCTGGAGAAGAAACATCTGCCTTTCATATCGTCTTACTGATTATTTTTGTTATGTGGACAGTTTTGTATGTTTGAATATTTATCACCTTGTTGAACTCTCATTAGGTCTTATGTTTTTATTGTTATATTTTGAAAAACAAACAACATTTAATATCTCATAGATAAATGTATATCCTGTTTTTTCTTGTCTTATTTCTCTGTATGTCCACAAATTCTTCTCACAGAGGCTAGCAGTTACTAGTATATGGTGCAGTCCCCTCCCCGTCTCTCCTCCCCTCACTCCAGCTCCTCAGCCCCATCTTGGGAACTGAAACTGGGATTGTTTTGATTAAGGTGCCTTTAAATACAGTCACACAAAGGAAGTAGAGCCACAGGACTTACTACATATTTTTTCATTTTTTTATTAATATATTACATGTGTGCATATCTTCCCATTGCCCCCCCATCCCCACTCCCATACATGCCCTCACCCCCCAGTGTCTTGCATCCATTGGTTATGCTTATATACATACATACAATTCCTTTAGTTGATCTATTATCTCCCCCACCTCTCCCTAACCTTCCTTCAGTAATTTGACAATCTGTTTGATGCTTTACTGCCTATGTATCTATCTTCTTGTTCATCTGTTTATAATGTTCTTTATTATCCATAAATGAATGAGATCATGTGGTGTTTTTCTTTCACTGACTGGCTTATTTTATTTAGCATAATGTTCTCCAGTTCCATCCAGGTTGCTGCCAATGCTAAGAATTCTTTCTTTTTTTTTTGGCAGCATAGTATTCCATTGTGTAGATGTACTATAGTTTTCTGATCCACTCATCTGCTGACGGGCACGTAGGCTGTTTCCAGATTTTAGCTATTGTAAATTGTGCTGCTTTGAACATAGGGTGCATATGTGCTTTCTGATTGGTGTTGCCAGTTTCTTAGGATATATTCCTAGGAGTGGGATTACTAGGTCAAATGGGAGTTCCATTTTTAGTTTTTTGAGGAAACTCCATACTGTTCTCTACAGTGGCTGCACAAGTCTGCATTCCTACCAGCAAGGTTCCTTTTTCTGCACATCCTCGCCAACACTTGTCGTTTGTATATTTGTTGATGATTGCCATTCTGAGAGGTGTGAGATGGTATCACATTGTTGTTTTGATTTGCGTAATTAGTGACTTTGAGCATGTTTTCATGTGTCTCTTGGCCTTCCTTCTGTCTTCTTTCAAAAGATTCTATTTAGGTCCGTTGCCCATTTTTTTTATTGGATCCTTTATTTCCTTTTATTAAGTTGTATAAGTTGCCTGTAGATGTTGGAGATTAAACCTTTATCAGTGATAACATTTGCAAATATGTTCTCCCATACAGTGGTCTTTCTTATTGTTTTGTTGATGGTTTCTTTTGCTATGCACCAGCTTTTTATTTTGATGTAGTCCCATTTGTTTATTTTCTCTTTAGTTTCAATTACCCTAAGAGCAGTATTAGTGAAAAGTTCCTTTGGCATATGTCTGAGATATTTCTGCCTGTGGATTCTTCTAGTATTTTTATGATTTCCTCTCTTATGTTTAAGTTCTTTATTCATTTGGAGTTATTTTTGTGTATGGTGTAAGTTGGTGGTTTAGATTCTTTTTTTTTTGCATGTATCTGTCCAATTTTCCCAACATCATTTATTGAAGAGGCTATCTTGGCTCCATTGAATGTTCATGCCTCCTTTGTCAAATATTAGTTGAGCATAGTGGTTTGGGTGGATATCTGGGTTCTCTATTCTATTCCATTGGTCTATGTGTCTGTTCTTGTGCCAGTACCAGGCTGTTTTGGGAATAGTGGCTTTGTAATACAGCTTGAAATCTGCTATTGAGATCCCACTTACTTTATTCTTCTTTCTCAGCATTGCTACAGCTATTTGGGAAAGAATTCTCTAGATAAATTTTTGGAGAGTTCTTTCTAGGTCTGTGAAATATGCTGGTGGTATTTTAATGGGGAGTGCATTGAATCTGTAGATTGCTTTGGGTAGTATGGATATTTTAATGATGTTGATTCTCCCGTAAAGAATGTTCTTCCATCTGTTTACATCTTCTTCTATCTATTTTTTCAGTGTCCTGTAGTTTTCCCCATATTGGTCTTTTACCTCCTTAGTTAATTTTATTCCTAGGTATCTTAATTTTTTTGGTTAGATCGTAAATGGGATTGTGTTTTAGTCTCTCTTCCTATAAGTTCACGATTGGTGTATAGAAATGCCATAGATTTCTTGGTGTTAATTTTTTATCCTGCTACATTGCTGAAATCATTTATTAAGTCTATTAGTTTTTTGACGGAGTGTTTCGGGTTTTTTATATACAATATCATGTCATTTGCAAATAAGGACAGCTTTACTTCTTCTTTCCCAATTTGGATGCCTTTTATTTCTTCTTCTTGTTTAATTGCAATGGGTAATACTTCCAGTACTATGTCAAACAAGGTTGGTGAGAGTAGGTATCCCTATCTTGTTCCTGTTCTTGGGGGAAATGGTTTTAGTTTTTGCCCTTTGAGTATGATGTTATCTGTGGATTTATCATATATAGCTTTTATTATGTTGAGGTATGATCCTTCTATTCCAACCTTGTTGAGAGTTTTTATCAAGAAAGGGTGTTGGATTTTGTCAAATGCTTTTCTGCATCAATTGTTATGATTGCGATTTTTATCTCTTAATTTGTTCATGTGATATATGATGTTTATTGATTGCAGATATTGTACCATCCTTGCATTCCTGGGATAAATCATACTTGGTCATGGTGTATGATCTTTCTGATGTACTGCTGGATCCGATTTGCTAGAATTTTGTTGAGGATTTTGGCATCTATATTCATGGGGGATATTGGCCTGTAATTCCTGTTCATTGTGTTGTCTTTATCTGGTTTTGATATTAGGGTGATGCTGGCTTCATAGAAGGAGTTTGGAAGTGTTTCTTCTTGAATTTTTTGGAATAGTCTGAGGACACTAGGTTTTAATTCTTCTTTGAATGTTTGGAAAAACTTCCCTGTGAAGTCATTTGGCTCCGGGCTTTTGTTTGCTGGAAGCTTTTTGATGACTGCTTCAATATCTTCTATAGTTATTGGTCTATTGAGATGCTTAGATTCTTTCTGATTGAATTTTGGAAGGCTATATTTTTCTAGGAATATGTCCATTTCCTCCAGGTTGTCCAGTTTGTTGGAATATAGTTTTTCATAGTAATTTTTCACAATCTTTTGTATTTTGGAGGCATTTGTTGTTATTTCACATCTTTCATTTTTTATTTTGTTTATTTGCGTCCTCTCTCTTTGCTTCTTGGTGAGCCTGGCTAGAGGTTCAGGTTCATCAATCTTGTTTATCCTTTCAAAGAACCTGCTCTTGGTTTTGTTGATCTTTTGTATTGTTTCTTTGGTCCCTATGTTGTTTATCTCCTCTCTGATCTTTATTATTTCCTTCCTTCTGCTTACACTGGACTTTTCTTCTTGCTCTCTTTCTAACTTTTTGAGTTGTATGGTTAGTTAATATATTACCATTGTTTCTTGTTTTATTGCAGTAGGCTTATAGAGCTATGAACTTCCTTCTCAAGAGTGCTTTTGCCTGTGTCTCACAGATTTTGGATTCTTGTGTTTTCATTCCTGTTTGTTGTCATGATGTTTTTTATTTCTTCCATAATCCCTCCACTGACACCATCATTGTTTACTAGTCTTCATGTGTTTGATTTCCTTTTATTGTAGTTGTTTTCTAGTTTTATGTCACTGTGATCTGAGAAGATGCTCGATATGATATCTATCTTCTTGAATTTGAAGAGTCTTTGCCTATGACCCGACATATGTTCTATCCTTGACAGTGACCCATGAGCACTTGAGAAGAATGTATATTCTGTGGCTTTGGGGTGAAATATTCTGAAGATGTCAATTAATTCCATCTGGTCTGGTGAATCATTTATGATTTCTGTTTCTTTGATGCTTTTTTGTTTAGAGGATTTGTCCAATGGTGACAGTGGGGTATTAAAAAAAGTCTCCTACTATGATTGTATTGCTGTCAATCTCTCCCTTGACATCCTCTAGGAGTTTTTTGTGTGCATTTGGGTGCTCCTGTATTGGGTGCATATATGTTTACCAGAGTTATTTCTTTTTGTTGGATTGCTCCTTTAGTATTATAAAGGAGCAATTCAACAGGATTAGTATTCCTTATCTCTTGTTACATCAAGGATTAGTATTTCTTATCTCTTGTTATGTCTTTCACTGTGAGATCTAATTTATCAGATATTAAGTATTGCTACCCCAGCTTTTTTTTTTCATTTTCATTTGCCTGAAAAAAAACTTTTTTCATCCTTTCATCCTCAGTCTGTGTGCGTCTTTTTATCTAAGGTGGTTTCTTTTAAACAGCAGATATTTGGGTCATGTTTCTTATCCAATCCATTACCCTATGTCTTTTGATTGGGCATTCAATCCATTTATATTTAAAGTTATTATTGATAGATACTTATTTGTTGTCATGTTTATTGTTTTCCCCCGTGTTCCTTCTTCACTTCCTATTTCTTTTTTTAAAATTAAATCTTTATTATTCAGATAATTACATTTGTTTCTCTTTTTTCCCCTCCATAGCTCCCCTCCACCCGAATCCCACCCCGCCCTCTACCCTTACCTTTCTCCCATTGACCTCTTTCATAGGTGTATGATTTTTGTCCAGTCTCTCCCTTTACACCCCTCACCCCTTTGCCCCTGAGAATTGTCAGTCCACTTTCTTTCTGTGCTCCTGATTCTATTATATTCACCAGTTTATTCTGTTGATCAAATTTTTAATTCACTTAATTTTTAGATTCACCTGTTGATAGATATGTATTTGTTGTTCATAATTTTTTATCTTTTACATTTTTCTTCTTCCTCTTCTAAAAGAGTACCTTTCAGCATTTCATATAATACTGGTTTGGAGTTGATGAACTCCTTTAGCTTTTTCTTCTCTGTGAAGCTCTTATCTGCCCTTCAATTCTGAATGATAGCTTTGTTGGATAGAGTAGTCTTGGTTGTAGTGCTTGCTATTCATCACGTTGAATATTTCTTGCCACTCTCTTCTGGCCTGCATATTGTCTGTTGAGAAATCAGCTGACAATCGTATGGGTGCTCCCTTGTAGGTAATTAACTGCTTTTCTCTTGCTGCTTTTAATATTCCCTTTTTGTCTTTTGCTCTTGGTATATTTAATTATGATGTGTCTTGGTGTAGTCCTCTTTGGATTCCTTTTATATGGGGTTCTGTGTGCTTCCTGGACTTGTAAGTCTATTTCTTTTACCAGATGTGGGAGTTTTCAGTCATTATTTCTTTAAATAGGTTTTCAGTATCTTGCTCTCTCTCTTCTTCTGGCACCCCCACATTTCTGATATTGGTATGCTTGAAGTTGTCCCAGAGGCTCCTTACATTATCTTCACATTTTTGGATTCTCTTTTCTTCTTGCTTTTCCAGTTCAGTGTTTTCTGCTTCTTTATATTTCAAATTTTTGACTTGATTCTTGCCTTCCTCTAGTGTGCTTTTAGGTCTCTGTATAATATTTTTTATTTCAGTCAGTATATGTTTAATTTCTAGTTGGTCCTTTTCCTTCTCTATTTTTTTTTTCACATCCTCTTGGGTCTTGCAAAGTTTATCCATCTTTTCTAGGATATTCTTGAAAAACCTTATAACCATGTTTTTGAACTCTATATCTAGTTGTTTGTTTTCCTCCATTTCTTTTGTTTGTGATCTCTTCCTTGGTCTCGACTACTCTATCCAACAAAGCTATCATTCAGAATTGAAGGGCAGATAAGAGCTTCACATTTTCTGTATGCTGGGAGAACTTCTGTGTTGGATTCAGCCTTATGACACAAGACTTGCAAAAGTGCAAAAGCCTCTCTGTTGAGCTTGGGATGGATGGAGTCTCAGGCCTTGCCTTCCAGTCGGCCCCACCCTCCATGGCCCCTGAGTCTCACTTGAGTGGGTAATCGCTGGTGCCATCCCTGTCTGTGCGCGTGTGCGTGTGCACGCGTGTTCTCTCGAAGTGCCTCTAGACTGCTGCCTTTCCGGCTCCCTTGTGCTCCAGGACCATATGAATCTGGGTCCCCAGGGTTTCGCCCAAAACTGGAGTTTAGTGGAGGTAGAAGGGGCCCAGTTGGGAGGCTCTGTCTCTCATGCACTTGTGAAAGCCAGCGGCACAATCATCAGTCAGTCTTCTGCGCGCAGTGCTTAGCGCACCACCAGACTTCTTCCCCTAAATTTCCATCCACTTCTCCCTTTTCACAGTCCAAATTCCCCCTGTATGAGTTTTGGCTGGACCTGGGGTTTAGTGTCATAGGGTAAGGGGTTCAATGCCTTTGGGAGTCTCTGTCTCCCTCCCGCCAGAGAAATCCATCCAGGTACTCTGGCACCCGCTCTCTCCCCGTGTATGTCTCCATACCTCAGCTTTTTGCAGCCCCTCTGGTTTCTGTGAGCCCCTCTCTTTTCTTCTAGTTGTAGAATTTCCACTCCACCAGCTTTCCTGTGGTTCTGGATGATGTCCGTTCTGTTAGTTGTAGTTTTGAAATTGTTGTGCGAGGCAGCAGTCTCATTTTCTCTTTCTTTCTTTCTTTCTTTCTTTCTTTCTT